>JAQIUQ010001264.1:0-500000 GCA_030378365.1 Hybognathus amarus | reverse complement strand
AGTCTGAAATGCAAACAAATGTCCCACATTAGGGCAATTAATGCGAAGTGTATTGCATTCACTTGAGGAAGCAAAATCTACTCTGTTTCTCTGAATTAAGTAGTTAATTATGTCTAGATTTATGAGATAATTTTTCATGGAAACAAGAGTACTTACCTAGAAAGTACTGGCTAATATAAGGTAAGTACATGGAACAGGGGTAGGTTTAGGGGTATAGTTCAGGGTTAGTAGAAGTTATTACCCAGTAATTGTAGTAACTAAATAAGCACATACCGGTAGTATTTACATGGGTAACTGGACTGTAAAAGGAAGCGTTACCCAAGTTTTTGCTCTGTTTTCCTGAATTAACAAGTTAATTATCTCAGAATTACTAGATAATTTTTCATGGAAACAAGTTTTTGATCTGTTTTTCTGAATTGACAAATTAATTATCTCAGAATTATGAGAATAATTTTGCATGGAAAAAGTTTTTGCTCTATTTGTATGAATTAACAAGTTAATTATCATCAAAATTATGAGATAATTTTGCGTGGAAAAAAGATTTTGCTCTGTTTTTCTGAATTAATGAGTTAATTATCTCAGAATTACGAGATAATGTTTCATGGAAAAAAGTTTTTGCTCTATTTTTCTAAATGAACAAGTTAATTATCTCAGAATTATGAGATAATTTTGCAAGGAAAAAAGTTTTTGATCTGTTTTTCTGAATTAACGAGTTAATTATCTCAGAATTACAAGATGATTTTGCATAGAAAATGTTTTTGCTCTGTTTTTCTGAATTAACAAGTTACTTATCTCAGAATTACGAGATAATTTTGCATGGGAAAAAGTTTTTGCTCCGTTTTTCTGAATTAACGAGTTAATTATCTCAGAATTACGAGATAATTTTGCATGGAAAACGTTTTTGTTCTGTTTTTCTGAATTAACGATTAAGTTATTCTCAGAATTATGAGATAATTTTGCATGGGAAAAAGTTTTTGCTCTGTTTTTCTGAATTAACGAGTTAATTATCTCAGAAATTATGAGATAATTTTGCATGGAAAAATTTTTTGCTCTGTTTTTCTGAATTAACGAGTTAATTATCTCAGAATTATGAGATAATTTTGCATGGAAACTGTTTTTGCTCTGTTTTTCTGAATTAGCGAGTTAATTATCTCAGAATTATGAGATAATTTTGCATGAAACTTTTTTTTGCTCTGTTTTTCTGAATTACGAGTTAATTATCTAGAATTATGAGATAATTTTGCATGGGAAAAAGTTTTTGCTCTGTTTTTCTGAATTAACGAGTTAATTATCTCAGAATTATGAGATAATTTTGCATGAATTTTTTTTGCTCTGTTTTTCTGAATTACAAGTTAATTATCTCAGAATTATGAGATCATTTTGCATGAAAATTTTTTTTGCTCTGTTTTTCTGAATTACGAGTTAATTATTCTCAGAATTACGAGATAATTTTGGATGGGAAAAGGTTTTTGCTCTGTTTTTCTGAATTAACAAGTTAATTATCTCAGATTTATGAGATAGTTTTGCATGGAAAAAGTTTTTGCTCTATTTTTCTGAATTAACGAGTTAATTATCTCAGAATTACGAGATAATTTTGCATGGAAAAAAAGTTTTTGCTCTGTTTTTTCTGAATTAACAAGTTAATTATATCAGATTTACAATATAATTTGCATGGAAAAAAGTTTTTGCTCTGTTTTTCTGAATTAACGAGTAATTATCTCAGAATTACGGGATAATTTGCATGGAAAAAGGTTTTTGCTCTGTTTTTCTGAATTAACTAGTTAATTATCTCAGAATTACGAGATAATTTTGCATGGAAAAAAGTTTTTGCTCTATTTTTCTAAATTAATGAGTTATTATTCTCAGAATTACAAGATAATTTTGCATGGAAAAAAGTTTTTGCTCTGTTTTCTGAATTAACAGTTAATTATCTCAGAATTACGAGATAATTTTGCATGGAAAAACGTTTTGTTCTGTTTTTCTGAATTAACGAGTTAATTATCTCAGAATTACGAGATAATGTTTTCATCGAAAAAAGTTTTTGCCCTATTTTTCTGAATTAACGAGTTAATTATCTCAGAATTACGAGATAATTTTGCATGGAAAAAAGGTTTTGCTCTTTTTTCTGAATTAACAAGTTAATTATCTCAGAATTACGACATAATGTTTCATGGAAAAAAGCTCTGTTTTGCTCTGTTTTTCTGAATTTCTGAGTTTTTTGAGATAATAAAGTCATTCAGAAAAACAGAGCAATTTTGTTTTTCATGAAAAATTATCTCGTAATTCTCAGATAATTAACTTGTTAATTCAAAAAAGAGTAGATTTTGTTTTCTTTAAGTGAATCCAATATGCTTCTGTAATTCATATTGTAAAAAGCGCTATATAGGTGACTTGACTTCAGCCTCCTCCGTAGTGATAAATTCAACTTTCTTTGTTGTATATATTAAAGGCGTTTATTGCTGGAGTCTCCATCATGTACAGTGATTGCAATGCTGTCAGCTCACAAAAACACCAACAATCACAGATAGGTGTTCTCAATAACCACATCTCTGACCATCTCATCCTCAGTCTGAGGCGCTGGAGAGCAGTGCTCCTCCTGGACACACACGGGACTCTCCGTTCTTGGGAATGTGGGATTCATCATCTGCCAGGAATGGGAACAGCAGAGCTTCTCCACACACTGTTTCCCGCAGCGCAGACTGCAGACGGAGGCGCCGGCGGGCCCGGGGAGGAGCTCGAGCTGCACGGTGCAGTGCTTCGACGCCAAACGAGGCCAGGACCTGTTTAATCTTCGCTATGAGATCTTCACACTGCGTTGCGTCCAGCGCGTCGGGACAGTGCACGTGCAGCGCACGCGACCAGCAGCGCGTCGGACATTTGCCACACGTGCAGCTCGTGAACCGAGAACACGCCGGGAACCGCACTGACGCATCGACGCACCTGACCGACGCACACGTGCCGCGGCACCGCCTGGAGGACCAGCAGCCCGTAGCGCAGGAGCTTCGGCACGGCCGCGGATAACAGCACCAGCACCGCGGCCGAGGAGAGACCGGCGTCCAGGTAAACCAGCAGATGACAGTCCGAGTGAGGCCGGTCGACAGTGCGCCTCGGACAGCAGGAGAACCAGCCCGGTGCTCAACACGAGCAGTGAACACAGCAGGTCCTGGACCACACCGAGGACGAGGCCTCTGAACCCGGAGACTCCAGGAGGACACTGGGGAACTGACAGGTCCAAAACAAACTAATTACAGTGTGCTATAGTGATTAAAGGAGCATTTCACCCATTTCAACATTAATCTTAATTGAAAGTGGATCATATATGTAGTCGACATGTAAAGAATTTTTTAATTTGGTGCCCTCTTGACAGAGAAAAGACCAAAAGTGTGCATTTGTTGAAAGACTACAACACCCACAATGCAGCACGAACAGACAGCTCCGCAAGCCACACCCACTGAAGGGTCCCACACCCTTGAATAATGAGCAAATGTTTGTAGTCTGTGCACTTTTGAATGAAATGTGACTTCCTGCTTCCTGCAAAATGATTTTTACGTCATAATAAGCAGGAAGTAAAACTTAAACCCTTATTTTTCCCATCTCAGGGGAAAATAAGGGAATAAACCGTGACCATTCAAAAATATGACTGGGTTTCTAAAGACACAAAGCTTAATGCAAATGGGTGAAGTGTCCCTTTAAATAGTAAATGTAAAAAAAAATAGAATAATGCAGTTTTGAAATTAGTCTTTTCTGTTCGTCAAGTCTGCATTTGGGCTATGTGATTAAAAATGCTGTAATATTGAGAAATGTTATTTAATTTAGGCTATTCTGGTGATATTTTTAGCATCATTACTCCAGTCTTCAGTGTCACATGATCCTTTAGAAATCACTCTGATTCGCTGCTCTAGAAATATTTCTGATTATTATCAATGTTGAACATTTTTGATGCGTTAAATGTATTGGAAACCGTGATACACTACCATTTAAAAGCTTGGGTGAGAAATAAATGCTTTTATTCAGCAAGAACACATTAAATTGATCAGTAGAGACATATATAATATTTTTATATAAATCCTGGTGTCTATTTTCTTTCTATTCATCAAAGAATCCTGAAATTAAATGTAATGTAATCAGCACTGCTTACTTCAACATTGATAATAATCATAAATGTTTCTTGAGCCGCAAATCAGCATATTAAGAGTGATTTCTGACGGTCACACTTGAAGACTGGAGTAATGATGCTTTGATCATTGGAATAAATACATTTTTACTATATATTCACTATTTTTAAATTAAAATAATATTTCACAATATTATAGATTTTGCTGTTTTTAATCTAATAACTGCAGCCTTGGTGAGTAGAAGAGTCTCATATCTTAAATCAATATATCTTAAAGGAGTAGTTCATTTTAAAAAATAATAATAATAATAATACTTTTGCAGATAATTTACTCACCCCCATGTCATCCAAGATATCCATGTGTTTCTTTCTTCAGTTGAAAAGAAATGAAGGTTTTTGATGAAAATATTCCAGGATTTTCTCCATATAATGGACTTCAATGGGAACCAAACGGTTCAAGGTCCAAAGACAGTTTCAGTGCAAACTGTTCAAAGAGCTTTAAACGATTCCAGATGATGAATAAGGGTCTTATAAGCGAAACGATCGCTCATTTAATAAATAAATAACAAAAGTTTAAGTTTTTCACGTTGTGACCTCTCCTGTTCGAACTCCTTTATCAAAATTTGAGCATTTGAGCTTATAAAACTTAAACTTAGTTATTTATTTATTAAATGAGCGCGATTGTTTCGGCTGATAGAGTCACTTATTCATCATCTGGTGTCATTTAAGAGCCCTTTGAAACAGTTCACACTGAAACTCTCATTTGGACCTTGAAGCGTTTGGACCCCATTGTAGTCCATTATATGGAGAAAAATCTGGAACGTTTCAGTAAAAACCTTAATTCTTTCAAACTGGAAGGAAGGAAGACATGGACATCTTGGATGACATGGGTGAGTAAATTATTAAATTATTAAAAAAAGTTTTGTTGTTCCTCTCTCTCTACCGGTGGGTTCGGTGCTGGTTCGGGTGACGAGGCTCTTCTGGAAGTTTCTGGATGGATGTGTCACTGATCCTGGACTCAGTAACTGGTTTAGTGGCGCTGAGGTTTGGAGACTCAGAAGAGCCTCGATCTGGATCCAGAACACTAGAGGCTTCAGGGTTGCAGAACATCAGAGCGTCATCCTGGAGATGATCTACAACACAATCATCATCATGCATTACAGCAGACCTTCAACATGGTGGATCATAATACAGTACAGAGACACAAAACACCAGCTCACAGGAACTGGAACTGACTGCATATTCTGTTTTCACTGCGAAATTAAATGATCAATTTAGACACATATTTCTCATCAAAGAATCCTGAAATTAAATGTAACACCATTTTCACCAAAATGCTGAATCAGCACAACTGCTTTCAACATTGATAATCATAAATGTTTCTTGGGCATGTATTATTATTATCTGATTATTAAATCAGCATATTAGAGTGATTTCTGACGGTCACACTTGAAGACTGGAGTAATGATGCTTCTGATCACTGGAATAAATACATTTTTGACTATATATTTACTATTTTAAATTATAATAATATTTCACAATATTACAGATTTAGCTGTTTTTAATCTAATAACTGCAGATCACAACTGATCATTTCTACCACTAAAGGTCCTTGCACATTGAGTCCAACATTTTTGCATGTCAAAAAAAATAAATAAAATAAAAAAAATTCATGTTTACACACTGCAAATTTTCGCGTGTCATAAAAAAAAATCGGACTTGGTTTGATTTTCTGCATTTTTGCATCCACAGCAAGCATTTTGACAATTCAGAGCCACTGAAAGACGATTATGAAAAAATACATACGAAAATATTTTATCAATATGTTAATTTTAGATTGGGTTTGTGTGGTTTAGGGGTTTCGGTGAGTGAATTTAGGGCCAACATTTAGCATGAGACATTTAGCATGAAAAGCTTGGCATCTTTCCAGCTTTGGTTTTATAATAATAATAATAATTCATTACATTTATATAGTGCTTTACAAGGTGGAAATGGAAGAGGGAATCTCCTCAGTGCAGATTTACAGTGAAGACCTTCTTCATTGATAAAATTCTAGCTAAATATTCTATCTAGCTAAAGATGTGTTTCAGCTCTTTAACCTGGATGGCCATTTTCACTTTTAATCGGATATTGAAAGCATCTTTGTTTAAGGGACAGAAAACAGGAAATCTGACCAGGATCTAGAGAGAGAGCATCGGAAAACCTTCTATTAGCTTTCCTCTCATCTGGTCATTAAAGGGATAGTTCACCCAAAATGATGTCATTAATGACTTTCCCTCATGTCGCCCAGCCCGTCAGATCTTGTTCATCTTCACAACACAGTTTAACCCTTCACTGTCACCCCACTTTCTAGAGAATGGAGGTTAAAATTCAAACTTAAATGGTTGCAAATTCAAGAATGCTTTGGAAAATATACCCAAGTTTGGTCTAGTTTTAAAAGAACACACACAGATTATTGCTTCAAAAACACTTCAAAAAATGAAAGTATGCAAAAGTAATGGAAATTTAAATTTACAGTAAATCATATATAGTGTACTTTATATTTTTAATTTATATAAAATATATATTTTACAAAATATTTTTTACTCTAAAATTACTATAAAATCAATCTAACCAAGTTATGTTCCAAATTTGAAGTTGAAATCACAAAAATTGAAGTTCCCATGAGATTTTGTTTAGGCGTAATACCACAAATAGCCACCGGGTGCCATTGAATTCCATTGAATTTAGTTGTATACATTCTGCCTTAACAAATTAATACATTTCTGTCCAAATATCAGTTCTGTCACAAAATTTGGGACCTTGAGACACAGACCTTTCTGACAATATGTGTTTTGTCAAGATTAGAAAAGGTTTTGATCATAAATTATGAAATATAATGATGCCCAAAAGGTGAGGAGCCTGATAAAATAAGTACTGTTTCTATGGTAACGCAACGTTCAATTATAAAACAGTTTTCACAGGATGAATTCTGAGTTTATAAGCTTTCAAATGATACCTAATTAATGATGACTACTAAAATATGTGATATAATAAAATAATATTTATTTTGAAATAATAATATATATATATATATATATATATATATATATATATATATATATATAAAATCATTTTAATAGGATAATATTATACTATATTTTTTTTATTGAAAAATACTAGATTATATGTTTTATTATGAACTTTTAGCATAAAAACAGAAGTTTCAATGATTAAAAGTGGGTGCATCGACTTTTTGTGACAAAGGTCAGACCTGTTATGATGCAGATTTTTTGAGGTGCACTCTTGTCATAAATTCATCAATTACTCTTCCTACATAATTTGTGACACAAAACAGGGGTAGAATATCTATTTAAAAGTCTTAGACCTTTCCAACTAGATATAATTTGTCATAATTAGATTAGGATTTAATAGAGATATAGTAAAGTAAAGTTCGGCGCCCTGGTACTGGGACAGTGATAGTTAGGGGTTAACCCTTTAACACATATGTAAGCATCTGACCTTTATTGACCCCGTCATGAACTCCCATTTCTCCTTCCAGGCCAATACTGAGTGTATTGAACATCAGACTCTGCCTCCTTCGACCACTATCGACAAGAGCGGGTGTTGAACGGCTTCTGGCTGCACGAGGTGTGTGAGGATCTCCAGACTGATGGACACACACCTGAGACCCCATCAGAAGCGCTGAGATCAGGACGCTGAGGGCTCTGAGATGTTTGCTTCTGTAGAGATCATCCGGAAGAGAGCCGGCATGACGCTTGAATGCCAACAGGTACAGATGTAAGAAGACGTGGAGTGTGTGAAAGCTGTCCACCGCGATCAGGAGCGATCTGGCAGACTCGGCCGAACCAATGATCTCACACACCAAGTAGGACCGCTGTTAAGACCAGCAGGAACACATCAGTGGAGATCCTTGCTATCGACCTGTCCTGCACAACAACACACATCAGCATGACGTTTAAGATGAGCTTATTAAGGAAAGACACTTTTTAAGAATGTACTTAAAGGGATAGTTCATTTTGAAATTAATTTTTGGTGTGTTTCATTTACTTTAAGGCATTCAAGATGTAGGTGTCTTTGTTCCACAGTATTTTGATTTTATATTTTAGAGTCAAACTGCGTGTCAGTCATAAATGGAGGTCACTGGTCACCACCTCAAAGACATGCACAGAGAAGTCTAAATTAAACATGATTTAGTGACTTGAAATGTAAGTACACATTGATGGCCTAAGACATAAAATGAGCGGTTTGTGTGAGAAAACGACAATAGATCTATATACCTCTAGCCCACAAGACCCGCGCCCTCAGACCAGCTTGCATGTGGCTGGTGGTTACAAGAGGTAAAAACTATATAAATACTGTTCGTTTCTCTCACAAACCGCTCGTTTCGGGTCTTAAGCCATCAATGTGTACTTACATTTACGAGTCATTAAATCATGTTTAATTTGGACTTCTTGTGCATGACTCTTTGAGGTGGTGACCATAGACCTCCATTATATGACTGACAGACAAGAACGCTTTGACCTAAACATATCAAAATTGAAAATACTGTGAAACAAAGACATCTACATCTTGGATGCCCTTGAGGTAGACATAAACATACCAAAAATTATTTTCAAAGTGAACTATCCCTTTAAGAAGAGACTTAAAGTCGGCTTGAAACAAGTGATGGTGGCTTCTGGAACAAGCGCAAATGTGGGCGGGGCTTGATTTTGTCTGTGGGGAGTTGATTGGCTGATTGCATGGTTGTGGTTTTCTATTGGTGGATCTCATGTGAGTGACAGGTTGCTCCACCCTCATCATTAGAGAAGAGATGTCAATGTTATTCTGATTCAAGATTACGAAGAAACGTAAATTTAAAACAATAATTATGATGTGCATGGATAATTCATAAATACTGCAATTTACACTCTAAAAAATGCTGGGTTGATTTAACCCAATTTTGGGTCAAATATGGACAAACCCAATTATTGGATACAAAATGCAATTAGTAAATTTAACCCAACAGCTGGGTTAGTCCATATTTGACCTCGAAATTGGGTTAAAATAACCCAGCATTTTTTAGAGTGTAAGTAAACTAAGTACATATATGTAATTTCCTAATTATTCTATTGTCTTTGAAATATGGTTATATATAATATCTAAAATATGTAATAATAAAGTGTTCAGCTAAATGCAAAGCATTTATGATAAACTGAGAATATACTTTGTCATTTCAATTGAAACTTGTATGTCATATTTTTTCAGGTTTACATAATCAAATATCACACTACATGTGCTTTAGTATTTCAGTCAACACATCAATAAAGCAAGACAAATGACAATTAATGATAAAGTTTAAAACAATAATTTAAACTTTTAATTTGAATATTATTCCAAAGTGTACTTTTTTAAAGTGTATAAAGTGATCTCTTTAAGTGGCCTTTAATTTAAATTAAATTAAGATTTTAGAGTAAATGCACACTGTAACCCGCAATTGTAAGGGAAAAAAGTCAGAAATCGTAAGATGAAAATTGCTCATTTTTAATAAGCGAATTATTAATTATTATTCTTGGTTCCGATGGCAGAAACGCTGAAGTCGAACGGATGTGTTCAGGAGAAGTGTGGAGGAGTGTGTGAGAAACACCAGAGATGCGTCATGAATACTAAGTGTCACAGATGTCGTCTCCATTGCCGTGACCTCTATCAGGACTTCAGTCTGTTAACATCAGTGGAATGTTCTTCCTGGACACACTCCAAACTGAACTTCAGCGACACCATAATAACACACACTGAAGCAGCGAGTGAAGGAGCCACTGTAATCTGTGTGTGTGTGTGTGTGTGTGTGTGTGTGTGTGTGTGTGTGTGTGTGTGTGTGTGTGTGTGTGTGTGTGTGTGTGTGTGTGTGTGTGTGTGTGTGTGTGTGTGTGAGAGAGAGCTCAGATGGAGAGACAGTAATGCATCACTCATGTCTGCGTATTAACACTTACATTAACTAGAACTAATAAGACTTACACTGGATCAGGAGTTCAATATGTTTGTGTGTGTGTGTGTTTATATATATATAATGATGTCAATTAAATGCATTTCTAGCCACACATTTGTTCTTGCTTTAATGTTTGTTCATTTTTGATTATTTCTAAATTAATGCACATTTAAAAAAAGCTTTTCATTTGCCTTTACAGAAAGCCCAAACAATGAGGTTTGAACTATATTCAAAATAATGCAAAATAAAAATATTTTTATTTTTAATTTTAAGATACTTTTTTGTGCATTATTTTGAATGCAATTCCAAACCTTATTGTCTGTGCTTTCTGTTAAAGCAAATGAACGCAATATCTTATGAACAATATGTAGACACACACTGATACTGTACATATATAAGGCCATGCTACGCACACACACACACACGCACACGCACACACACACACACACACGCACACACATACAGTACTTTTTGGCCAAGTGTTACAGAGTAAGTTGAGAATGGCTTGGGACACACACACACACACACACACACAATACATGGTACAGTGAGCTGGTGAACACACACACCCGGAAGGTTGCAGGTGTCCAGGTGTGTGTGTTCACACTCACTGTTCCAGGTGTGTGTGTGTGTGTGTGTTCCAAGCCATCTCTGTTGTTTTCATAAGGATATTTATAATGTCTAAATGGATATAAGTATATAATGCAGTGCCAATCAACAGCCTTTATCGCAGTATATAATAATATAAAATAATAACAATTTGACTGATAGCATTATTCATTATTATTATTATCAAGATTTCTATAGATATCACAACATATCATCATCGTGAATTAATTTGGCCATGATAATCATGTAGTGAAAAATATATCCCTATATATATATATATATATATATATATATATATATATATATATATATATATATATATATATATATATATACATACACACATACATATTTACACACACATACAGACAGTAGCCTATATTTTAAATATATTTAATTGCCTGTTTTTTTATATATATTTAAACGAAGGCCATAATCTGAAACATTTTATATATATATACATTTTATATAACATTTACGTGGATATGCCATTTTTAATCCATTTTAATTTTTTAAATATTTTAAAAAAAGTGTTTTTTTTCAAATTTTTCAATATTAACCATTAATTATAACCATAAAACATTATATTATCATTTAAATCTATCAATTTTAACATTAGACTTTAAATATAACAACTTTAAACAATCTTCAGACCCATTGCAATAGGCTAATTTTCACACTTAAACCTTCAATATAATCGCAATTGTTTCTATTTGAAAGTTCTCTAATTCAGTTTCACTCGTCCTGTCAAAACACACAAAAGTTTCTCCAATCTTCTTGAAACTCTGGATTCTGATAGAGGGCCATTATACTTAGACCTGAGTGCAAAATGGAGGCTCTCACACCTTTCAGAGCTGAGATATTGAGATATTTATAATGGCTCATATATCTCAGTATTTCATAAATACTGCATAAATATCTCAATATCTCAGCTCTGATTTACAGTCTTCACAGCATAAATTCTAAATTAAATATATATTAATCCTTTACAGATACAAACATTATCTCAGGTTTTGTTCCTCTGAAAGTGTCATCAGAATTAATGACCCACTTGACATCGCAGGTTTACATTATGCTACACTGTCACTTCAAGATCTTCCGAGACTTTTATCTACAAAGTTTCTCTTACATTAATTGGAGACTTAATCAAACTCATTCAAAGTCTGTGCTGGCGATGATACTCAACAAAACTGGCATTTTGGCAGAATTCTTATGTTTTGTATCCCGTGCCAGCGCTTGTTTGAAGCGCTTAACCAGTCGTTTGGTGTGCGCATAACGATGATTCACTATACTCACAAAGACAGGATTCACAAACTGGTTGAAAAACATTTGCAGTGAATACAGAGCTGTGAATCATATATTGCAAAGCAAGCCGAAGGATGTACTGGGTAATTGGATAATCGGAAGTTAAATTGCGTTATGGAAAAAATAAAATCGCGTGCATTGATTGTAAAGCTAAAGTTCCTTTTAAAACAATGCGCAAGTCACTTTAAGCTTATAAGCTATACGCATATGAGCAAAAATGAATCAAGATGAATCAAGGTTCAAATTAATTTCAATGTGCTTCTATCAATGCATTAGCAACTGAAATAATGCTTTGTTAAATGCTAATAAAGGCAAATGTTAGATATAGAATTAGATTACTGCTTCATTTATTGAACTATTTCCACCGTTAAAAATAACCAAGTATTGTTCCAAACACAACATCAATCACTCAGACGTAGTTCTGGAAATCAACATACCTGTTTGAGTCCTGAGTGCCACGGAAAGTCTTCACACGAGCATGAGATGCTGTTCCCAAGTTCCCAGAGCAGTCGAGGGAGTGCATCCGCCGAAATGTGTGTGTGTGTGTGTGTGTGTGTGTGTAACTGTAAGCACTATCATGTGAGGATCCTCAGTCTGTCCGCTTAGAGCTGATGGACTGAAGGAAGGGTGAAGCACTTCTGTTCTCCACAGGATTTCACCTCAGTTTCTCACGGCGCGATACTCAGAGGGAAAACGCGAACGAAGGGAGTCCACATGGAAAGGCTGTGGCTAAAAGTCTGTGTTTAACTCTCTGTGTGCCTGAGGGAGTCTCCACAGCTCTGTCAGAGAACACTAGGCCGAACACTAACCCCGTCACATTGAGTTTGACAAGCGAGAGGCTCTTTAAAGCACTAAACCAACAGCCGGACACTGTGAAAACACTGCATGAATGCGAGGGACGAGGCTCTCACCTGAGCGGAAACACTCATATACCAGTGTGTGTGTGTTCCCCATTGACACACACACAGTCCACACACTCCGGATTTAACATTAGCCCACTAACACTCAGTCAGGTTGATCAGTAATTAGTGGAGAATAACTAATACTCTGATCAGATGCTAATGAGTGACAGGGAGGGCAATGTACAGTTTCCCATCAACACTTTATCTCTTTCATCTCTTGATGAAACACATTTTAATGTCTAATATTTGACTCAGCAAATTCAATAGCCAATAAGAAACGCTATCTATCTATCTATCTATCTATCTATCTATCTATCATCTATCTATCTATCTATCTATCTATCTATCTATCTATCTATCTATCTATCTATCTACCTCTATCTGTTTGTTTGTCTATCTATGTATCTATGATCTATCCATTTATCCATCCATCTCTATCCATCCATTTATCTGCATCCATCCATCCATCCATCCATCCATCCATCCATTTGTTTGTCTCATCTATGTATGTATCCATCCATCCATCTGTCTGTCTGTCCGTCTGTTTGTCTATCTATGTATCTATGTCTATGTATCTATATATCTATCTATCCATCCATCCGTCTATCTGATATGTCTATCTATATTTCTGTCTGTCTGTCTATCCGTCCATCTATCCATCCATCCATCCATCCATCCATCCATCCATCCATCCATCCATCTATATGTCATCTATCCATCCATCCATCCATCCATCCATCCATCCATCCATCCATCGGTCTATCCATCCATCCATCCATCCATCCATCCATCCATCCATCCATCCATGTGTTCCATCCATCCATCCATCCATCCATCCATCCATCCATCCATCCATCCATCCATCCATCCATCCATCCATCCATCGGTCCATCGAGTCCATCCATCGGTCCATCCGTCTCATCCATTGACGTTCCATCCATCATCCATCGGATCCATCCGTCAATCCAGTCTGGGTCCATCCGTCCATCCATTCGGTCCATCCGTCCATCCATCGGTCTCCATCCATCCATCCGTCCATCCATCCATCGCATCCGTCCCATCCATCGGTTTCCATCCATCCATCCATCGGTCCATCCGCCCATCCATCGGTACGTGATTCCGATCCGTCCATTCATCCATCCGTCCATCCGTCCTATTCATCCATCCGTCCATCCGTCCATTCCATCCATCCATCCGTCCATCCGTTCCATCCATCCATCCATCCATCCGTCCATCCATCCCATCCGTCCATCCGTCCATTCCATCCGTCCATCCATCGGCTCCATCCGTCGTCACATCCATCCATCCAATTGCGATTCCGTCCATCCATCCATCCATCCATCCATCCATCCGTCCGTCCATCCATTCCGTCCCATCCATCCATCCATCGGTCCATCCGTCCATCCATCCATCCATCCATCCATCCATCCCATCCATCCATCCATCAGCGTACAGTCTACTTTAAAATCCTCCATTATTTCTCCAGTCCTCTGGGGTCTCCCAGTGCTTATGTAAGAGTCACTGAGGATTACAGGGAAATTCCTTGCAAGCAGCATTTATAACAATAGACCCCAAGAGTCAAATACCTTTAAAATCCCTCCTATATGCACAGAACATCCCGAAGCACAGCATGGCCCGACGGCAGAGAAATACTGAGAGTAAAAACACGTCACAGACTCTTCTAACACACTCCTGAGGATTATCAGTGCTTCGATTCCCATCTAACAGTGTTTTCAGTTTGAGTGTTTGACTCTTGTCCCTGTGCTCAGGGTTTAGCAGAAGTCTTGATAATCTCAAACATATTGCTCTCAGCGGCAGGGCTGTTCTGATAGTGTTTGCATACATCTCAGGGTGTGTGACATACCAGACCACCTGACGGCACACTCGCTTTCATGGAGACCAGGGCGTTTCAACTGTGCAAACCTAAACAACAGAAGCTACATCTCTCGCCTCAACACTCTCAGAACAACTTTCTTTTAACATTCACAGTATTATCTTAGATCTTTCTTGATTAAATTCAATTAAATTCAAACGTTAGAAATGTCTTTTTTATATTTACTTCACAGACTAGGCAGAACAGAATCCCCAAAATGCTTTCACTTCCTTCACAAAATAATATTTAAGTTTAATAGATGTACTGCATTTTAGTCATGTTCACATTTCAGCAATACACCATCATATAGAACTGCCATTTGAGACACAAACAATAATCTGATGCAACTTTCAGATGCATTAATATCCACCTTACGTTTCATTGTAGAAGATTTCCGATTAATTTCCGTTTCGCTTCTGCTTTAATGTAGTGAGTGATTAGTGATCTAATGAGTGATTATAATCAAGGTATTAACCCCATCACCCTCCTTTTTGAGAATGGGGGTTAAAATGCACTATTCACAATTAAGTTGTAATTCAATAATGCTTTGGAATATATACCCAAGTTTGGTCTTGTTTTAAAGAAAACACTCCGCAGATTGTAGCTGAAGTGAAAACACTTAAAAAATGAAATTATGAAAAAAAATTACAGTAAATCAAATATACTCTACGATATATTTTTTTATTTTATAGATTTTTTTACTATAAAATTACTATAAAATTAAAGCCATAAATCTAACCAAGTTGTGTTCCAAATTTGAAGTTGATATCACAAAATTTGAAGTTCCCATGAGATTTTGTTTAGGCGTAGTACCAAAAATAGCCACTGGGTGCCATTGAATTCCATTTAGTTGTATACATTCTGCCTTAACAAATTAATACATTTCTGTCCAAATATCAATTCTGTCACAAAATTTGGAACCTTGAGACTCAGACCTTTCTGACAGTATGTGTTTTGTCAAGATTAGAAAAGGTTTATCATAAATTCTGAAATATGACGATGCCCAAAAGGGGAGGAGCCTGATAAAATAAGTACCGTTTCTAGGGTAACTGCAACGTTCAATTATAAAATGATTTTCACAGGATGAATTCTAAATTGTATAAGCTTTCAAATGATACCTAATTTATGATAACTACTAAAATATGTGATATAATAAAAAAGACGATTTTTCAAATATTTGACAGGATAATATATATATATATATATATATATATATATATATATATATATATATATATATATATATATATATATATATATATATATATATTATAATTTTTAAAAGGATAATATTATGCTATATTTTTTTATTTAAAAATAACCCCCCCACCCCCCATTATTTAATAATATAGTTATTTAATGAAAACATTCGCCACACACTACTTTTGTCATTACATGCATTTATTTGAGAGGGAAAAGCCATACACATCTCTTTGTGTTTACCAGTACAGTTTGATTAATTTAACAGGTAATTTTAAAAATTACTAAAAATAAAGCATTACAAACATTGGGTTGGGCGCACAGAAGTGTAGATTTCAAGGTCAAAGACAATCTGGATGTAGAGGCGAAGCTTCTCTGAGGCCCGGCCGATTGAGCCGACATCAACCGGGCGACGCAGAGAACCAGAGGAACCAAAGCACCGAACGCAGAGCCTGGAATGGTGGCAAGTACTACATTTATCGGGTCAAGCCTCGCTTCGATGTCACAAGCTTCTCCGCTGGTGACATCGTCTAGGTAACCGTTTACCGTCTCTAGTGTCTCCAGCGTCACACAAGTGTAGTGTTTTTTTCATGAAGTCTCGTGATCCGCCACTCATACTGCCTCTTTGTAAATGGCGGCTTTCATACCCAAACACACTCTTGATTTACATAATATACTCTGCAGAGCTCCACCCCCATTTATATAAATCAACAGAGCCCCGCCCTTTCCCAAACCCCAACCAATCAAAATAGGAAAAACTTTAAACTTAATATTTGCTCTTTATAGAATCTGAAAATATACACCAAAAGGGGAAAATCCCACAATAACAGATTAAAAAAAGAAGAACAAAGAGGGAGAAGAAAAAGAGAGAGAGAGAGGAATTACACAACAGACTCGGGTTGTTTAAAATAAATACAAACTGATTGAGCCGAGCAGCCAGAATAAAGAGCTGAGAAAAGGGTTAAAGGCAAGTCCTGTCTTCGGATGAGTACGTATGGTGACACACCAGTGGAAGACAGAATGAGTTTGTGTGTGTGTGTGTGTGTAGAGAGAGAAAGAGGAACATTTTTACAATTCATTGGCCTTCCGAATCTTCTGGATCTCTCAGATGATTCGCTGAAGCTCAACAATCATCAGCACGCGCGAGGCTTCAGATGTGCTGGTTGATGGTGAGATCAGAAGTGGATGTCGTGACCGATTCCTGAGCAGGAACAAGCGGATGTGTGTGTCGCTTTGGTATGAGTCTTTTTTAGTGTGTTAAGGAGACAATAATAATGACAAACGCACACGTACACTCGAGTGCTTCAACAACTTCCACCAGCCGGACAACATCTGAAAGCCAAAACCAATGAAATGTCAGCTGGTCAGTCTTTCTAATGCATTACTCCAGTCCACGAGGGGCGACGGTGAGCAGTGACGTGCTTGAACAGAAGAAGGTCGCCGGTTAGCACGAGAAGTGTTTCTCTGCGTGTGTGTCTTTGGTAACCGAACACCATCGCTGGACGAACACACCGAACATCTTCACGGACACTCACCAATCACGGATGAGGTTTTCGTCAATTTGAATACAGACGCCAATTTTCACGAAACGTCGGTCATTTAAGGGAAGGCGAGTTCCCGGTGTTGTTTTGAAAATTTAAAGACATGAAAAAGACGGAAAGAGTCCAGAAGGAATATGAGCAAATGCC
This sequence comes from Hybognathus amarus, assembly GCA_030378365.1. Classification (NCBI taxonomy): domain Eukaryota; kingdom Metazoa; phylum Chordata; class Actinopteri; order Cypriniformes; family Leuciscidae; genus Hybognathus; species Hybognathus amarus. Next base: position 482,344 of record JAQIUQ010001264.1, on the reverse strand, counting down.
ATGTGGCAAGAACAAACCGCCTCTTCTGATTCTCACTACACGTGTGGACCCTGAGAAGAGAAAACACGGGTTACCTTAACCAGACTTCCTCTTAAAGCACATTCGTAAGTTATTATTCCAGCAATCCTTCATAAACATGGGAATTTCCTTGCGTTACCTAGGTTACAGCATTATGGGGCATCTCTGCTGGTGTCCAGACTGGCATCAAGGAGAAGCTCCTCTAAATCCTGCCCGCAGCTCAGCTCTGCAGTCACGCTCACTAACACACACACACATTATAAAACAGTTAGTTTCAGTCCTTGATTCTGATTGGTCAATAGCTGTGTTTTATTCATGATATCCCCTTTACTCAACGGTTCTATGTATCACTCCACCACACCCCTAGCAACCACTCTTAGCAACATAAACATGTGATGTGATCTGGGAAAACCCACCAAATGGTGAAATTTAACATATTACAGGTTTTATGATCATATTAAAGCCCTTTCCAAATCTGTTATTATTTCTCTTTATCCGTTTGTCTGTAAAAAGAGTTATGGTTATCTGAAGTCAGCTGATCACTATTATTTTCAAAAATGAAATTTTGAGAAAAACAGGTTTAATTAAAGGAGTAGTTCACTTTAAAATAAATAAATAAATAAACTTTTGCTGATAATTTACTCACCCCCATGTCAAGGTTTTTGATGAAAACATTCCAGCATTTTTCTCCATATAATGGACTTCAATGGGGTCCAAATGGTTCAAGGTCCAAAAGAGAGTTTCAGTGCAAACTGTTCAAAGGGCTTTAAACGATTCCAGATGATGAATAAGGGTCTTATCAAGTGAAACGATCGCTCATTTAATAAATAAATAACAAAGTTTAAGTTTTATAAGCTCAAATGCTCGCCTTGCTCTGTTCTGCACGTTTGTGACTCTCCTGTTCGAACTCGGTTCATCAAAATGAACAAATCTTTTTTTCATATCATTTTGGTTCTTTCAACGAATTAAATTAATGAATTGACTAAGGAAAAAAGTCATTCATTTTGATGAACGAGTTCAAACAGGAGAGCTCACGAACGCGCATAACAGAGCAAGCAGCTTGAGCTTATAAAACTTAAATTTTGTTATTTATTTTTAAAGGCATTGTTTCGCTTGATAAGACCCTTATTCATCGTCTGGAATTGTTTAAAGCCCTTTGAACAGTTTGCACTGAAACTGTCTTTTGGACCTTGAACCGTTTGGTTCCACATTGAAGTCCATTATATGGAGAAAATCCTGGAATGTTTTCATTAAAAACCTTAATTTTTTTTTTGACTGAAGAAAGAAACACATGGACATCTTGGATGACATGGGGGTGAGTGAATTATCAGCTATTTCAGCAGATATTTTAGTAATCAATCATTATAGATGATCATTCGAAAGCTTACAAACTCAAAATTCATCCTGTGAAAACCGTTTTGAAATGGGACGATTGAGAGGGGAGCAAGATCTTTTAAACGAGCAGCTTCAGGCTCTGTTGTTCTCTTGTGCTCCACATCACACCACACGATAACGCTGGATAAAAATAAATAAATAACTTGCGTGCCATTGCAGTTTACACAGGAATGGCGGGAATTTTATTCTGTTATGTGGTTTATTTTGATAGGCGAAACTGTCTTTGTAGTGTTAAGAAGAAGGAGAGCTACAAGGCCGTTTTTGAGATTTTTTTTTTGCCACTATAAATTTCTGAAAAAATATAATTTCTATAAAATTCTGCACTAATCTAGTGAAATTTCTCAAGATATATTCAGAAATAATAAACAAGATGTTATAGAATAATAATTTATTGAAAATCCAAATTTGACAAACTGACATTCAATCTATTTTTAGACTTTACTAAAATAAGCGCGAAATTCGACGGGTTTTCCCAGATCGTATCACACGTTTGTTCTTCATTGATATTGCTCATTGAAGCTTGTAGAGTCGAGTATTGTGTGAGATAACCGAGTGTAACTGCATGTAGCCCTTTTCCCTCAGGTCAGTCCAATGTCTTCTGAGTATCCGCAGGATATCTTGTCCTTTTAACAGTTATAGCGTAGCTCACACTACATGATTTTAAACGTCGGGCTGAACTGTGCGGTTCACACTACATGACTTGCTCTCTGTGAAATCTCTGTTCAAGTTGTTGAGCTGTTCACACCACACCACACAACGTGATTTTGACATCAAAATGAACAAATCTTTTTTCCGAGTCAATTAGTTTGTTTCATTCGTCTCATTCAGTCATTTGGTTCATTCAACAAATGAAATGAACGAATTGAATCTCGGAAAAAGATTTGTTGATTTTGATGAACGAGTTTGAACAGGAGAGTAACGAACGCGCATCACAGAACAGAGCAAGGCGAGCATTTGTGCTTATAAAACTTAAACTTTATTATTTATTTATTAAATGAGCGATCGTTTCACTTGATAAGACCCTTATTCATTGTCTGGAATCATTTAAAGCCCGTTGAACAGTTTGCACTGAAACTGTCTTTTGGACCTTGAACCGTTTGGACCCCATTGAAGTCCATTATATGGAGAAAAATCCTGGAATGTTTTCATCAAAAACCTTAATTTCTTTTCGACTGAAGAAGAGAAAGACATGGACATCTTGGATGACATGGGGGTGAGTAAATTATCAGCAAACGTTTTTTGAAAAGTGAACTACTCCTTTAATTAACCCCAGGAGAGCCGTTTCGAGCACTTTAATCACGGATAGATGCGCTTTAGACTTTATATGGAAAATATGAAATAATATATCCATTGTACTCCTATTATAAAGCTTGGTAGATCCAGGACATTTTTTAATATAACTGATTGTATTCGTCTAAGGTAAGTCATACACATAGGATGGCTTCAGGGTGAGTCAATCATGGGCTTTTTGGGTGAACTATCCCTTTAAATACATGTTTCTTGGGGTCGACAGCTAACAACAACATTTTTTATTTTTTACTTGTTTGTGTTACACCATAGCAGCTTTTAGACATTGTTTTGTTTTTTGTTCTAAGTCAGAAATGACACAGAGGCAGCTTAATTAATTAATGGGTGTGGTTAATCCACTGGTAACTCACCATGCTCCATAATGCAGCTGGCTGGTTTGAGTCCCTCTGTTTCAGAGCAGGTGAAAGGCAAACTCTGGCTTCAGCCCATTGGGCAACACTATTCCCGTGCTCATAACCGGACAACCTTCTTCAGATCCCTCTTGTGCACTGGAGACCTCTGTTTCTAGGAGTTCATGACCTCCTGTGACCTCTGGCTGCTCACTGGATTGCAGTTCATCAGGGTTTAGCGCCCGTCTCCAGACGGCTCTGACACTGATGGCTCTCTTTGGGTGGGACTTGATTCCTGGATGTGTTCAGTGTGAGAGGAGCACTCCTGGTCCTCCTCATTGGTCTCTTGTGATGTTTCCGTCTTTGCGTTCACTGGTAACTCCTGCGAGTCTAAGTGAGTCTGATCGAGTCTCTGAACTTCATCAGAATGAGTTACATGCTCAGACGTTGGTGTGTTTAGTACTTCGGGGGCGCTGGTGTTGTTTCTGCGTGCGATGTTAACGTACTGAGCTCAGACTCTGCTAGTTGTGTTGATTTCTGCTCAGGCGCTTGTGAAGGTGCATCTAAAGGTGCTTTTATGTGGATTTGTGTGGGTGTTTCAGATGTTTGGCTCTCTAGCGCCCTCTCGAGGACATGTTTTGGCATTGCAGTCGTCTGATGCTGCTCAGGAGGGCTTTCAACACTGCGTTACCATAAAGATTTTGTGTCCTCTGCCAGGACTGAGACACCGAGAAAAGGCGTCCTGGAGATGATGGGGCTCCGGAGGACACATTGGCTTCTGTTACTTTAATTCCCGAAATGAGGGCTGGAGATCCTGGTAGAGGCGGCGCCAAGGGAATCTTACATGTGTTTATTGCAGGAATCGGATATTGGAGATGTGCTCTGTGTTGAAGCACTGGATCCCTCTACTATCTCCTCATCCTCAGTGTCCGAGTTCGGAGTCGTCTTGCTGTGTCGTTTCTTGACCTTTGACTTCTTGGTTCTCGAATACCTCTTCATTGCCCTCCTCGGATGAGTTTTTCTGAACAGCCGCATTTTCTTCCTCACTTTTCTCAGCAGATGCATCTTCCTCATCCTCTTGAGCTTGTTCCTCTGTGGTGATTTCTGGCATTGAAGCGGACTGTCTCATCTTCTGTTCTGTTTCTTCCTTTCTCTTTGGCCAAGATGAAGTTCCTCTTGCAGCCATTCTGGATGTCTGCCAGCAGGGCGCGCTGTGTCTCAATGAAACTCTTCACCTGTACGGACAGAGAAAAAAAGCTGTAGTGCAGTTATGCAATAAAGAGAGATCAATGTCATAGTTACATCTGCTGAACACTAAGGTAAATAATTAACTGTAGGTAGTGGAAAAAACAAACACATTACATTGTAATAAACAGCCATATTTACCCTGAACTTAAAAACGAATCCAACATGAAGACTTTAATATTTCGGATTTTCATTTAGAGTTTTAAATCAGCCTGAACTCACGGAAATAAAACTCACCATATATAATGCCGTATATGTCTTAACGCTCTCATGCACATTGGACGCAGTGAGATAACGTTAATCTTTGTTCTGTTAGTATGCATGCATGCATGTATGTATTTATATATGCATGCATGTATGTATGCATGTATTTATTTATGTATGCATGCATGTATGTATCCATGTATGTATGCATGTATGTATTTATGTATGCATGCATGTATCCATGTATGCATGTATGTATTTATGTATGCATGCATGTATGCATGTATGTATTTATGTATGCATGCATGTATTTATGTACGCATGTATGTATTCATGTATGTATGCATGTATTTATGTATGCATGTATGTATTCATGTATGCATGTATGTATGCATGTATGTATTTATGTATGCATGCATGCATGCATCCATGTATGCATGTATGTATTTATGTATGCATGTATGTATTTATGTATGCATGCATGTATGTATCCATGTATGCATGTATGTATTTATGTATGCATGCATGTATGTATGCATGTATTTATTTACGTATGCATGCATGTATGTATCCATGTATGTATGCATGTATGTATTTATGTATGCATGTATGCATGTATGTATCCATGTATGCATGTATGTATCCATGTATGCATGTATGTATCCATGTATGCATGTATGTATGTATGTATGCATGCATGTATGTATGCATGTATGTATTTATGTATGCATGCATGTATGTATCCATGTATGTATGCATGTATGTATTTATGTATGCATGTACGCATGTATGTATCCATGTATGCATGTATGTATCCATGTATGCATGTATGTATGCATGTATGCATGCATGTATGCATGTATGTATTTATGTATGCATGTACGTATCCATGTATGCATGCATGTATGTTTTAGAGGTCCCCTCGAAAACGAGATGTCAAATGTCAAGGGGGTTTCCTCTTAACAATAAATTTGAAATAAATTAGGATTTGAAACTAGTTTAATTAAACTGGAAACGTAATAAAAAAAAAATTTATTATTCCACATTGAAACTACTGTGGCGACATATTAGCATATTAGTGTTCCAGTAGCAAAATCATTGTAAATATACTTAGTTCTTTAAATCAAGTTAAATCTTTTCCCATCCCCTTTAACAAACACTCACCGTCTCTTTCTTGGGCTCTCGGTCCAGGTCCAGTCGGAGCAGAGATGTGTTGACTTTAAAGGCGAGGGAGAGAGCCATGAGGCCGCCGGTCTTGATTTCGTTCTCCCGCATGTCTAATCGGAGGAGTCTCGGACTCTCTGCGATGAACTCCGCTATAGCGACAGCTCCTAGCATATGAACAAGCACACGGTCATCTTTCTCCTCACACACACTTAACACAAGCTGGCCTCTAAAATAGGGCTGCACGATAATGGAAAAAAACGTGTGATATTTAGTTGTTCTGCAATATAGATTGCGATGCAAAACCAATTTGAATATCTCTATTTGAAAATAATCATTCTAGAATAATTGGGATGATTTTGTAGAGGATTGAATCAGCTTGAATATTGAATAAATAAAGAATTACAAGCATAGATATATACAATAGAAGAAAGATACAATTGAAATAAGCAGTGCTTTGTGTTTTCCAGGTAAATCTAACAGTATTCAGGTACAAAATTTTTATAATCAAATGTAAAACTATACAAATAAAGACACGCATCAGTTTTCTTTCTCTGCTTACAACACATGAACTGTGTTTACGAGGATTCTCACCGAAACTGAGATTTTGACTTTTCCATTTAAGCTCAAGAGGTACGAGAACTGGATTCGACTGTTCACGTGCTGTGCGCTCGGCTTTGTGTGTGCGCGCAGAAAACAGGGAGCGACTCCTCTTTAACTCGAACTTAAAAACAATGCAAATGATAAACTTCACTCTATGATGGTTAAACTTTCCAAATAATCTGCAAATCACATGCATTCTGAACCGGGGAGCATTTGGTGCACACGGATCAACTACAATGCCTATACTTGAGATCGCATATACCTCTTATAGATGTATGCACTCCAGATCTTACCTTCGCAGGAGAGTTTGGTGGAGGCCAGACCCAGCCTGAGGATGGACCGGTTTGCTACGAGTCCATCTTTCAGTTTGTGCACTCCTTCGTTCCCCACTGCATTATGGCCCAGGTTCAGTGTTTCCAAGCTTTGAGTGTACGGCTACAGCAGCAGAGAGCGAAAGAAGGATCAGTAAAAGAGCGGAAATAGAAAAAAGCACACACAATTGAAGGAACTGAAAGTGGATCCAATATTCAGTGTGAACTAGGTAAATAAATAAACTTATGACAACACTGGGGTGGGGGAGGGATATTGTACATAATTTGCAAGTGCAATCAAAATGTGGGGTATTGAAATCAATTTTAAATGCACACTCGCTTTTTACATTCTCTTTCAAATTTGCATTCATTCATAAGATATGTCAATAACGCTCAGGATCTGTTGCGAACCAAATCCTCCACCATCGTCTTGTCAGTCATCTCTTCTTACTCTTGTCATATTGAACTAATGGTCAATTGGTATGTGGTGGATATAAACTGTGAATTCAGGGAAAAAATGTCAAAATAGCGAGATGTAAACTCAAAATTCCGCAGAAAAACTAAAAAAAAAAGTAAAAAAATACTAGTAAAATATTACTAGTATTTTCCGTTTACTAAATAATCAGCTTTTTATTTATTTATTTTTTAAATGATTTTTAAGCATTTATATTAGTAGTAGTATATGTAGTACACAATTATATTTTGGCAACACTTTAGTTTAATCTTGCGAGATGCGAGATGTAAACTCAGAATTCTGAGAAAAAAAGTTACAATTCCGAGATTTAAACTCAGAATTCTGAGAAAAGGTAAAAAATTCTGAGATGTAAACAAAAAATTTTGAGATGAAAAAAAGTCTAAATTGTGAGATATACACTTAAAATTGCGAGAATATGAACTTGCATCTGCTAGTAAAAATTGTGAATTGTGAGAAAGTGACTGCAACCTTTTTTTTCTAACAGGAATCTAACAGGAAACACTGTATTCTTGCAGTAAAGAGTGTGGATGTACGCTCAGGCACTGTTTATAAACCACACAGCCTGTTCAGAAGGCACACATACTGCAGGGGAATACACACAAGACTGTGAGAATGTGTGTGTCTTTAGTCCTTAATTAACAAAAAGATGCCAGGCCACACGTAAACACGAGCGCTGCACGGTCAGCAGCCGCCAAACAAACACACACAGCATCCCCTCAATCTCCATAATGACCATCTGACTGAACGAGGACGAGCCTCATCTCCCCGTCGGCGGTCTGCGGGACACATGCTGGATTCGGTCATTTCATAAGAAGGCACAAGGGGCTATTGTGCTGTTGTATATCCACGACTGGATTTTTTTTTTTTTTTGAAAGGGGTCTTATATGCTCACCAAAGCTGAATTTATTTCATCCAAAAGTAAAAACAGTAATATTTCAAATATTTTAAAATAATTTGATTATATTTTTAATAAAATAGAGTGTTTAAAAAAAAAATAAAGAAATTACTATTTTTATTCAGTGAGGACACATTAAATGGATCAAATGTGATACTTTTATAATGATTACAATTATTATTTCAAACAATTTCTGTCCTATGAACTTTCTCAAATGAAAAAAAAAGCTTTAAAAAAAAGTACATATGTCAGTTTAAAGACCGATTGAAGTGTGAATTTTCACTGTGAAAAGATTTCAAAGAATGTAAGAAGTAAAAATGATGTTTAATAAGGAACAAAATAAACCTGAGAACTGTCCTGATGGTTCTTTTTTTGTCGTTTTTTTTTTTACCCAAAACATTTGTGATTACATTGCAAAATATTAATATTACTAACTAGACCTGACATCATTAGTCAATATTATCATAAAAAATGGTCAGGGTTTTTGTTGTTGAATAGTCAATCAAAAAATAAACCACCCTGATTAATCTAATAATGGAAAGACCCATTAATTGGGTCTTAAAAAATCATTAAAAATAAATAAATAAATAAATAAAAAGCTGATTATTTAGTAATAGGAAAATACTAGTAATATTTTACTAATGATTAATCAATTAATGGGTCTTTCCATAATTAGATTAATCATTAGTAAAATATTACGGTAACACTTTACAATAAGGTTCATTTATTAAATATTAGTTCATGCATTAATGAACATGAACTAACCATTTGTTACTGTATTTGTTATTCTTTGTTAACGTTAGTTAATACAAATCTAGCTGTTCATTGTTGTTCATGTTAGTTAACAAGATTTTAATAAAGTATTAGTAAATGTTAAAATTAACATTACCAAAGATTAACAAATGCTGAAGAAGTTTTGTTCATTCTTTGTTAATGTTAACTAATGTAGTAACTAATGAACCTTATTGTAAAGTGTTACCAATATTACTAGTATTTTCCTATTACTAAATAATCCGCTTTTTATTTATTTATTTATTTTTAATGATTTTTTAAGGATTTATATTAGTAGTAGTATATGTAGTACACCATTATATTTTGGCAACACTTTAGTTTAATCTTTGCTACATGTACTGGCTTCAGTAAACTGATAAATCATGCATAATTACACAAAACTAACCCTAAACCAAACCCCGACAGTAAATACATGGCTGTTAATCAAGATTACGCAGTAGTTCATTGCATAATTACACTAAAAAGCACACCTTAAAACAAAAGTGTAACCTCTATTTCAAGTTTACAAAAGAAGGCGACGAAAATCTGTGTTGAGCTCGGAGTGAATTTTGCGTTTTGCTTTACTCTTGGTGTGAATAAACCCTGGAGATGTAGAAGTCTGTGAAATTGTCTCATGGAAACTTTTGTGACATAATTGTGTGGATGTTTACCAAAGGCGGTCAGGTAGCCCATGCCATTGTGTGTGAGCTGGTTGTTCCAGAGCACCAGCGTGACCAAACCCTTCCTCTGCTCCTTGAGACCCTCACATATATACGCCAACCCTGAGGAAACCAGAAAAGCAGTTATACGGAGAGAACACAAAGAGCTGAAGTGTGTGAGATTTCTGGAGGAGGAGACCAAGAGGAGATCTGAGAGGTCAGACCTGAGTCTCAGTATGTGATTGTTTCTCAGGTCCAGGATCTGGATATTGTAGTTGAACTTCAGCAGGTTCCCCAACTGAGCCGAATCCTGCAGACCGTTCAGCTTATTGTCAGCCAAATACAGCTCTCTGAGGTTCATGTTCATCTTCAGTGCCGTGGCTGCACACACACATATCAAACAAGACTTTTAGTTGCTTCATTCATTTGTGGAAAATGATTAACCCTATAAATCAGAATCCGAAAGAGCTTTATTGCCAAGTATGATTGCAATGCACACACAAGGAATTTGCCTTGCTTCCATATAAATGCAGCAATACACATAATTCAATAAAAAAGTTTAAAGACCTATAATAGGCATATTTACAGTCAACAGTATTATGGATGATAAATAAAAGTGAATTAACAAGATTAGAAGAGTATTGCAGCTTACGGAAGATTATTAAAGGAGTAGTTCACTTTTAAAAAACTTTTGCTGATAATTCACTCACCCCCATGTCATCCAAGATGTCCATGTCTTTCTTTCTTCAGTCGAAAAGAAATTAAGGTTTTTGATGAAAACATTCCAGGATTTTCTCCATATAATGGACTTCAATGGGGTCCAAATGGTTCAAGGTCCAAGACAGTTTCAGTGCAAACTGTTCAAAGGGCTTTAAACGATTCCAGATCGATGAATAAGGGTCTTATCAAGTGAAACGATCGGCTCATTTAATGAATAAATAACAAAGTTTAAGTTTTATAAGCTCAAATGTTCGTCTTGCTCTGTTCTGTGCATTCGTGACTTCTCCTGTTCAAACTCGTTCATCAAAATGAACGAATCTTTTTTTGTGTCATTTGGTTCATTCAACGAACAAAACTTACTCAGAAAAAGATTTGTTCATTTTGATGATTAAGTTCGAACAGGAGAGTCACGAACGCACATCACAGAACAGAGCAAGAGCGAGCATTTGAGCTTATAAAACTTAAACGTTTGTTATTTATTTATTAAATGAGCGATGATTTCGCTGATAAGACCCTTATTCATTGTCTGGAATCGTTTAAAGCCCTCTGAACAGTTTGCACTGAAACTGTCTTTTGAACCGTTTTCGACCCCATTGAAGTCCATTATATGGAGAAAATCCTGGAATGTTTTCATCAAAAACCTTAATTCTTTTCGACTGAAAGAAAGAAAGACATGGACATCTTGGATGACATGAGGGTGGTAAATTATCAGCAAACATTTTTCAAAAGTGAACTACTCCTTTAAAGAAGTTCTAGATGTTCAGTGTTTCTAAAACAGCCTGTGTCAAAACGAATCAGCCAGTTGTTGATTCCCATCAGATTGAGGCGACGATGTCTTGTAGTTGGACATGTCTTTGAGGGTGTTCATGATGCAGGATTGCTGGATAAAAACTTTTCCAGCTTTTTTTCAGTTTAGAAATCATTGAATCAATAACCTGTTCTGGTGAAAATGGTGACTTTGCCCGCTCCCCCAGCGTTCCCAGGCGGAAAACCAACTAATTAACGTCCTGGTAAGTAATCTCGTGAGAAGCGAGGACGAGCGAGAAACATGAACTGCATCTAATTCTATGATCCTGTGTATGATGTACGACCACCTCGGTAGACACAGGTCCACGCAGATAAAGTTAGCCGGCTCCGATAATAACAAAAGCACACGAGCAGCGGTAGAAAGTGGTAGAAATACGCCACATGTGAGTTACTTTAAGTTAAAGCCTCGCGGGAGCCGCCATTGTAGCATCCCATTGACTCCCATTCATTTTGGCGTCACTTTGATGAAAAATTGAGAATCAAATCGAACCGTGACTTAGAATTGAAAATGTAATCGAATCGAGGATTTGGTGAATCGTGACACCCCTAATAGATATGGGGGTTATGATTTGATTATTTTGTTAATTTGACGACCCTCTTGTTTTTCTTATTACTACTGCTTTTTTTTTTACATTTATTATATACTTTGTATATAATAAAAAAACCTTCCGAAAAAGCCTGATGATCATATTTGATACTCACATTTTAACAAACAATATGGATTATGGATAATCATCATAAACCGAAGTTGTGTCCACTGTGTCCCCGATCATTGTGTTCGTGCATGCATTACCCAGCAGCATTCAGCGGTCGCCTGAGATGCCGGCGTTCTCCAGGTGTAGGACCGCCAGGCTGCCGCTGATGCCGCAGCGCTCGGGCCACGAACGGGGCCGAATGGTCCAACAGAGAGAGTGTTACGGGCGTCCCAGGTACTGCAGAGAGCTCGTCTGAGGGGACACACAGATGAATGAAGATTAGCACATCTTTGAGATGAGCACACCAGCCGGAGCGGGTTAAAGGATTAGTTCACTTTAAAATCAAAATTAGCCCATGACACACCGAGTGTGTCCGAGCATTAGTAAATTGGTACATACTACATTGTAATACATAACTACTATATCAGTTTGATTAATGGACTCTAATAATTAGTACTTCACACGTTTCGTTTAATAAATAGAAATAATTGGAGCACATAAACTTTAATATGGAGGATTAAAGTACGATTTAATATAAGCAGTGACTAATCACTGACACTGTACCACAACCAGGTTTTACGTTTTCTTAAGCCTCAAATAACATTGACTCTGAATTTCCATTAATCAAACTTCCATAAGCGCATACTTCTGCCTTGACATGTTCCCATTTTGGGTATATTCTGGAATATTTGTTTTTGTTTATTGATTGTATATTTTGATTTTCATTCACATCCATTTAAGTTTGTATTTTGCTTTCTTAAATATATTTACACAATTGAATAATAAAATAGTGCTGTGTTGAAGTTTTGCTACATTTTCTTTATTGGTTTCTTTAGATGCACTGAATTTTGTTAAATAGAGGACTTTTTTTATTTATTTTGATGCACATTGTTGTACATTAGCAGGAATGTAGCACAATATGGATGTGAAAGCAGTTATAATTAGCCTGTGAGACAATAAAAATTTGTTTTGGTTAAATTCAACAAATAACCGTGATATACTCAATTCGATATCTCAATATTGATCAAAATAATCATAATTATCATTTTGCCCATAATCGTGTCAGCCCTACCCTCAACCCATCATAGGTGTTTATGATTTTCTTCTTTTGGACGAATACAATCAGAGTTATATTAAAAAATATTCCAAGCTTTATAATGGCAGTGAATTGCAACCAACAGTTTGAAGCTCAAAAGGTGCATCCATCCATCGTAAACAAACTCCAAACGTCTCCTGTGGGGTAATAAAGGCCTTCTGAAGCAAAACGATTAAAAATATTTAAAAATATATATAAAAAATATATATAAATTGCTGCAAAAGGCCTTTATTAGCCCACAGGAGCCGTTTAGAGCTCGTTTACAATGGATGGATGCATGTTTTCTGAACCGTTATCGATTTGATATCATCGAATACTGAACTCTAAGATTCAATATTATTGCAATACTACAAGACATATGATAAAAGGTAAACAAAAAAAATACTATTAATTAAAAATGCTAATAGTTGGCTTGGACTTAGTGCTGGAAACCCAATGCACAGGACAATAGAGACACCAGAATAACAATATTCATGATTCTGAAGCTGAAAACAGCTTAAAATTACAAATTATTTTCGATGAATATGCTTGCACTCTGTCACTGATTAGATAGATTTAAAATAATAAGAGTAATAAGACACTTTTTACATTCATTCCATTACACATTACATTCATAACTGGCGTAGGCCTAAATTAGTCTGTCCCGGCTTTATGCAGTTATTAATGCAGTTATTAGAGAGAGAGAGAGAGAGAGAGAGAGAGACGTTGAAATAATGAGACAGAAAGCATGTGCTGTCAATATTAATATTATTATTTATTTATTTATTAACTTCGTTTTAATTAATTCGTTCATTATTGTTTTCTATAATTGACAGTAGATAACCCAATAAATGAAAACACAAAGCCCTTTTAACCTTTTAAGCCTATCAATAATTATTTATTTGTTATATTATCTGGAATAGCTAATTATTGAAAATTCGTGCAGCAGGACTATTAATTTATTTATATATTCAGTTTAATTTTCTATTTAGCCTATTATAGATAGGAATATACTTTATTTATTAAAATTAAACTGTATGTGTCAGTTGATTGTGAATATTGAATATTTCAGATCAAGCGCATGGGACTGCATGTCTTCTCTGTTATGAATTGAATCCTATTTTCCGTTAACTATGCACAGTGATATGGAACTGTAATGCGGTTTCAAACTTGCCTGAAACTACTTTAGCCGTGCGTTTCCCTGAAAAATAATCTGCACACCTTTAGCACGTTCTCAACCAATCAGAATCAAGCATTCAACAGCCCTGTAGTATAAAGCAATTTAATGTGTTACTGACACTAAAACTCTGTAAACTTGAATTTTTTCTCACACATACATTTTTGTTTTAGGTGAATCAGATCACAGCTACATATTATTGCATTTTTGCATTGCGATATATTGTAACACACCATTATAAAGCTAGGAAGAGCCATGATATTTTTGAATATAACTCTGATTGTATTCGTTTAAAAGAAGAAAGTCATATACATCTAGGATGGCTTGAGGGTGAGTAAATCAGGGGCTAAATTTCATTTTAAAGTGAACTAATCCTTTAAGTTAATACCTAATGATCTTAACAAACAGAAACAAATCAATCAAAACTAACATTATCTGGAGCTGCTGTAAACTCAAACAATCCCCATTACTGTAATCTCCAATGATCACTGTAAAGCTGCTTTAAAACAGTCTATATTGTTAAAAGTGCTCCTAATGTTCCTAACGAGTGTGTCAGTTCGCGACCTCACCTTCCTCATCATGTGTGCGGCGGCCTGCCACCCGCGGTGCCGATGTGCTTGTTGCTGGAGATGTTGAGATGAGTGGCCGATTCATAATACTCGATCATATTCGAACAGAGCCGATGCGCCCTGAGAGACGGAAACAAAACACACTCTTATTAGTTTAATTCATTTCAGAATAAAGAGCGAATTAACAGCAGTGTGTTTTGTTTATTCTGGAGAAGGGATGTTTGCAGAACACACACAAACACATGCAAACAACCTGTGAAAATCACCCGATCAGGGACTGATGAGGGGGAAACGTCTCTCACTTATAGCTAAGGCATAATTAATAACACATCACCAAGGTACATACACAAACAATATAATTTAGATTTGATTTGTTTTGGAAATAAGCACAGAACACAGCAAAATCCGTAATATTGCTTAGCAAAACTGTATTTATTTGTATCAAAAAGATCAGTAATATTGTGAAATATTTCTGACAATTTAAAATAGCTGAATATATTGTAAATGTATTTCTGTGATCAAAATTGAATTTCCAGCATCATTACTCCAGTCTTCAGTGTCACATGATCCTACAGAAATCACTCTAATATGATGATTTGATGCTCAAGAAACATTTATGATTATCATCAATATTGAAAACAATTGTGCTGCTTGCTTCATATATTTTTCAAAGTGTGATATACTTTTGATGAATAAAGCATTTTTTTTTTCAATTTTTGTTTTTAAATCTTACCCAAAACATTTGAATTGTAGTGGATCACAGTTTTGGTAATATCAAAAATGTTTCTTCATCAAATCATATTAAACATAAGATTAATATGAAGTTCTGATATGATATTAAACTTTGATCACACAAAAATTACTCTACAAAAGTAATTACATTTAATAATATCACTGTATTTTACTGTATTATTGACCAGATAAATGCAGCCTTGGTGAGCATCTCTTTGTAAAACATGTGAGTGGTGGTGTACAATACTTTTTTCAAGCTATCATGTCCAAATGTGATTTTACTATATAGCAGCCATTAAATAAATGTGTGATGCTCAGGGTTCCCACACCTTGGTTAACATCAAATTCAAGGACCTTTCAAGGACTTTCCAGGTCCAATACCCTGAAATTCAAGAACTTAATGTGGGGACACATTTCAACAGAGAGAGCAAGGTTACATCGTGTATATGTAAGATACACTGTTACAGTTTTCATCTGTCAAACAACCAGGCAAAAAGCTTTTTTTGCATTTATTTGCCATATGACAGAGATCTGATATTCCATTTGTCGTATTTATGTTTTGCATAAAACCGAAGAATATTTTGTACATCCTATAATTTTATTTATTTCTACATAACTCTTCAATTATTTAGGCCTACTACTTAAATTATGACTAGCCTACATTATTACGTAATTATGGTCCCATTTTTATTTAAATAATTTAGCACTTTTTAAAACTTTTTTAAATGCCATAAATTGTGAATGACAGATGGGATCATCATTTATTTTGCATGTTTAATATTTATAAACATAACATTAATTATAATTTATGAATTAATCTTTCTAATAGCATCTACAAATATAATAGTTACCTGTCTACCAAGCTCTGACAATAAGAGATTATCCAGATAAAAAAAACAAAAACAAAAAAAACAATAGGCCTAACATATTTAAATGCACGGATTTGTCTGTTACTGCAACTGTCCCACCGCATGAGTAAATGAAACTGTGCAGTTCGCCTTACGTTCATCATTACTTACTGGACACCCATTGAAACCTATTTTCAGATCTGTAGAGGACGTGAACTCGACATGGTTTAAAAAGAACGTGCGTTACGTTCTCTAGACTCTGTCACTATGGGAAAAAGACGCAAACCTGCATTAACCACCAAATTAACGTCTGGGACCTGGCTCAATATAAGTTACGGGACAAATCCACTGTCTATGGACAAATCGAGTCTGGACTGATTTGATACGGAACGCATCATTTTAAATTTAAATAAGGGACAAAAAATTCTTTGTAATCTTCTTTGGTGAGAAAAAAAAAATCTTAAAACTAGCGTATTCTTGGTGTATCTGTGAAATGTTAAGGTGCCATCATAGTGGTTTCGTGCACATGTAAAACACAAAGTGCCTTACGTGGAAACACTTGACTTAATATGCATCATTACCCTTCGGACTTAACGTGTAAATGCGCGTAGCTAACGTAAATCAAGCAAGCTGGTGTGCATAGGCCACGGAATGTTGGCGTAATAAAACATTAGCGGACCGGAGAGAATAATATGGATTTTTTTCCAGAAAACTTCTAGCACAATATAAATTCAAGCACATTCAAGGACCTGTATCTATGCATGTTCATTTTCAAGAACTTTCCAGGGCCTTGAAAACAAAAAATCAGATTCACAAACTTTCAAGGATTTCAAGGACCCGTGGGAACCCTGGATGCTGATTAGTTATTTTATATTACAGTTCTATAGATTTTAATTTCCTCCTGGATAAAAGCCCAGACTGTGTCCCACATGACGCTGTAAGCGCTGAGAATTCGCGTGCGTGTTTGCACATGTGCGTCTCGAAAGAAAATATGGTTTTGTGTCCAACA
This sequence comes from Hybognathus amarus, assembly GCA_030378365.1. Classification (NCBI taxonomy): domain Eukaryota; kingdom Metazoa; phylum Chordata; class Actinopteri; order Cypriniformes; family Leuciscidae; genus Hybognathus; species Hybognathus amarus. The sequence continues at coordinate 465,335 of JAQIUQ010001264.1, read as the reverse complement.
TCTTTACACTAGAGATTTACACTCTATCCTATAAACAGCTCGAGTCATTCACTTCACACCGTGACCTCAGACAAGTCGAGACAAACGCCTGAAATATTCCCTTGATGGACACGGCGCAGAGCAAAGGCAGAGCGATAGGCCCTGTTTACACCTTTTGGTGGATCGGATCACAAGAAAAGAGGGATAATATTAACGCATTAGGTCAGTAGGCGGAGAGTAGACGGTCTTTTGTGGCTGTTTGAACACATTCGACACTTGAGCGTTTACAGTAAGAAGCAATAATCGGGTCAAATGTGTTTGACTACCTCTGAAAGTGGTTGAAAGAGCACAAGTTCAAAAGATGATGATAGACTGAAGCGAAACTCAGGCGAGATCAATTACACACACACACTGTCTGAATGCAATACACACAGAGATATCAATGTTTTTTTAAATAAAAAACTAATTTTCAGTTCATCAGGAGGGTTTAAAGGTAAGGAAGATTAGGAGCGCAGCAAATGCAGGAAAACAACAAACATGCTGATTACAGAGCTGAGAGTTTACAGCGGTGCCGCAGGGGACAAAACCTTCCCATGACCAGGCAAACACCCAACACCGGACTGAAGTAGGAAAAACTGATCCCAGACAAGCAGTTACAGGCAATAATAATAATAATCATGCACACGAATATAAATAACGAATAAAACACTATAAATCGACAAATAAATTCAAATAAATGCACATTTATTTATTAGTACACGTTGTTTCAAAGCCAAGTGTAATAAACACACATGATAGTATTACACTATACTGCAGTAATATAGCAATATACACTCACCTAAAGGATTATTAGGAACACCATACTAACGCTGTGTTCACCTTCAGAACTGCCTTAATTCTACGTGTCAAGACAACGCATTAATGAGAAATTGAACAGGTGTAGGTGAGTGTATATCGTCGCTGTCCGATGAAAACCGTGTATGTCCATTTTGCAGATTTTGAGATTTTTTGACGGATAGAATGTAGGGATGTGCACGAATATTCAAATTTTCGAATATTCGATTTGTAATTATTATTCGAAAAATAAAATACTATTCGAATTTTGAATACGTTGCTTTGCTGGCCGTAAATGCAGTGAGTCCATGATAAATCCTAAAGAACTAACTCACAGTTACAATTAAATGCACTGGATGGCGCTGTGGAGTGTGTTAACAAGTTATCTGTATTTGATCACATGTTGTCGTCTGCCTCGCGAAGTTTGGATTTAACATTACTTGAAAAGGATCTTGCTAAACGGAATTACTTTTGGTCTAATTTTAAGTTTCGTTAAGGGAGACCGGTTTAAGAACAGAAAATGCAAAGTGCTGTTAGAAACACCGTCTCTGAAACGTCTGTCAGCGCGGCGTCTTTTCTCACTCGAGCATAAAGTGCTGGCGCGCCCCTGCATGTAACGTTAGATATTATTGTTTTTCTCAACATAAACGTGAAACAATATAAACACGATAATCAATCATTTGTTGACTCGTGTGTATATCTGTACGATATCTGACCAATCTTCTTTATTATGTTTTTTTTTCGCTCGCGCTGCTTGAGCATGCTTTTAATAATGCTTTTTTTAATATATATATTTTACACATAGGCCTACTGTTTAATGTTTTCAACTAAAAGAAAACTTAAATTCCTATTGTAAGCTTGTTGTGTATTGCCTAATTGTAAGCTTGTCCAGAAATGGTGACAAAAATGTAAAAAAAAAGAAAACCTTAAATAACGTCTTTTCGTTAAACATAATTTAAATAAACAAATATTCGAATATTCGATTTTTATGAGCCCGAATATTCGAATGCAATATTTTTGAAAAATGCCCATCCCTAATGGGAACACACAACACAACTAAACACACAACCTTGGCTGCTTAGCCACTAATTAGATGTACATAGGTGATGTACATTGATAGTGTAAAAGCACTGATAAATGAATCAGAGCACTGCACACGCCATTACTGAAGCTCAGGCAGTTTTAAAGATGGAAAGAGAACAAAATGAATGACTCTGCGGTCAGAGAGCTAATCAGCATAGGGCGGAAATGAGATGATAAACTGAATAGGGTAAAAAAAGAGCAGCACTCACGTCTTCGTCCAAATTGGTCTGCTCCAGATCTACTACTTTAAACTGCACCCGCTTAAAGATTTCCTCCAGAGATTCACACGATTTATAGTCCAGCTTCTCTCCTACAAATGATAAAACAGAGATATTACTTTCAACTTTGGCACTGATATGGTTCTGTGCTTTTTAAATATATATATATATATATATATATATATATATATATATATATATATATATATATATATATATATATATATATATATATATCACAAATCAACGTCAAACACACAGCTAATCTCATGGTTACTTTATAGTATACTTTATTTACAGTAAATGTGAATCCTTTGAGGATGAGATCAGCTTGTCTATGGATGGACACACACACCCATTAACTACACAAACTAACAAGCATATAAACCAGTCCTAACATGCTGAACTCAACAGAAGGTGTGTGTATGCCAACGTATGAAAACGTGTGACATACTTCCCACATCTTTTGATCAAATAATTTCCATGAGCTTTTCTAGTTGCAAATGTTTATGTCCAGGAGATTTTTATTAATGATTTTCTAAAGAAGTCTCTTCTGATCTTTGATTAACCCCTTAACTGTCACCGTCCTGGTACCTACATTTACTTAACTATATTTCTATTAAATCCTAATCTAATTATGACAAATATTATATAGTTGGAAAGGTCTAAGACTTCTAAATAGATATTCTACCCCTGTTTGTGTTACAAATTATGTAGGAAGAGTAATTGATGAATTTATGACAAGAGTGCACCTCAAAAAATCTGCATCATAACAGGTCTGACCTTTGTCACAAAAAGTCGATGCACCCACTTTTAATCATTGAAACTTCTGTTTTTATGCTAAAAGTTCATAATAAAACATATAATCTAGTATTTTTCAATAACAATTATAGTACAATATTATCCTCTAAAAATTTGAATATATATATATATATATATATATATATATTTTTTTTTTTTTTTAATTATTATTATCACATAATTTAGTAGTTATCATAAATTAGGTATCATTTAAAAGCTTATAAACTCAGAATTCATCCTGTGAAAACCGTTTTAGAATTGAACATAGCGTTACCATAGAAACGGTACTTATTTTATCAGGCTCCTCCCCTTTTGGGCATCATTATATTTCATAATTTATGATCAAAACCTTTTCTAATCTTGACAAAACACATATTGTCAGAAAGGTCTGAGTCTCAATGTTCCAAATTTTGTGACAAATGTATTAATTGGTTAAGGCAAAATGTATACAACCAAATTAAATGGAATTCAATGGCACCCGGTGGCTATTTTTGGTTCTACGCCTAAACAAAATCTCGTGGGAACTTCAATTTTTGTGATATCAACTTCAAATTTGGAACATAACTTGGTTAGATTGATGGCTTTGATTTTATAGTAATTTTAGAGTAAAAAATATTCTGTAAAATATATTTTTTTATAAAATAAAAAATATATAGTACAGTATATTTTAATTAACTATAAATTTAAACTTCCATAACTTTACCATACTTTAATTTTTTGAAGTGTAATCTTCTGAGTGTTTGCTTTAAAACAAGACCAAGCTTGGGTATATAACCATTTAAGTGTGAATAGTGCATTTTAACCCCCATTCTCAAAAAGGGGGGTGACAGGTAAGGGGTTAACAATAAAGCAAAAACTGTAATATTGTGAAATATTATTACAGTTTAAAATAGCTGTTTTTATGTGAATATATTGTAAAGTGTAAGTTTAAGCATCATTACTCCATTCTTCAGTGTCACATGATCCTTCAGAAATCACTCTAATATGATGATTTTTATTACCAATGTTGAAAACAGTTTTGTAAATTTTTGACGTATGCAAATGTAATTGAAATATCAGTCAGAAATCTTAGTAAACTCTTATTCTTTTGAATGGATTTTGAAATCTTTTAGCCAATGAAACATATTAAATAGGAGAAAAACAAGACATGATTGATCATGATTAATTACATTTCTATGACTATTCCAGAATGGAAATCACAATTTCAGAATTCACTGAACTTTTCGATGATCGTCTGAACACTGAACATTGTGATAAAGCCCATATTCAGCTCACCTTTGAGGTCTAGGCACTCGTTTCGCTGTGTCAGGTCTTTTAAGTCCTAGGGACAAAAAAAGAAAAAGAAAGTTTACTATTAAGAGATTATTAGATCGGTAAGTTGACCAGCCAAGATAATTAATAACGCCAGTCAGAAAAGTGTGTGTGGAATGACAAGTGTTTTGATTTTTTATTTTAATTTTAAATCCAAATGGATAGACACGAATCAATAACCTGACTCAAGGTCAATTGAGGTCCTCATGAGGAAAACAGCTTATAAATCATACAGATTGAGTTTTTTTTTAATTTTTATTAAATGTAAAAATGCAAAAAGTTGGCTAGGTTTAGGGGTCGGGTTAGTGTAAGGAGAGGGAACACACAGTTTCTGCAGTATAAACACTGTTACATCTATGGAGAGTCCCCACAAAGATAGCGAACCAGACGTGTGTGTGTGGAACTATGGGACTAAGAGCTGAAAGTATGCCAGAATAAACGTTGAATTCATACGTTTCAAGGCTGTGTAAACACTAGGACGTCTGTGCTGTGAACACCAGGGGCAGCTGCCCTAAACCTGTTCTGTGATCAGCAATCTCTCCGAAGCATTCAGAGTCACCACCTGACATTTACCGCTGCCATGCAAACAGCATCTGACCCTGAGCTTTCTAATGTGACTTCAATGAGCCTTGTGTTTCTGCTGTTACACACACCACCTGCGGTCATCTTTTCCTCAGCAATCCGAGACTCGGCTGCACTTGTACTGGCGAGGAGAGAAACTGTATTAAAGAGGATCTATTGTGCTTTTTTTCCCCTCATGTTCATCTTTCTTTAGTGTTAAATGTTTAGCTCTGCAAAGCTCAATAAAAAGCTCTGCAAAGTCCCTGCAGCAGGAGTTCTTCTCTATATCAGAGTCAGTGTTTCTGAACTCCTGAAACGCCTCCCGGGATCAAATATATTCCTCATTATAATGATTAATGAGCAGAATAAAGGGGCGGGGCCTGGTTGAGTTAGTTAGTAGTGTTTTAAACTGGCGATTATGGAAAGGGCGGGACATTTCCCAAACACACTCGAAGCGCTCGACCAATCACAACACACTGATCCAGCCGACCAACCAGAGCACAGTGTTCTGTTCAGGGGGAGGGGCTTCATGGAGACAGGAGACATGTAGACATGTAAACAGTGCGTTACTGACAGACTGGGAAGAGAGGAGCCGCAACAATGGAGAATATTATATATATATATATATATATATATATATATATATGAAGAGTTCAGATGCAAAAGCCTCTAAGTGCCATTTGAATTTTTCTTCTAAAATGATCATTTTTATCAAGCTTGTATATTTAAGTTCAGTCACTTAAATGGCAATGAAGATTACCTATTAATTGTCATTTAAGTGAAATTACTGAACTTAAATATACAAGCTTGATAAAAATGGTCATTTTAGAAGAAAATTTCAAATGGCATTTAGAGGCTTTTGCATCTGAACTCTTCATATATATATATATATATATATATATATATATATATATATATATATATATATATATATATATATATATATATATATATATATATTTATAAAACGGGTAGTTCGAATCCTTGATTCTGATTGGTCAAGAGCTGTGCTTTATTCACGATAAAACACGGCTACGACCGCTTCACCCAACGGTTCTATTGATCGCTGCGCAACACTGCAGTTCTGTGTTGTTTTTATTTGAGGTTTCATGCATTTTACACACTGGAACGTTGTTGCTGTTCACACTCGGGGACTATTTTTTCCAGCGGAAGGTAAGCTTTTAGTGATTTTACTTCAAGAAAGTTGCACGTATATTGTTTTTTACTTTAATATTGTGTGGCAACCGTTTTATAAAAGCAATAAGATACTCAAGGCAAGTGCTGTATCGTGAAATAAGTAACAGCTGAAGGGGTTGCAGGCACTCCGCTTCCGCGTCGTGCCTAACAACGCCCTTCAGCTGTTACTTATTGCACGATACAGCACAGCCTCTCGTACCTTATTGCTTACATATATATATATATATATATATATATATATATATATATATATAATTTTTATCAAGAATGAAAACCTATTTAGTAGATCCCAAAACAATCAAGTGCATATTATGGCCTTAAAAAAGAGAAAAAATTATATATTAGTGCTGTCAAACGATTAAAATATGTAATCGCGATTAATCGCATCAATGTCATAGTTAACTCGCGATTAATCGCAATTAATCACACATTTTTATCTATTCTAAATGTCCTTGATTTCTTTTTGTCCAATTTTTTTTCTCATTTTAATGCTCTTATCAACATGGAAAAGTGGATCGGCTTTCTTTGTGCAAATGTAGTTTTTTATGAAAAACAACATTGACATAACATTACTGTGTTCAAATTCACACTAAAATTATCACTTGGAGCAAAAAAAAAAAATCACACAATGTGACACTGTCCATCAATAAAAGGTGAAAGAATACTGACGAGGTCCTGATATTGACGAGGGGGCGGAGAATTCGCATCGGCTGTGTGTGTGTGTGTGCTTGTCCATCATCAAGCGGTATTTCAGACTGGACGTGCTGCGATGACCATAGCTCAGTTCACAACGACAAAACACACACTCACTTTGGTCTTGTCAATTGAATCATTTGGCAACTTTTTAGTAAAGTTTCCATTCAGAAACTTATTGGAATTCATTTCGGCATCTCACGCTCATCATCCACTCAAAACGTAACGTTAACCAACTATTTGGTCGGCTCGCAAGCCCAAACGAGTGTGTGTTGTTTTGTTTACGGTCTAGCTAGATCCGCTTGCGCTTTGGTCGACGAAGCAACAAAACGTCCTCGTGCGGCGCAAGCAATTGAAAGTTTGCTAGGCCAAAAAGAACGTTAAAGCTACACTGTGTAACTCTTTTAGTTTATTCTTAGCTAAAAACACTTAGTTCTTTCAAAAATATATGTGCTCATTAATGTATATTTACTTTATTCAATTAATAAAGTATTCTCGTGAGTGTATAATATGCCATTGAAAATACATACGGGTAAGGGGTTCTAATGTCGGTCGCCATGTTGACCCTCCATCTTGAAAGTACAGTAGCCAAAGAGGGACATACCCGTTAATTCAAGCTTCGGCTTTCGTATTTTACGTTTGAGTTAACACTCATGGACGAGGTCGAACTGGAAGCCATGTTAACCTTGGACTACATTGGCCACCGTAGGAGTTAAAACGAAATTGGAATTGAGAGGAACAGAAACTAATATTCACTGGACGGTCATACACCTTTTCACCACTAGATGGGGGTAAAAATCATACAGTGTAGCTTTAATCGCACAATAAAAAAAAGACGCTGTTAAAATGGGTTTGCGTTAACACGTTTAACTGACAGCCCAAATATATATATCAATGGCCATTTGCCATCTGTGGTAAGTAAACCGTCATAAATGGAGCATTAGTCTCTTAGTAGCTCTCTCTCTCTCTCTCTCTCTCTCTCTCTCTCTCTCTCTTCTTAGCGCATTTCTTTTATAGGCCTGTTTGTGAAGTCATTTTTCCAGGGGTGACTAAGCAATTAAGAGAGAGGAACACAAGCACAGACTGAGGTGGTGGAAAAACACATACGTACACACTACACACACACTCAGTAATGACCGGCTATTTCTGCCCTGGGGACTCCCAGTGGAAATTTACCACGATGCCCTCGGAAGGACTTAACAGACCGATGTCCTTCGGCACAACTACAGGTTACACATAATGCACCAAAAATACATTACATGAAGAAAGTACACTTATTAAAGGAACAGATGGGAAACACAAAAGAACAGGAACGGAGAGAAACAGGGAGGAGAGCGACAGCATGTGCTGGTTGGTGAGTGATTGTGGGTGTTAGCTGGCATCTCTGTGCAAACATCAGGCCACGATAACACGATCGCTCTCTTTCTGTCTGTTTTCAGTGACTCAGCTAGTAGCAGACGAGAGAAGCTGCTCACTCTCTCTCTATCCATCCATCGCTTTCAGCAGGGATGCACGTGTCCTATCTCATCAAAACACCCTGCCGAGTCTCACCTGAAACCGTTCATGCATTTATGAAATTAAAAAATCACCCTGTCTATTTTCTCATCATGCACTCAGGTCCTATCGATGAACCACTGCAGTGTGGAACATTTATCTTTTCATCTCAAAGTCAAAGTTATGCAACAGTAGGTTTCATCAATTTGGAATCATTTTTGGGCAGCCATGAGTCATGTCTTTAAATGAATTTAATTAAATCAATTTATTTCAATTGGGGTTGAAACTGGAAATTCTGAGATTATATATTCTTAAAATTTCATGATATATATTGTTCTTGCATCACTGTAGTTTTTTTGTGTAAAATGTAAAATGATTAATATATAAACAAAAGGGCTAAAAGTATTAACCCTCAAACTGTAATCACTTTATAGCCCTTAATCCTGTAATTGTGGACAAATGTGGGCACAGAGGACTCAGATGTGATCCTAATTTTTATTTACTATAAATGTTAAATCACTGTCTTCGATAATGTTTTGTCTATCCATTTATGGTGTTTTTTTATTATTTTGGGGTATTTTTGAATTTATTTACTTCAAAAAGTACCATATATTCTGTGCAAATTATGCTTATTTTTATGTTTTATTTTTATTTATTTTTTAACTACATTAAAACATCATTCCAATAAGTTCTTAGAGCTAAAACCTAAAGATGAAGTGCTTATTTTGGCATATTTTAGAATGCTCTAAATTACAGTTTTTCCCATTCATTTCTATGGGTGCCCATTTTTGACCCAAATACAAGATTAAGGAGTTTCTTTACCCACTCAACATTGTAGAATTGAGTCAAAAAATTGTGTGTGTTTAGGAGGCAAACAGGAAAAGTAGTAGCCAATTTTTGTGCCGCTCAGATCAAGGGAAGTATTTTTAAAAAATACTTCTATTATACTTCTAAATACTCCTATTGGGGTTGAAACTGGAAATTCTGAGATTATATATTCTTAAAATTTCATGACATATATTTTCTTGCATCACTGTGGTTTTTCTGTGTAAAATGTTAAATATGAAGAGTTCAGATGCAAAAGCCTCTAAATGCCATTTGAAATTTTCTTCTAAAATGACCATTTTTATCAAGCTTGTATATTTAAGTTCAGTAATTTCACTTAAATGACAATTAATAGGTAATCTTCATTGCCATTTAAGTGAAATTACTGAACTTAAATATACAAGCTTGATAAAAATGATTGAAAATCATTTGAAAATGAAAAATGACTTAGAGTCTTTTGCATCTGAACTCTTCATATATATATATATATATATATATATATATATATATATATATATATATATATATATATATATATAAACAAAAGAGCAAAAAGTATTAACATGATTTTATCAACAAGTTTTATTTTTATCCAACAACAGCCATATTTCGTTTTTCATGAACTTTTTTTTTTTTGCTGCATAGCCATTAAGACTCTTGTTGTAACGTCACATTTGAATCTTTGAAAATCATAACATTAGTAATTACATGCATAATTGCTTATTGTTATAGGAAGTCAAGTAGTTAAACATTAACTGACAAAAAAAACAGACACAATCCTGTTGAGCTCTAACCAAACCATTATAACGCTACATGCAAATAAGCCAGAATTTGACTGGGTCATCAGTGTGTCATCAGGACAGGCAGAAATGAACCGTTTGTTGACTCAGTATGATACGTTTACAACGCTGTGCCTGTAAGAGGCGTTCAGTAAGCGAGCTGCAGCCAGAGGGAGTCAGGAGACATGTGACTGGCCCGACGCCAGAGGTCAGTGAGGTTATATGTTTGTGATCAGAGTACAAATGTAATCCAGAGCAACGGGCCAACTAGGGACACAATAGAGATTAAGAGTAGTTCAATTAAAAAAAAACTTTTGCTGATAATTTACTCACCCCCATGTCATCCAAGATGTCCATGTCATTCTTTCTTCAGTCGAAAAGAAATTAAGGTTTTTGATGAAAACATTCCAGAATTTTTCTTCATATAATGGACTTCAATGGGAACCAAATGGTTCAAGGTCCAAAAGACAGTTTCAGTGCAACCTGTTCAAAGGGCTTTAAACGATTACCAGACGATGAATAAGGGTCTTATCAAGCGAAACGATCGCTCATTTAATAAATAAATAACAAAATTGAAGGTTTATAAGCTCAAATGCTCGCCTTGCTCTGTTCTGTGATGCACGTTCGTGACTCTGCTGTTTGAACTCGTTCATCAAAATGAACTGAATCTTTTTCCGAGTCGTTTGGTTCATTCAACGAATGAAACGAACGAATTGACTCGGAAAAAGATTTGTTAATTTTGTTCATTAAATGAGCGATTGTTTTCGCTCGATAAGACCCTTATTCATCATCTGGAATAGTTTAAAGCCCTTTGAACAGGTTGCACTGAAACTGTCTTTCGGACCTTGAACCGTTTGGACCCCATTGAAGTCCATTATATGGAGAAAATCCTGGAATGTTTTCCTCAAAAACTTTAATTTCTTTTTGACTGAAGAAAGAAAGACATGGACATTTTGGATGACATGGGGGGTGAGTGAATTTAAAAGTGAACTACTTTAATGTGCATGATACAGCTTCCCTTTCTTCATTGAGGGTGTTATTTATGGGCAAAAATGCAACCCAAATTCAATAAGGGAAAAAAAATGCAAATAAAATATGTAAATGAATTACAAGTCATGATGTGAAATTAAAAGTGTCAAATTGCTGCAATTACATCTAAATCTGCTCTCATTTTGCTTTTCAGTGTTGAGCATTATAACCAATCACACGTTTCTGTTGAGTGTATGAATGCAATGGCCAATCAGGTGTTTAGATTAGTCTCCAGCAATCGAGAATTCAGCTGAAAATGACAGTTTTGACACACTCACGAGTTCTGCACTCTTGCAAACCTTCTCATCATAAACAACAAAGTGCAAATAGGAAGTAAACAAGAGATTCATTGTGAAGTGAAGACAGCTTCAGTGACTTTAACAGGAGTTTTGGCGAGAAGTGCATAACTCTGTGACCTTGCACGAGACTAAAAGTCATAGAGTCAAGTCAACATTAATATAATAATCATTATTACAATATCAAGAGCAATAATCTGCAATAACGATGTCATAATATTGCAGTTCTGCCCTGTATTGAATTCCTGTTTTATCATTTTATATACTTTATGTAGGCTATTAACATTGTGCAACTGTTGTGTAAATGGATCAGCATTATACAGTCTGTGTGAATAAACATACCATTTCAGATGCAGCTTCTGTTCCACCCTTGCAGTATAAAGATGTCTTTTGTTCATGTTGATAAAATTGGTAACAATCAATAGTATTCTGACTGATTAAAGTAACTGGTTGAATAAATGTAACTATTTGACATAAAAACAACAACACAGATACATATATAATATGGTAATCAAATATTGCAAAGCAACTACTGCCTCTTAATGGAAAAAAAGTAACTTTCTGCCCCAAGTGTGAATGCAATGCTTTATGATTCGAAGAGGACTTGAATGAATGTTTAAGGAATTCCCAGCATGCTTTAGCAGAGGTCTTTACCTGTATCTGTTTGAGCACTTTTGGGATTGGTCTGCAGTTGAGCTTCTGGCATGCTTGTCTGTAGGCATTCAGAATCTCCTCCACCGTCACATTCTGGGCTGCAGAGACAAGACCACAACAAGACAAGGTCAAAGGTCACATACAGTCTGTGCAACAGATTATCATTCAATCAATCAATCAATCAATTCAATTCAAATTTATTTGTATAGCGCTTCAATACATATTGTTTCAAAGCAGCTTTACAGAAAGTGCATTTTTCCATCAAATGGAAACATAAATAAAAACAGATCAAACTATTTCTTCACAGCATTAAATTAAAGTGAGTAGGGCTGCTCCAAATTATGGCAAAAACCATGATGACAATTATTTTTGCCAATACTGAAATCACAATTATTGGTGGGTGATATGGACACAGTCTTAATTCATGATACGAGTAATTTTAAAATGTAAGTGAAATTCGATACTTCAGAAAAAACTACTGCTAGGTTAATTAATGCAAGTAAAAAGTCCTGAACAGTTACAAAAGACACGTAAACAGTTAGCAATAAAATAAGAAACTAATTACAAAAAAGAGACAAAATACAACAGAAAAAATACATGTTAAATAAACAGTGCTTTAGGTTTTTCAGAGATAAATAATAGCCTAAACAACAGAAATTGAATAAGGGCAACACTATTTCAGGGTTCAATTCTTGCTATTAACTAGTTGTTTATTAGCTAGTATGTTGGCTGTTAATTTGTGCTTATAAAGCACATATTAATGCCTGACTCTACATCCCTAATCTTACCAAATGTAAATGTACCAAGTGTAAAATGTTTAATAGAGATATTCATTTTGAAACCATTTTTTAGTTTTACTAAGTGTTAACAATGCATTTATGTGGTTTGTACAATCAATTAACACTGCTTATGTTATTTTTTTTTACAAGATGAACAAAATTTGTCACCAAAAAAATTAAATGATTAATCACAATTAATCACATCCAAAATAAAAGTTTTTGTTTACATAATATATGTGGGTGCACTGTATAATTATTTTGTATGTATATATATATATATATATATATATATATATATATATATATATATATAAATACACACATGCATGTTTATTTAAGAATTTTTATTTTTTATATAATATAAATTATATATAAATCTATATGCAGTATATACATGAAAATATTTCTTAAATATATACAAGCATGTGTGTGTATTTATGTATATAAAATAAGTACACACAGTGCACCCACATATATTATGTAAACAAAAACTTTTATTTTGGATGTGATTAATCATGATTAATCATTTGACAGGCCAACAAAAAAGTAATTCGGTTTAACCATGAATAGCCAATTTCTAAAATGATTACTTTGCAGATACCGAATGACCTTTTTGACTCTTCAAAACCTTTATAAATACCTTTATATGTAGTCAAATATATTTAAAACCTTTAGGATACTTATACTTAAACTTATACTACCTTACATACTTTGGAGGCATATCTGTCATATCTTTGTTTTTTATTATTATTCTTATTATTATTATTATTATTTTTTATTATTATTATTATTATTATTAAGGCCTTTGGACAAAAAAACGAGCTGTCACGTCATTGACCCACATACAGTTTCTATTTATTAGGGCCCTACAGTGTGAACATCCGCTTGCTTTTGCCCTGCGGTGATAATACAGAGTTATTTGTTATGCAAATACGCCAAAAAAGTATGGCGACTGAAATCTTAAGGAAGCACCAAAACCTGTTGCATAACTGTTTTGGCACAAAACAACTTGAACATTGTAACATTACTTTAGAACGGCAATTAATTAGCATGTATAATAAGCTGTTTAAAACGTGCATTCACCCGATAAATTGAGCGTCGAGATGGTATAATCGAATGTACTGTATCTTGTGGAGCGCACTCCTTGCCACTTTTTTGGAAACGGAGCGTAAAAGTGAACGTTAAAGATTTCCTATCCTGTTGCGCCCTCTATAGGCCATGATCAGGGACTAGTCGACGCGTCAAGATTCAGCGTCATGGCAGAAAATTAAAGTTGACTAGTGACCAAAAAGAGACAAAAGTTCAAATTCTGATTTATTTTCACCGTGTTTATGTGCTGTGCTGTTGATTACCACAACCACACACACACGTTTACCACATACATCTGTGTGTATAAATGAACAGGGAACATGTTTACAGTAAACAACCACAAATGCAAGCTTTGCAGGAATGAAGGTTCAAGAGGTAAAGTCAATCTTGTGTTTCTGTTCAAGCATTCTTCAGTGATTTTACAGCATTTCTTTACTACAAACGACCCCTAGACTAAAGGGAAATTACCTCTATTTCATGACGCAGTGTTTTCCAACCAATGTTCAAACAATGGAAACTGGATCTCGGGTGGGTAGGTGCACAGAGACCATTTGGACACTGTTTTACGGCTGTAGTGTGCTTGAATTGATTCGCTCAGATTGGCAGGTCTTGATTTACTATGCGACATAAAACAGGAACAGCTAAAACAGTGCTGATCTTGTCACTTATTCAACATATTTTATGCTTTGAGGCCTTTAAGTAGTAAGTCGATTTTATGTTCAGTAAAACACTTGTAAATCACAGTATTTGGCCCAGATACAGTTCACATGATTGTGAACAAGCCCAAACTTGATTTCATGATCTGTTATATACACTTCACATCACAAAAAATACATTTTCTTCAAAATTTGAAAGGATTTCTATGAGTTGACGACCATGTACTTGTTGCCATTTCTTAATGCCACTTGAAAATGCCTTGAAATGACAAGAAATCAATAGTCGGTATGGGCTGCAAAAATATCCCTAATTATTGAACATGAGGTCATTAGGTTGAAATATTGAGGCTGAAAATATTAGTCACTGGACTGAAATATTCCTTAGAAATGTAAAACCACTGACTTCAAGAAAACGACTTGTCATAGTGTTATAGAGTCTGTGTTATTGTTTTTATGCACACACACACACACACACACACACAGTGACCATGTGATGATGTGCTGGTTGATGACTCTAATGATAATTACCCGTTTGGATGCGGTCCGAGTCATGTAAAAAGCTGCAGACTAATCATGACCAGTCACTTCACACGGGCTATAAATAAAAATGAATACATGAATGAATGAGACGATTCAGCTAAGAGTGCATCGTGTGTCTTTCATCTTCTCCTCAGGCAGTCTAATTAAACTAAAGTCGGCTCTAAACGATTTCCAATGGCTCATTCTCCATGAGCGGAGCGCAGGAACGTCTTCTGGAGTTTCAGCAATACTTCTATAATCCAGTCGCTCCAGTTTTAATAAGCAAAACCAAACCAGTGCTCAACAAAAACTGCAATGTCGTAAGGACAAAACAGTTAGTTTTGGTTGCAAAAGTTTTTGGTTAATTGAAAGATTGGCAACACTTTACAATACGGTTCATTAGTTAATGCATTTACTAACATGAACTAACAATGAGCAAAAGTCTCATATTTGTTTAAATTTATGCTGTTCTGTAAAGCACATGCCAACCAGAGGCTGTTGTAAAAATGTGCTGTATAAACAAAATTAACTTGTACTTTGGTTCAGACCTTGGTGCGGACTTTCAGGTGTGAAAACGCCCTTACTCTATGACGTTTTCCGATATTTGACGTCAGGTTTTTAGATTTTGAATATTGAAATTGTGCATTTCTAGTAGCATTAACCACATCTGAATACTGGACACTGGATCAGCTAAATTTACGCTCATGGCCAAAGCTTTTGTAAACTTTTCGTAAACGTAAAGTCTTTTAAAATAACATGCCAACAATAAGTTATGTAGTAGACTTGTTTTTGACTTTGCACATTTATATTAATTTAATTTCTTTACACTGGGTGGCAGAATGTGCCTTTTCCGCGCTGATTCACACGCATAAAGCTTAACGCAAAGCACTGGCAAAAGTAATGATTATGAACACGTTTGTAAAATTAGCAAGATGAAATTTAAGGCTAAGTTATTTTTTATAGTAAAGAGTTGCCATATGGCAAGAATGAATTTCAAAGAATTTCCTTGTTATTCAGAAAAAAAATGCAATATTTTGCACTATGGGAATTAAAAGGGCAGGCCTTAAGGTAGCCAATGATGTGCTGTTTTTAAGTCACATGACATTTGAAAGTCTCTCTAAAAATTTACTTGTAAATTGTTTTACTGTAAATTGAGAAAATATCAATGTTTGCACATTATCTGGCAACGCTGTACCACAGAGGAATTGTAGTAACGCATTTCCCCATTACAATTTGGTAGATGTTACTCTTATCAATGGCATAAAATCATGGAAAATTTTAAGTTTAAAAAAAAAAAAAAAAACGAGTGATTGTGTGGCACCTCCATGTCGTGGATCACTCATAAAAAATAAATAAATAAATAAATAAAGTTTACGTTTTTTAAGCTCAAATGTTTGCCTTTCTCTGTTCTGTAATCGTGACTCTCCTGTTCGAACTCGTTCATCAAAATGAACAAATCTTTTTTCAGAGTCATTTGGAAACCAACAAATTGACTCGGAAAAAGATTAGTTAATTTTGATGAACGAGTTCGAACAGGAGAGTCACGAACATGCATCACGGAACAGACCAAGGCAAACATTTGAGTTTATAAAACAAACTTTTTTTTTTTTTTTTTTTTTTTTAAATGAGTGATCGTTTCACTTGATAAGACCCTTATTCATCGACTGGAATCATTCAAAGCCCTTTGTAAAGTGCAATACTACTTTATTGTGATAATTGGTCTGAAAATAAATCTGCTGAATCTGATTCTGTTGCATAGAACTGAAAGAAGAAGTATATATTGATTTTTAATATTATTTTAATATATTTTATGGCCAAGTTTAGTGTGATCCTTAAAAAAGTGTGGTAATTTTATTTTGTTGGCCTGCATTTTTTTTTCATATTCAATAAAATTACTGAATTTAATTAAAAAGTCTAATATCAATATATAAAAAATTAACCAGAATTTCCGGTTTCAGCCCATATTTTTTAATTTCAGTGCATCCCTATTAATAATGATTAATCTACATTTAATTCGTAATTTATGCAGCGAGGGGAAGACTAGTCCTGTGCTGTGTCAGACTGGGCAGAGTCTCCATGTACAGCATGTCCTTGGAAAAGCATTAGCTTGGAGAGTGCTTACTAAGTCTCAGCATGGGTAAACGTTCCCAGATAGAGAAAGCATTCCAACTGCACGCAGATAAATGGCATTTCATTTCACATGTTGACTACATGACAGCTGACTCCTCCAGTAATTTCACAGAAGGCAGAGCAGCAAATGTCATTGGATTAAATAATTTAGTCATCGTCATGAAGTGTCTTTAAAGCGCAGCCTTCGTCTTTTTACCAAATTTGCACAGCTATTTGGACACGCCATCTGGGTAGATTTCATAACCTTAAAAAAACATCAAACCGTGATTGTGGGTGTGTGTATGTTGTTTACCACTTCCAGATTCAAAGGTACACAGATCTGCACAGTGGTCCGATTTCAACACGGCATCGCGGTGATACAGATTAACCACAACACTAAAGAATCACAGTATTGCGGTTCCTAATGGTACATCATCCACTACGTATATATATATATATATAGATTATGGCATGACGAGAGTGGGGTGAATTAATGTAGAACTGTCTATCATGCAAACAGACCTGTGGTTTGCATTCCTCTGAATGGCGTCTTTCCAACAGGGCCGTTGGAGAACACTTACTGGAGTGTGTTGCTGAGCTGGCCAGACGTGTAAATTAAAGACTGCTTCTTCAGATTAAAACTCTTTACACAGAATCAATGCACATAGACTGGCACTGCAGTACACAGACCTAGCAAAACATGCAGGAACATGAGAGTTTAAAGTTTAGGAACGAGTTTACCCAAAAAATAAAATTCATTTACCCATTCTCATGTCATTCCTAACCTATGACTTACTTTCTTCAGTGAAACAAAAAATATATTTGTTAATAATATAGTAAGTAACTATGTTAGTAAAGAGTTTTCGATGAATGATGCCAATGGCTGATTCAATTTAAATATAGTAAATAAGCTGCATTCAAATCTATATCTGAAAGAACATGCGTCAACTAACTTCATGCATCTACTCAAATTCAACTTGCCATTACAGGGCTTGACATTAACTTTTTGAGGCACTTGTCCTTCGGACAAGTAAATTTATGTTTCACTTGTCCATGCACAAAAGTTACTTGTCCGGGTAAAGATTTATAATTTTATCTAGGGCTGCACGATTTGGGGAAAATGTCATATTGCGATTATTGAGGTCAATATTGCGGTTGTGATATGCGATTGCGATATAATAAACAAATGGTTTCATGAGTCAACTTGTTTGGTTCTAAACCAAATTCACACACAGATTAGTGAAAGTGATAATTCTGAAATTAGCAATAACAACTAAATGATCGATAACACCTATAATGATCAATAAGCCATTGATGTCTGGATAAAAATTAACTGTCTAAAAGGTAGTAGGACATATACAGAAATTGAATAAAGTTATCAAACAGTCTGCGTTGCATAAATTATATATAGACTACTCTTTATTAAAGCTACACAAGTTCTTTAGTCAAGAGCAGTGAGTCATTTTCTCTGTTTCTCTGTTTGTTCTTTCATTAACTTTACTGACAGAACGCTTTATTGGTCGCTGGCCCTTTAAGAGCAGCCGCTGTGGACAGAGACGCGGATCTCACACGCGCCTCATTCTCTCACGAGTCACAACTCTTTATGTCCAATTGTCCATCATAAGACTGCTCTTATGTTATGAAGATACTCGACAAATGACATTTTGGCTGTTGATGTTCGTTCAAGCGCGAAAGAGAACTTCTGCGCGCGGTCGTGCATGCGCATTATACTGGCGCGCGTCTTTCTGTGAGTCACATTCAGGACATTCACAGGCAGCGCGAAAAATGTGTTCGTTTCAAATCGGTAAAATTAAATCTGTAAAATAGACGTAACGAGTGGCACATAACGTGAAGTAACATGGCATTTTATTTTGTTTGAAATTTAACTTGTCCGGTCGGACAACTAATTTTCTCTTCTACTTGTCCTACAAAAAATCCACTTGTCCCGGACAAGCGGACAAGCCTTAATGCCGAGCCCTGCATTAGAAAGGTGGTTAAATATCTCTAAAATAAAAGAGAAATTTAATTTAAAACGCGATTTGCAAAAGTCTGAGATGTGTTTTGTGTGCAGCTTGTCAGTGCAGCACGGCTCTGTGTTTTAGAAAAATAGCCGTATTTTAGTGCCCTGATCGCCTCATCCAGCTGCTGAAACTACTGTGCTGTCCATAGACGATGTGAGGATTATTACACAGGAATATATCGAAGATGTAACATCTAAAATATTCAAACTTGCTTGAATAACAATTATTAAGAAATAATTACGTTACGTTTGTTACGGTGTAGTTGGCTCATCATAGACTAGCTAACCACAAAGCAAGCTAATGCCACTATCATCAGTCTGTTCTGTTGTGACAATAAAAAAAAGTTTCTTTTTAAAATGCATGATCATATTATTTTAGTTAAAACTCATAAATAACTAAAAATAACTCATGTTAGGGAAATCTGTTCATGTTTTGTTGCGCGTTTCAAGAAAAAAAAAATTATATATCGGCCGATATATCGGCATATCAGATTTTAAAACCAACAAATATTTGTATCGTTATCGGCCTTCAAAATCCTTTATCGGATCGGACTCTATTAACAATACAACAGAAATAACAACATAAAAAAATATGAACTCTATAAAGTTTGGGAACATTTCATAGCACAATTCAAAAGGCAGAAACTAAATTATTTGCCAATCTCTTTAAACACCACCACACTATCCAATCCATTCAAACACATACTTGCAAGTACACCGCTGATGTAAAAGCAGCAAACATTAGAGAACTGGAAGAGCTTGTAAATTGTAAAGCCGTTGTGAATACCTTTTTCTTTATGAGCAGATGTGTCGATCACTTGGAATAGGAAATATGATACGGTTCAACAAAATCAGTACATTTACACCAAACCCTATGAGGTTTTGAAGGTCATTGACAGGAATGTTAAATGCATCTTGATGACAACTTAGGACACAAAAAGCTTGTCCTGGAGCTAGCAATTAAAGCTAACCACAGAATATCAATTGCCAGTGTAAATGAACTGTGCCACTTTCCTGTGAAATACATCCCTGAAATTCTGGGGAATAGTCTACTTCCCTGCCCTGAAGCTTCTGAATATTAAAAGTACAATATGTAAGAAAACATATCCAAAAACCACTTCACAGTGTTATATAGGGCTGTAATCAACCAAAGAAATCCTTAGTCGACCAAGGTCTTGTCCTGCGCGACGATTAGTCGACTAAAAAAAAAAAAGAAAAAAACGGATGTTTTGATTGAACATTTTTTAAACAATTGTCATAGAGCATTTATAAAACAACAACGAAAAAACATCGAAAATAAATAAAACTATAATAATAATACAATTCTTTGAAAATTAAGTGATTTGTTTAACTGCAAGTGAGGAGCTCTGTCCTTGGTCTATAGCCTGACCGGTCACGAGTACATCGCGCACCTGATCACACCACACGCTACAAAATAATATAACTGCTATCTGCCACATAATGAAAAATCCTAACAAAAGCTCTCGTTTATACAGGCTGTATTCTTCTTTACTTACAAAGCTATGGGTTAACTTTTGTCCAGCCGATCTGTTAGGCGTTTTAAAACAACAGACAAAATAGCCTAAAAAACTATCTGAAATCTAGGCTGTGTTGTAAGATAGCATATAAGTTTAATTTTGTTTTGTTACATTATTTAGGCTACTTTCAAATGAGTCAAGTGTACAGATAAAAACCTATTAAGAAAACAATCTATTGAGTCAGTATGATAAAGCCGTTAAAAGAGCTGCTCACGTCTTTTGCGCTGCTCAAGTTTGATTTCAAATAGGCACGCGATGTGCGCGCTCATAATGGAGCAACGCGGTCGCCACCGTCGCCTACCTCCACAAACATGTAGCCAGACAAAAGATTTAGATTTCTTGGACATTCTGTCGACTAAAGTAGCGTGAACTGAATGAATACAGCAAAACCACCTACCAGTACATCCCTTACTGAGCGCGAGCAGCAGCGCAGCCAGTAGGTGCGGTTCCCGAGTGTGTTATGTGTGTGCGCTAAACTGTGGCGCAGTTACAAGAAATAGCCTAAAAGCATTTAAAGTTGGGGATAAAACATAGGCTAATTATATTTAGAATACAGTAATAAATAACTGCTTTATAAAGGAATAAATATCAAGGAGTAAATAATTGAAAATGTATTTCTATTGGCAAAAAAAAAAAAAAAAATGCGACTGGTCGACCAATAAGAATTTCAGTCGACCAAGACGGTATTCAACTGATTAGTCGACTAAAACGACTAAAGTTGACAGCCCTAGTGTTATATATTTCTTTCAATTTTGTGCTTACATTATCCTCAATGTTTCCAAGAATTTGTAAATTCAGATAAATTAACAATTTGAAATAGTGCCCGCCCCTTGTCACCTGTCAATGTCGTAATATCCGCGTTATCCCTGGCTTCCGCTAGTACTCCTGTTGTAACCATGGCGACAGATTTTGACAACTGCGTTAGGTCTATCGGCGCGCTCATGCTGCTGTTGTTTCTTTCAAACATTATGGACCATGGCAAGCAGACTTTGGGACAAAATGAGACTGTATAATATCGGTGTGGTGTTTTCAAGATGCCGAGAGCTCCACGTTCACTAACTTGGACTTGACGGAGACGCCACTCTTACATAGTTTATTAGACAAGTGAGCAAAACGAATCAATGTTATATAGCTCAAAATGATGAACTGATAGAATATGGTCAATATTAGGGATGTCCCGATACCACTTTTTCACTTCCGATACGAATACCGATGCCGCAGCTTTGGCTTTTGCCAGATACCGATATTAATCCGATATTTTTATTTTATTTTTAAACTAATAAAAATATAGCAATTTTCTCAATTAGCCCCTTAAAATATACCTTCAGTATATAGTCCACAACAACAGTTGATTATGAAAGATTGACACCCTTTTTCAAACACTACAATATATATATAATACTGGTACTTCAGTAGGCTACTTAAAGCTAGCTAGCTACCAACAGGTTTAAAGTTAAAACAATTTAAACAGCAGTATTCTACATTGTAAATACCAGTACAGTTTTTTTAAGCAAGTAGAATTTATATAACTGTGTGTTAAACTGATTATCACTATTGTGTGTGTTAAACACAATCTAATTAATACAGACAGCCTCATTATAAAGATAAACAACAAATCCCCAAAATATATGATCACAATAATCTATGACAAAAAAAATGCTATTATAAACTAGATTAGTGAATAATACATATTGCTCTTTGTATTGTTGTAAAATACATTCATGAAAAACAATATAACAAAAATGAAAAAGATAATTATTTTAGAATTTTAAAATTGAGACATGTTCTAAGTGTATAGCACAGCTATTTAATGAGGTAGCAACATTAATAATTATTAATGTTAAGTAGGGGTGGGGAAAAAAATCGATTTTCGATGCATCATCGATGCGTCGACGTGGTACGACCCTGAATCGATTCACAAATATCCCAAAATCGATTTTCAAAAAAAAAAAAAAACACACATATATCTCCATAAAAACGTAATATTGACGGAACGCGAAAGACGGAAGTGCAGTGACCGGACCGTCTGACGCGTGCACATAACAGAGACGCGATGGCGCGCAAGGTCCAAACACCCTCCTTGTTAGGTTAAAAGCTGACGTGTGGAAATATTTTGGCTTCTGAAGTTGAAGAGGGAAAAGGAACTGGGCAAGAGCCACGCTGAGTTGTAAGCTTTGTATAATAAAACTAACGACGGAAACACGACAAATATGACAAGCCATATGACACGTTTCCAGCCATAAGAGGAAAAACACTCGGCTGTACCGGTCGTTAATATTAATTTACTACAAGTAAGTTAAAGTTATGCTCCTAGTTCAGGCACACGTTTATTTTCCTGTTGGTTCTTTGGAATGCTAATAAAATATATTGTACGTTAATTCTTTATGGGTCATTACTTTGTACATTTAAAGGAAAGTATTTATAGTCACACACACAAAAGATTCAGATAATCGATTTGTAACATTATAAATGTCTTCACTGTAACTTTTGATCAACTTAATTTAATTTATCCTTGATAAATAAAAGTATAGATTTCTTTTTTCTTTCTCCCAAAAAATGTAAGAAAAATTCTTACCGACTCCAAACATTTGAACTGTATTGTTTAATGTCACAAAAGCTTTCTATTTCAGATAAATGCTGTTCTTTTGAATTTCTGGGTGATTCTCTGAATCGGGTGCCCTTCAAGCCCCCCAAACTTGCTTCAAAGATTTTCAATTGAAGGAAATCACAAAATGCATTTTAATGCTGTCAATTAATAGAACCAGGTGCCTTTGCATTATAATGCAACACAATTGTTCAAAAAATTATTTAAAGATAATGGGTTGCCTAAGTAGTAGACAACAAGCATGTTTGCATGTCTTCACTAACCATCATTACATTTTCATTGAATATCAAACAAATAAAAAGTGCAATTAATACCAAAATGATGCTGCTGCTAATATAATCATATGTTGGTCTAGTGTATTTTTGTTTACTGTTGTAAAATGGAAAATCAATAATCGCTAATCGAGAATCGTTAATAATCGAAATCGACTGTAATCGAATCGGACTTCAATAATCGTAATCGAATCGAATCGGGAAATCAGACAGATTAACCACCCCTAATGTTAAGAAGCTTTAATTGCGTCACTGCATTATGATATGAATGACTCCAACACAGTGCGGCACAAACGCTTGATGCGCATCCTCGAGTGCAGAATGATGCGCTTGAAACCACGTGGAGTTTCAGCGCGCAGCCGAGTATGCACCCTATGCTATGCACGCTGCGCGTCGAGCTCGCTTTGAAAAGTGCAAAGCACAAAGGAAATACATATTGATGGACATTGTATTATACAGTATCTACCTATACAATAGTTTATTGAGCCTTTTCTTTAACAGTTTTAAACTTCAGTTACTGTGCGTTAGGGCTGGGCGATATGACGATATTATCGTATATTCGACGATGTCTCGCAAGTATTCGCTGATATCGATATCGAAGTCTGTTTCCAGACGATAATCGTCAATAAAAAAATAAAAAAAGACAAACATATTTCACATAGCCCTATAGTTATACACATATTTATTTACATGCAATAGCATGATTTAAATATTTTCTGTAGGCTAGTAGGGTTAGGAATAGAAAATCGATTCTTCTTGATAGCATTCTTTAAGCACAAGACGCGAGAGAACACTTCTGCATGAGCGCTGTTTACTGAGCAGCACACAGCCGCTTCTCGTGCACGGACAAATGTGCATACAATATCACACACATATACTTCTTGTTAATTTATAGAATGAAATAATAAACATGATTAAACATCAGAAGAATTGTTTCAACCATGGAAAGACGTCATTACACATCTTTTTTCAAGTTCGAAATATCCCCGACCTGTAAACAGAGTCGGTAAGCAGGCCTGTGTCTATTGAATCCGTGCATTGACAGCCTGTACTCGGTGCCAATATTTGAAGTTGATAAAAGAACAAAGGATAAAGAAAATCTCTCGCTGAACTTTTACAGCCTATGCCTAAACTTAATATTGTGTGCCTGTTGTTCGGCGCTGACTGCTCCAACTGCAACACGAGTCTGTGTTGGACTCAGCATGCGACTTTGAGATGCGTTACCTGTCAAAGATCATTTATCACTTTCGTAATTCTGCTAAACATTTTTTCCTGGAGTTCTTGATTTTTATATTTTCGTTCTACAGACGAAAAAAAATAATCCTGTTAATTCAGAATAGCAGACATCTCCAATATTTTATTTTGGTTTAGTATAAAAGTTCATCAGAAAAGTAACTTTACCCGTTTCTGAATATTAATTTAAATGTTGCACATAATAAACAGGCCTTCTAAAAAAATAAAAACATGACCATTGTAATTAAAATTAAAATTTCGTTATATTGCAAACGGATGAAGAAATTGCGTTGCTTTGAATATCTCATGCACGCGTTCAGAGTTTGTAATGTTGGGAGGTCGGTTACAGATATCGAGCGTTATACTTTGCTTTAGATTAAAACATGAACAAAAACACATAAATAAAATACCCAAATATATAGCCTAATTATTAGTAACTTATGTTTCTAAATAAATAAAGCAGTAATTTTTATTGAGCGGCTTAAGTTTTTGCTCATGCAGAACAAAACAATTGGTTTTAAAACCTAATTTTAGACAAATAAAATAACAAATATATTATAGTTTGAATACAAGTTTTAAAAAAAGCGCACGTTATAATTAGGAAATTAACTTAGGCTATCATTAAATCAGTCGATAACGCTAAAGAAAAGAAAAGAAAGAGACCGGACCTTAAAACAAATAAGCACCTGTCACCTTGACATCAACACGCATTCACTGTTCTTACAATCATCAAATTCGGTTCTGTTCTGTTCTCTATTCAATATTGTAAGCTATATTATATATTGAATTATACATTATATATATGAATTATATTATATATCATTTCTCCTCGCAAAACGAAATTCGTTTCAAATAGGCGATGTGATAAGAACAGTGTGGAAATTTTTAGCTAACCACACAAAGCTAATGATTTATGCTCGTTCAAGCTCAAACTAAGCGAAGTAAAACCTTTAACGTGCCAATCATTAAATTAAACTAGCTGAATTCCTGGCTATCATTAGATAAAGTGCAGCCAGACTCAACGGGGCTGTTTACACCTGCCACTTCATGCGTTTTCTCAGATCGGATAGCTGATTTATCTGAACTCTGATTTATCAAAACGATTCCATTACACCTGGTCACATAAATGTGTTTCTGCAAAACGGATAGCCTAAATCCGATCTTCAATTCCCGCGCAATATACAGATTTAATGAAGTGCACGCCACCGAAAGCAACAGATGCGCTGCATTTTATTGATCATCATCAGCAAAATCACCAAAGACGGCAATAAGAGAGACGCCAACTGCCTGGTGGTCAGATCATTTCGTTTCTTTACTTTTAATGAAGATTTAAGATTCTGCGACTTACTTTCACTTTCATTTGCGATTGCGGCGCGTTGGCTTAGACGCTCAGCTGCTTATCTGAGGTGATTTGTGTGCAGTCGCGCCGTCATATCTGACTAAAATAACATGACATATGGCCTATAACACGCGGCGGGGCGTGTTGGGGGGCGGGGCTTGGGTAGACGATATTATCGGATATCGCGATATTTTTTAAGGCGATTATCGATAAAATATTTTTGACATATCGCCCAGCCCTGACTGTGCGCGTGAAGAACAATAGTGCTCTGACTCTAGTGTTGTGATCTAACCGAGCGCGTCCGACACCTGGTAGAAAGTAAGCACGATTAAGTTACAGCAATTAAGTCCAGCAAGATAATGTTGTTTTATGCGAAAACATAGACCTTTATCTACAGATAAAGTATAATAGTATTAACATTGAATCATCTTGAAGATAGTTTCATCATTGACTGTAACCGAACGCGACGCGCTGTTTGAGTGCTGAATGGAGAATGACTGACAGCCGCGAGAGGGAAAAGTTTACGTGATCTTGAATTTAATGACTTAAATATTAATTTCTCTCTCACATAATGGCTTCAGAACACTTATAATAGAGTGCACGAAAACGTTATGGTACTTTAGAATGTTTTTGTGCCTTCTGTGGGGCTTAACAATAACATAATAGTATACGCACAATATCGGATGTGGATCGGCCTTGTCTGATCGATACCCGATCCCGCAAAAAATGGCAGGATCGGAGCGATACCGATCCTGAGTATCGGATCGGGACATCCCTAGTCAATATGTTGCTCAATGTTGATCTTGCTCAATGTTAGTCTCATACAGCTAAACTATAGAATAATATTATAACTTTAAACACACTTAATGAAGTTTAGGCTATAGTGTAGTCATAGTATACCAAATGAAGCAGTGTTGCAGTACCTCACAAGTTTAATTTGTCAAATAAATTGACCTGCGAGTAGTAATCCAGCACTTGTTGTGTTCCTTAGTAGTTCGGTAGAATTAAAAAATAGTCATTTAAAACACAATTAACACTCTGTTTTATACAGCTTTCACTTAGGAGCAAAAATCTGCCTTTAAACTTCAAAGAAATAAAGATTCAACATATATCGATGATAATTATCGATATCGACTAGATATAAGAAAAATTATCGTGATAATTTTTTTGGCCATATCGCCCAGCCCTAATTTTAAATCTTAAAATCTCATCTTTACACAGAATATAATGATATTTGTGTATATGGAACAAATAATGGATATATTAAGCTTTAAAAACAATCGTCACAAAATTGCTCCTCCCCCCAAAATGTCAATGCAGAAATGTAAATATTAATATACATGTTTTATGCATCTAACAACACAGAAAACGCTGTCTGATACAGTGTTTACTTCCTTTTAATAATCTCTTTTAACAATTTCTATGTGTGAAAAATACTCTAATAGGATCACAGAATCAAGAAGTTGCAAAGTGTACAAGTAAGTTTATGAATTAGTTATTTTAATTCATTTTTTAAATGATTTATTTCTAATTTATTAAATATTAAGTAAAATAAATAAATATAAATCATTTACATTTTGTCTTTCTTTCTCCCACCCTGCTCTTTAATATATCAGTAAAAAAACAATATTGGTCAACCACGACCCAAGGCGGCACATCACACAAGTTTATAGAAGTGAATCCTTCTGGCAGACACGATAATTAGGTCTCAGTTTATACAGATCCTGTGAGTGCTCAAACTTCAAACTGTAAAGTACAGCAAGTACTGGTCTTCCTCAGAGGCGAAGATAATGACAGCTCCTTCAAACTCTGCACTGCCGTCTGATAAGGATGATATGTAAACAAAAGTTAAATGTTGGCAATTAACATGAGGTGCTGTCAGCAGACAGAATCAAGCCCTCGGGGTATAAGACAGAAACACTCACACACTGTCCTCTTTTCCCATCAAACAAGCCTAGACATCACCAAGTTCACTTCCTCTGAGCAGAAGGCCTGAGGCAAGACGTAGCACAAAAGCTAGGTTTGGTGATGCAGTGGTAGCCCTGTAGATACACTAAATTTGTCCAATTAAATAAAAATTAAAATAAAAAAAAATCATTTTTCGTCGATTCTTGCACCAAACAACACAACAAGATGACATTTAATAATAATAATAATTTAAGCTCCTTATTATGTAGCCGAATCTGTGCTGGTTTGTATTGGCCGTCTCCAGTTGTCCGTTTGTTTTGCCTCCAGCTAGCGCCGTGACGTCTATAAAGTCCAAAAGTGGTCTGATATCTTCACACATCACATGTCTCTTCAACTCAAGCATGCTCTTCACTGACACAGTTATACAAACTTTTGCAAGACCTTTATTAGGAGCAAAACAGTTGTCACTTGTCACAATAATGAAGGCATGGGAAAAAGTTCCCAAGATATTTATAAAGTGACTGTGATAATAACAAAAAAACATCTTAATATTAAAGCTTGAAAAGTTCTAGAGAGCTCCAATGTTTCAGAATTGCTTGCAAAGTTGAAATACCACAGACCAAATGAGACTGTGTCATAAACAACAATCTCCTCCGTAAGCCTCCCAATAACTCACAGACCAACAAAGCGTACAAAATGAAAGCAATCTTCTATTCCTCCCATCGCTTTGAACTCATTGCTATTGCCATAAAGTTGCAGTGACAATGCAAGTCAGACTTTTATAACAAGGAAGGCCAATCGCTTGGGTTCATAAAAGGACGTGATAGTTTCATAATCATGAGGAAATGCTTCAACTCATTGGCTTGACCTTTTCTTTGTTTGGAAAGGGCAAACATGTCTGATTAGCCTAGTATGTGCCCTGAAATGATAAAGCATCATACTAATAACACAACACCACTAATAATTCTAGATAAAAAAAAAAACTTTAAAATGGAGCAAACCAAGCAAAAATAAATAAAATGGTTACCAGGCTAAAGCTCCAGTCCAAACGATTTCCAAACTTGACCAAAGTATTCTTACAATAAATATTATTCTACAACTGAATGATGTTTGAGCCCATGTGTGAGATCAGCACGAGGGCCCAGAGCTGTGGCTCTCAGGGACGCCACGGGTCAGTAACATCTGAGCGATACGTTCAAAAATAAATCTTCACACCAC
Source organism: Hybognathus amarus (assembly GCA_030378365.1). Classification (NCBI taxonomy): domain Eukaryota; kingdom Metazoa; phylum Chordata; class Actinopteri; order Cypriniformes; family Leuciscidae; genus Hybognathus; species Hybognathus amarus. The sequence goes on along the minus strand of JAQIUQ010001264.1, from coordinate 436,296 downwards.
CTCATTCCAGCGGACCTCAAAGTCATTCACACAGCAGTGCCACGGTGTGTGTGTCTGAGAAGGAGAGAAAAACACACCCACACCCTTTTCCTCTAGCTGAGAGGAAAAGACACATAAAAAAGGACCTGAATGAAACCATCACCAGTGTTTAAAAGTGTCAAATCTACCCCAGGACAAGATTAGATTCAAAAAGTTAATATCTTTAGTCTAGATAATCTATTATTTCACATAAAATGAAATGGATTACAAAAAAAAAAATGAAACCGTAGAAACTCATAATGGGTGCTGTAGTTGCTAGGGCGTGACAGAGGAAGTTTTTTTTTTTTTTTACCACTGCAGGGGTTATGAACCAACTACAGAATGGACCAACTACCCAACGGACCAACGACCCAATGGACCAACGACTCAAAGGACAAACTACCCAATAGACCAAGGACCCAATCTACCCATAAAAAAAGAGTGACATAAATGAGCGATATGAATAACTTTACTTCAAACAACTACCCAATGGACCAACGACCCAGGCCAATGGACCCAAACCGACCCAATGGACCAACGACCCAATGGACCAACGACCCAATGGACCAACGACCCAATGGACCAACGACCCAATGGACCATATCAACCCAATGGACCTACGACCCAATGGATAAACTACCCAATGGACCAACGACCCAATGGACAAACTACCCAATGGACCAACGACCCAATGGACCAATAAAAAAGAGTGACATAGAAATGAGAGATATAAATAACTTTACTTCAAACAACTACCCAATGGACCAACTACCCAATGGACCAACGACCCAATGGACCAACGACCCAATGGACCTACGACACCAAATGGACCTACGACCCAATGGATAAACTACCCAATGGACCAACGACCCAATCTACCCATAAAAAGAGTGACATAAAGATAGAGATATAAATAACTTTACTTCAAACAACTACCCAATGGACCAACGACCCAATGGACAAACGACCCAATGGACCAACGACCCAATCTACCCATAAAAGAGTGACATAAAAATAAGAGATATAAATAACTTTACTTCAAACAACTACCCAATGGACCAACAACCCAATGGACAAACGACCCAATGGACCAACGACCCCAATGTACCCATAAAAGAGTGACATAAAAATAAGAGATATAAATAACTTTACTTCAAACAACTACCCAATGGACCAACGACCCAATGGACAAACGACCCAATGGACCAACGACCCAATCTACCCATAAAAGAGTGACATACAAAATAAGAGATATAAATAACTTTACTTCAAACAACTACCCAATGGACCAACTACCAATGGACCAGCAACCCAGACCAGCAACCACAACCAGCAACCCAGCGACAAACTACCAATGGACAAACTACCCAATGGACAAACGACCCAATGGACAAACGACCCAATGGACCAAATACCAGATGGTGAATGCGGGGGATGGGGGGTTGTTTAATAAACAGGTTAAATAAAAAAAATTCAAATTTTTGCAGAAACATAAAAAGAGTGACATAAATGACAAGAGATAATGAGATATAAATAACTTTACTTCAATAAACTTGCCTCGGGGACATTTAGAAACATCCCAATCCAGGAATTAGGTGAATAACATAAGAAAATCTTCATTCATATAAATTATGGCATAAAATATATTTCGACACATTAATTCCTACTAAATGAAAGCAATACAATCTAGTGACAATAGCAAAAATAAATTTGTAATGAGCTGGAAATTATTAAACTACAACATAACCATCCATAATTTCAAAAAGTGTCAATTTATTATAAACATCCCTAAAATTAGTTTATATCCCCCTGTAGTTGATAATTATATCCATTAAATCTCATCTTTGATCACCAAATGACATATTTAAATGTTTTTTTGTCTCCTGTGAATAGCTTGAATCTCTCATTTAGTTCGGTTCTATGAATATGCAAATGAGCCCCGCCTCCAGTCACTCACTCAGCTCAGGTTGACAATCACACATTGATCTGATTGGTTACAAGGTCATTTGTGATGTCAGAAACACAGTTGTCTTTGGTTCACTGCAGTTTTAAGCAGAAAATACACCACAATTGTTTTGATTTAGGAATTTACTCATGGTTTGTCTTAAAGCACCGCATAGACATATAAACCAAGATTAAAAGCTTGATTTTCACCACAGGGGGACTTTAGGTCATCATTGTAAACACAAATAAAACAGAACAAACAGCTTGGTTTCAAGAAGTCAATGATATGAGACACACAAACACTTAGTGTTTCCCTGAGACCAAAAGCTCTGGGTCAGAGGAAAGGCTGTAGGAAACCATGCCACAAAAGTGGGAAGTTCAACTTCGAATATAAGGAAACTATAGAGTGTACAGTACAGTCATGTGACGCAAACTACTTCCTCATACCTAAATAACAAAGAGAACAATGTGCGACTGTGAAATAAGACCTGCCAACACCTGTGATATAAAAGCTGGCGTTCTTGGATCAGCTTTAATGCGATCAGGGTTCACTCACATGAGTAATTAAACTAGCTATAGTTACTCCATTGCAATTTACTCGTCCAGTATTTGCAAGGACAGCGATCAAGTACACTGTGCTCTGCTCAAAGTCATAATAGTGGCGGAGCAGGACCGGGATTGCTGGAAATCTCCATGGACAATATTACTTGGAAATTAACCAGCAACCTTTGTGCTAGCAGATCAGATACCTAAACATTACAGGCTATTACCACTAATATCCTGGGATAACTGCACCTCCTTTAATATGCACATTGGTCTTTTCAAAGAATAGGTTTAAGTAATGAACACTAAGATCCCAAATTACACAATGCCTTTGCTTTAAATTAATGATCTTTCAAACAATGTCAACGTTACAGTTGATCAACTTGGTTAATGCATAACGTGTCACAGACTAACAGCAAACTTTTTTTACAGAATTTATTAATAAAGGGTAACAAATAGGCTATTGTTCATTGTTAATTCATGTTTGTTCATCATATAGATTAATAATCATTTAACCCCTTCGCTGTCACCCCCCTTTTTGAGAATGGGGGTTAAAATGCTCTATATTAAACTTAAATGGTTGTAATTCAAGAATGCTTTGGAATATATGCAAGTTTGGTCTAGTTTTAAAGCAAACACTCAGCAGTTTTATTACAAAAAATTAAAGTATTAAAAAGCTATGGAAGTTTAAATTTACATTAAATCAAATATAATGTACTATATATTTTGTATTTTATATAAAATATATATTTTGCTAAAATATTTTTTACTCTAAAATTACTATAAAATCAAAGTCATAAAGTTATGTTCCAAATTTGAAGTTGATGTCACAAAAATTGAAGTTTTCATGAGATTTTGTTTAGGCATAGTACCAAAAATAGCCACCAGGTGCCACTGAATTTCATTGAATTTAGTTGTATACATTCTGCCTTAACAAATTAATACATTTCTGTCCAAATATCAATTCTGTCACAAAATTTGGAACCTTGAGACACAGACCTTTCTGACAATGTGATCATAAATTATGAAATATAATGATGCCCAAAAGGGGAGGAGCCTGATAAAATAAGTACCGTTTCTATGGTAACACAACATTCAATTATAAAACGGTTTTCACAGGATGAATTCTGAGTTTATAAGCTTTCAAATGATACCTAATTTATGATAACTACTAAAATATGTGATATAATAAAAAAGGCGATAAAAAAGATATTATATATATTATAGAGGATAATAAATATATATTATAATTTTCAGAGGTTAATATTATACTATATTTATTGAAAAATACTAGATTGTATTTTATTATGAACTTTTAGCATAAAAACAAAAGTTGCAATGATTAAAAGTGGGTGCATCGACTTTTTGTGACAAAGTTCAGACATGTTATGATGCAGATTTTTTGAGGTGCACTCGTCATAAAATTCATCAATTACTCTTCCTACATAATTTGTAACACTAAACAGGGGTAGAATATCTATTTAAAAGTCTTAGACCTTTCCAACTATATAATTGGTCATTATCAGATCAGGATTTAATAGAAATATAGGCCTAGTAAAGTAAAGTTGGGCGTCCGGTACAGGGACGGTGACAGTTAAACAACCTGGAATGTTAAAAATGTGTCAGTATATATAGAAGTTGGCATTAACCAAGACTAATACAATAAAAGTGTTGCTCATCATAGCATAAATTATAGTATTTGTATTTTTTTGCAATAGGCCTATAATTTATATTGCAAAACAGTACAAAAAACAATATGCAAACATGTCATGAACAACACTTTATGTTCAGATAGCCAATATTCATATTTGAATGCAAATCAATATACATGTTCACCATAAGGCTATATGTACGTAATTGACAGACTTCTAAGGATGACTACGACATCAAAACTAGGCTAAACAAAGTACACTAGCACATATTTGTTAAAAATGCTGAACTTTCCAACTTCCTATAATGTGACAACTAGCCTATGCAAACAAACAGCAGCTGTCAGTCAAAACACTGATACAAAGATACATTGTGTCTCCACGGCTTTGTTGTTCTAATTGTGGAGTTTCCACAGACACACACAACGCCTTGACCAGTACGATACGCAAAGGAGATTCCCTGCAGGGTAAACAGAGACACACCTCAAATATCTGTGGCCTAGAAAGCATAGAATAAAGCTGTTATTTTAAACACATTGCAGCCAATCAAACCAAACAATGCAAGGTCATTGTGTTTTACAAAAGATGAACCGTTACTCCGTTCTACAAGATGCCGAGATCTCAGAATGAGCTTTACACAACGTCTGAAGGGTTCGAGAGGTTTCTCCATATCAGTCAGACAGATGCCCGAGGCTCAGAGACGGATCGTAAAAGCTCTCGCAGTTGTTATGGAGCCGTTGAATGACCCTGGAGGACTCACGGATCACATGTCACATGGATCACGGAGTCTTTCAGGGAAAAGCCACCATTCTCAGAGCACGACAGGTAACAGAAGCCATGTTCAAAGCCTTGGCTTCAACTCAGCAAAGTCTGAGCACAATTGCGCAAACCTTTTAGGCAACAATGCAAGCCGCAGGAGAATGAACTCTGAATTTGGTTCAAAATAACCAAATAGCTCAAGAACAACACTGTCCAAATCTGATTATCTGTGTATCTGATTGGAATCTAATCTCAAAGATCTGTGTATCCAGGTGATTTGGTCTGATTGCTTCTATGACAATGATGTTGCATTGGAAGGCCTACAACACGAAGGGTTTGCAACTGTCTTACAATATGAACGACGTCTAATAAAGCAATGTTGGCAGGCGCAGCTTTAATAGGTGTGTGGAAATGGTTCGAACTTGCAGTGGCTGGTAAAGACAGGCTGAAACGGATTATATTTGAGTAGGATTTCAAACCATATATAGCTTGAAATGGATTTGTGATTGTTAGAGTCACACTTGCTAAATACGTTCAGATTCCAATGGGATATGCACAAACATCAGACTTGGATTGACAGTATGAATGAGGTTTAAAGAGCCACTCACCATGTCTCCAAGGGTCCTTCGGCTCGACGGCACCAGAGACGATGTCCTCGTCTGATGGAAAGGTCACTCTCTTTGACCCGTGCTTAATCCCAACTCCATCGTCCGGTGTTGTAGCCGAGACTGGGACATCGTCGTCCCTGGGTTCCTGCGAATGCAGTTCTATGACGGATATTTGAGAGTTGACACTAGAGGCACTTTCCTCGGGTTAAGTCTGGGCCGCTGGTTCGACCTCTAAAACTCCATTTTCATCGAGACTTAGATCGACTCCAATATCCATCTCCCCATCATCACCACCATCTCCAACAGAAAAGTTGATCACTGGCGGGTCCTCAAACTTAACTAAACTCTGTTGGAGGTCACTGGCAGAACCATTAAAGGGGTCGACGGATACCTCAATGGATCCATTGTTTTTACTATGTGGTGCTTTGAGCTCTGTGGAACCATCATCCTTTAAATGGATGTCTTTTAACCTGGCCAGGACGGCAGCGTCCCGTTCCCCTTGGTCTCCATCCAACGTGTCACGGGGAAGGATCTCTGGTGATGTAGTGTTGTCAGGCACATTGCACAAATCTATAGCATTGCACAAATCTACAGCTTGATCCTCGCAATTCATCTTCTCATTTCCAGGGAGCTGGAGCACACCACTGCCTGTCGAAACTATAAGTTCCCTCAAACACCTACAATGCAGTTCAATTCCAGGGAGAAACCGTTCAAGATCTCCTTAATAAGTGCATCACTAACTAAAAGTTCACATCATAGAAGCGCCTGTTTGTATACTTGTCTTATTTATGCACCTAAATGCATCGCTGTAGTCTTGCAAAAGGTAACTCAGTATATATGTCAAATGATGTGCTCCAATCAAAGTTGTAAACACCTACTAACTGTTACAACATCTTTCACATTCAAACTGAATCAGGTTTAGCCGCATTAAAAGTCTCAAATGCACTTCATGTTAACATTATAAGCAAACATTGTATTTGTAATGTCCCTGTGCACCATTAATACGGTTAATTTCCTCTTAACGCGTTAAGCACTGATAACTTAGATGCATTTAAAGCAAGTATAAACAAGCCGTGGGATGATGAAGATTATGCTGATGAAGACCAGGCTTTCTCGACTGGCCTGCTGTCCTACACCAAGACGAATAAAGTACTAAAACGGACTCCTTAGGCCAATCATCTATATGTTTAACGCTCCAGTCGTGTTTTTAAGCTGTAAGACGAGGAATCCTGCACTGTCACTTTCCGTGTCGCAGTGAACACGAATAAACACAGGCGTCACAGTCCGGAGCGCACGCTCATCCGCAAAACCGCCACGAACGGACTCGTTTTCTCCGTTTAAACGCTCTATTCCAGCCGCTTTGTATGAACGATGCTTTTCACATCGCCAAAACGCACAGACAAGCATAAAAAGAGAAAAATATTGGCCCCGTTGAAGCTAGAGTCCGGACCGACTGTGTATGTGTGTCTGTTGACTGTTCGGAGATACGTCATCATCACCCAGTTGGAAACACGTCGGAGATTTTAGCAGCCGCACTTTCGACGCTTCAACTTCAGCGTTTTTTATTTATTAAGGGAATGCCAGTAAAATTACCAGAGTTGCTCATGTGTTGTCTTTCGTTGACAGATTTTCATTCGTAGCAATTGCGTTTGTAATTTATCTAGATTAGCATTTTTAATAAAACACTATAAAAGTCTCAACGAATCAGTTGACAGTTGATCCAAACAGCTGTCACGTTGGATGGTTTACGACGCGTGTTACAGAGCAAATGTATATTATCTAAACGTAAATATATATATACTAGTAGGCGACATATGGAAATGAAACTTTGCAAACCAAGTATTTCAAATACTATAAATGACATCGAGAATATGATAGTCTTTTTTTTTTACACAGAAATTGAAAGATTTTTTATGGTAATATTATCGGTGTTATATATAATTGTCGTATATTATCGGTGTTATATATAATTGTCGTATATTATATATAATATGTCATATATATAAATGTTTATATATATATATATATATATATATATATATATATATATATATATATATATATATATATATATATATATATATATATATATAAGCATATTTTAAATTATATTTATGTTGGTCTTGTGACATATTTCGCAACATCTTTCTGGTCTTTTGCCGGTTAACTGCATTTTCTGCTAAAATGTTGTTTCGGAGGTGACATTATTAAGTTTATGTTGAAAATGTATACAAGTCTCACACAAAATGTGTAACTTACCTGAACTGTGAGACATGGTATTCTATGTGTTTGTGTTATTGATATGCTATACTATAGCCTATGATGTTTTAACAATTGCAGTGATGGTAGAACCATAGATGAACAAATGGCAACACACACATTTTCATAAACCTTGATATTTAAAAGATTAGCATGGTATTGCATGCTACACGTCCAAACATCATGATTCGACTATGGTACACGTTCAGGGTGTGCTAAGGCTATTTCTCCTCATATCATTTGAGTTTTCATCACGAGTTTATAGAATATGAATCCTTGCTCTCGTCAGGTGATAAAAATATATATTTTTTTCTTGTCTTTTTTATTTTTATATTTTTTCATAAAATCCTTACATAACATGGAAGGTACTTTAACACCTGAGTTTGTGTTCACTGTAATATGTATTCCCTCAGTTCATCCATCTTCACCACTAGAGGTCGTCGACACCTCAATTCTAATCCTGATCGAATTCTGATCTCTACAAAATAACAAAACCGATGTTAAATAAACCGACTTCCAAAGTAGAAATAAGTTAATGAGCTAATAGCTAAATGTATGTTTGTATAAATATGTAACCAGTATCAAAAGTCAAAAAGAAGTCTCTTATGCTCATCAAACCTGCATTTACTTGCTCAAAAACACAGGAAAAAAGTAATATTTGAAATATTTAAAATATAAAATAATCGTTTTCTATGTATTAGCCTATACTTTAAAATATCATTTATGTGATCAAAGCTGAATTTCTCTTCAGTGTATCACATGATCCTTCAGATTTGCTGATCAATAAACATTTATTTAACATAGGCCTATACATTATCAGTGTTGAAAACAGTGTTTATATATTTTTTTTAAACCTGTGATAGTTTTTTCTCTCTCCGGGATTTAATGAATAATAAAAAAAGAATCAGCAAGTGCTGATCTTTTGTTGTGTAATAGGGCTGGCAATGATTAATCGCGATTAATCGCATCCAAAATAAAGGTTTGTGTTTACATAATATATGTGTGTGTGGTGTGTATAACTATTTTGTATATATAAATACACACTAATGCATGTATATATTTAAGAAATATTTGCATGTATATACTTTATATATATTTATACAGAATTAATATTATATAAATATAAATATTTGATATATTAACATCACATTTTTCTTAAATATATACTTGCATGTGTGTGTTTTTGTATATACAAAATAGTTATACACACTACAGACACATATATTATTTAAACACAAACTTTTATTTTGCATGCAGATTAATCATTGCCCAGCCCTGACATATAAGCCCAGCCCATATATATATATATATATATATATATATATATATATATATATATATATATATATATATATATATATATATATATATATATTAAAGCAGCACAACTGTTTCCAACATTGATAATAAATCAGCATATTACAATGATTTCTGAAAGTTCATGTGACACTGAAGACTGGTAGTAAAATGAGGCCTTCATTTATTTACACACACACAAAGACACACACATATATAGGTCTACACACACTGTGTTTATATACAAACAGTAGGCTATATGCATGGTAGGTTGTTTTAACCCAACTTTGGGTCAAATATATTATTTGGGTCAATATATATATATATATATATATATATATATATATATATATATATATATTTTTTTATATATATATATATATATATATATATATATATATATATATATATATATATATATATATTTGACCCAAATAATATATTTTACTACCAGTCTTCAGTGTCACATGAACTTTCAGAAATCATTGTAATGCATATAGCCTATGTATATATATATATATATATATATATATATATATATATATATATATATATATATATATATATATATATATATATATATGTATATATGTATATGTATATGTATATATATATGTATATATATATATATATATATATATATATATATATATATATATATATATATATATATATATATATATATATATATATATATATATATATATATATATATATATATATATATCCATTTAATCCGAACGCACAAATCATAGTGCTAGTTTGTTGTACAGTTATTGTATAATGATAGTGAGTGTTATTAAAAGGCTGTAGTGATGCGAGTCACTTGTCCCTCTCTAGGCCCTTACGGCTTATTCTCAATCTCACTCCGAGTCGAAATATCAACAAGCTCAACACTCAAACCTCTCGCGTTCCTCCATTACAGTCCTGAAACTACTACCAAAGTAATCAGTTCTGTATGAAACGACTCTAATTATGCAGGCCTGTCTAATGTGCAGAAGACAGAAACAATTACCAGAGCACTTCTGCATCCCGGGACTGCAGCTGTAATGCGGTTCTCAGTGTTTAATATAGCGCGAGCGAGCGAAGACGAGAAACAGAGACCTCCCACAGGTGGCTGAAAGTAAATATTTTAACATCAAATTGGAGGCACTCGCTTAAGCTTGTTTTTCAAAGTGATTTTTCTGGTTTCCTCTGGAATTATTAATGGCTACTTGCGGCCCGGTGTGAGGGAAACCAAATGCATCCTCTGCACTTTTTCTTCAACCGAGCGTGAAGAGAAACGTGGAAAAAAGCTTAGCGATGTGGCATAACGGCTCTTCGGTTCATCTGTTGTCAGGTGTGGTCAAGCCTTATTTGACACCACAGGAAACCTCAGATCTTCCTGTAAAGTTGCCATGTTTGCACTTTTTAAGTCCCCATCGGAATTTGATTTATTTTGCACATTGCGCAAATTGTAAACGGATCCAACAATGATCCTTGTCACAGGGGAGGCTGCCGTCTTCGTCAGGTTATTACTCATCTGCTCTTCTCCAGAGATCCATTCGGCTGACATCAGTCTCAGGATTTGTGAGATTTATCTTCGGCATAAGAAGCCGTAGGTCTTGTGAAGGATTTGGACTTAAAGAGTCAAAGTTCACAAAATGTGTTTAAATATCAAAAGGCGCTGATATATGTGGGGAGTATCGGGAGCATTTGAAGTGTGTTTATCCCATCCGTCTTTTTGTGAACTGAAAACAGGACGCAATCGCAGGAGACGATCTCAACCTTCATGTTTGCGTTGGCTTTTCCTCGTGTTTCCACCTGTTTCTGTATTAGGTGTGAGAGACAGGTGCAGTCTCTCTTCTGTCGGGAGCCTGGTCTCCCCCAGCCGGCTGTAAATCCACAAATGTGGCGAGTTGGAGGATTTTACTGTTACTCAATCTCAGGTGCTTTATGGAGATGTCAGGCAGAAGCTGGGGAGAAACCATTGGGTCCCAGGGAAAGGATTCATCTTCTAAATACACCATTTTCAAGAGTTAATCGCTAATGCTTTTTACACACTTAGGGAGTGAGAATGAGGCTTCGGTCAGTGAAGTGCTGAGAAACAAAGTCTTTCCTTGTTACATTTACGTTGTACAGCGTCCTTGAAATGCACTTTAAAAATACAACTTATTATTTTTAAAGTTAGAAAAAAATAGAAAAACCATCATGTTTCACTACGCATTTCGCTCAACATGAGAGCTGTCAGTCAAAACATGGGGCAACAAGGTAACTTGCATCACTCGTTTGAAAAGTAACTCATTGTGTTGTAAATTTAAAAGTAATCGTTACTTTAGTTACTTAAAGGAGTAGTTCACTTTTTTAAAAAAACTTTTGCTGATAATTTACTCACCCCATGTCACACAAGATGTCCATGTCTTTCTTTCTTCAGTCGAAAAGAAATTAAGGTTTTTGATGAAAACATTCCAGGATTTTCTCCATATAATGGACTTCAATGGGATCCAAACGGTTCAAGGTCCAAATGACAGTTTCAGTGCAAACTGTTCAAAGGGCTTTAAACGACACCAGAAGATGAATAAGGGTCTTATCAAGCGGAATGATTGAGAAGCGAAGTGGTTACAACCCCTTCACACACAGACAATAAAAAATATTCATTTTAGAAGAAAAGTTACATATAGCACCTTTAATAAGTAATCTGATACGTAACTTCCATTACTTCTAATGCGTAACTCCCAGCACTGTTCGTGGGATACTTGATGTTTCTAAAATATTAGCTATAAAATACATTTCATACAAACCATCAGTTCAGCTTCTCAACTTGAAAGCATAATATACACTACCATTCAAAAGTTTACGGTCAGCACATTTTGAACACTTTTATTCAGCAAGGATGCATTAAACTGATCAAAAGTGACACTTTTAACAAAAGATTTTTTAAAAATAAATTCTGGTCTTCTGAACTTTATATTCTTCAAAGAATATCTTCCAAAGAAGTTAATTCAGCATCTTCATCCACTTGCACTACATTACTTTATTAAAAGTGTTTTGAATGCTTCAGATTTAAAGTCCCCTATCAATAATTTTATCCCTTAAAAACTCATCTTTAATCACCAAAATTACATATTTAAAGTTTTTTTTCCTTGAAAAATGTCTTAATGCGTTAAAATATATTGAATGTAACTCGACACCCTTGCCTCATAGTATATGCGGTTTTATGAATATGCAAATTAGCCCCGCCTCCACTCATTCACTCACTCAGAGATCCAATGGTTGACGATCACACGTTGATCTGATTGGTCACAAGGTTGTTTGTGACGTCAGAAACAGCGATTTCTGAGACTTTGGTTCACTGCAGTTTTAAGTAGAAAATACTCAGCAATGCTGTCGACTTATGAATTTACACATGGTTTGTCTTAAAGCGTATTAAAAACACCACATAGACACATAAACAACATTAAAAGCTTGATTTTCACCACAGGGGGACTTTAATATGTTGGCCTGTTTCTGTGCTGCACCATTGCAGGGGTGTTTTAGGTGGTTTCTCTGTGGTTTCTCACTGGCTCAAGCCATAAAAATGTATTCCCAAGTTGCTCGGATCATATAGTTCAATGTAAATATGCGGGATTTTTTCTCTTAGCCAGTACTTAAGTACACTGTAAGTACATGTAAGTACTGTACTGTAAAAGGAAGCATTACCGTGTTTTCGCGTAGGAGGAAAACATTGTCAACACACGAAAGCAACTAAAATTGTTGTATAGAAACACTAAGCAACTATAGACCAAACACGTTATATTTCACAAATTCCCATTTTTGTCATTTATACAGAGACAATAACTTAAAAAAACTTGCACTTTGAAACCCTTTTTCAAAAATGTATGTTTTCAGGCCTCCAATAGCATATACTGTTGTCGAGTAAATAAACAAGTTTCCCATAAAGCTTCCATGATTGTTTGTCAGCAGGAACATTGCAGCGACTGAATGCTCATCCTTATTGGCTATATTGTCATGAAATCACCCCTGAAATCACGTCCATGTTTATTTCTGTCATATGCCGTTGAGTACAGGGCGTTTTGGACGGCACACTTGGTCAGAGAAAGAGAGAGAGAGAATATAAAGGTTAAGTTTCTGGTTTTCCAATCCCAAAGGACACTCTTTATAAACAGGCAAACATTTTGGGCTTGTGTGTAATGAATGCATATACACGCGTATTTATACAGATGGTACATATTTAGAGAACCTCACATGTACACGCACACGGGCTAAATGCAAAGTGTCAGTCTATAAATAAATTCTGAGGCTAATTTTCTGGGATTTGGAGAAATATTCATAAACGCCTTCATAAGGGGTCAATCATGGGACACTCATGGCTGTAGTTTTTTAGGCAGATTTATTTCATAAAAACATTTTTTAAAGAAATTTTTAACGAAACAAAGAACATATATATCAAACAGCACACATTTGATTTAAAAATTGATAAAAAAATAATTTATGTTTCTTGAGCAGAAATCCGCTTATTACACTGTAAATAATATTTTCAAGATTTGTTATCACAACATATCTTCTTTTGTCAAATCAACTTTATAATAATTTATTTAGTTGAGATAACTTATTATTTTGAGTTTCTGATGGTTAAATTAATCTCCTTCATTGTATTAACTCACTTTTTCCAGTTCAATGAACTTAAAATTTTAAGGAAACCAGGTTACTTACTTTTTTTAAGTTAAACCATCAATATTTTTTACAGTGTAGAATGACACTGCAAAAATGAATATGCTTTATCTAATCAATACAATTGTGGCAGCAGATTACAAGCAATATTATTAATTAAATTGAACAAATTAGTATTGAGTAATACTTAATCAAAATATTGCTTAAAAGTTAACCAATTAAAATGAGTAAAGTTTACACCAAAAAATTAAAAAAATGTATCTGAATAACAGACAGACGTCAAAGATTAATTATTTTATATTATATTTATTTTATATTTCCAACATTGAAGACACCTGATGTTACAAGAATCACTGAAGAGAAAACCGTCATTTTAAAACAAACACTGAGCATCATAATGGTGACTTATACATACCTTCTAAAAAAGTTTTACTCATTTTAAATGGTTAACTTTTAATGAATTAATTTGATTAATTATTACTCAATCCTATTGTTAAATTTAATTAATAATATTGCTTGTAATCTAATTTTTGATTTGATAAAGCACTTCATTTTTACAGTGGATTTCTGAAGAGTCAAATTAATCTAAAATAGAAAAAAGTTTCTCACTTTTACAATATGTACTATTTTTACTGTATTTGGGGGTTTCTAACCCTTAAAATGTTAGAATTATTTTTTAGATATATACACTAATGTGTATTGCTATGAACGGTTTTGATTGACTCGGTTACACCACTTGCCCTTTTCCAAACAGAACGTGGTTAAAAATGCTATAACTTTTTGCAATACCACACGAAACCTCACGCGAAGATTACATTTCAAGAACCAAACCAGGTTTTTAAAAGACTTCTCCTCCTCGTCAACTCAAGACATCCTTATATGTCATTGACCCATATATAAACATGCAAGGCACTTTGTAAAGTAATACCCACTGCAGTTCCGAGACGTGTTTATACGTCAGTGTAAATTCAAAGTTCAGTCAACACAGACATTAATCAAATCGATCTTTTGACACACACGCACGGAAACACAAACACCCGCCCCACACGCTTCCTGTCGCTTATCCCATCGGTTCTGTCGTTTATTAACGAGCGAAAGCATTCGGATGCCAGACAGGCGTTAAACCGCAATTTGCTCTCACCTTTCTCTCTGTTTACCTCTCTCTATCCCTCTTTCTCTTCCTCACCAAGCTTTCTTGGGCCTCGGGACAGGACGGGGGTGAAGGAAGAAAGGATGATAACTTCCACATGTCTGTAAGGTTTTTAAATTAAAAAAGCACCTCTTCTCCTTAAACCCTGACAAAAGCAACAGAGGAGATATAAAAGCCCTGGACCTGTTTGATCTGCGAGCGAGCACCTGCGAGTGGGGACCGTCGACCAGTCAGCGCAATTTCTCTTCCTTTTCCATGTCATTAGAGAACAGGCGTCCTGATTTCCCTCCTCTTCCTTTCATACGGCCATCTGTGCGTCCATTTATTGAACTCTACCTGTGCTGTCTGACCTTCTTTCCTCTCCAAAATGTGATTAAACGCTCTTCATCTCTTCCTACGCCCCAACTCTCGACCAGTCACGTCTGAAAGCACTTGAATGCGATGCGTCACTCTGTAAAAAATGGTCATGATTTTAACGGTAAAAGACTGTAAAAATGCTACAGTGAAAAACTGTTAATTGGTTAACAGAAAGTTTCCTTACTATATACGGTTAATAATTGTGATGGATCTAACGGTACATTTAAATTTACAGTTTTTAAGCTTGTATAATTTACAGTGAAAAAACGTAAATTGACATTCCCACAATTCCCTGCGTGACACTTCACATTTGATGTATTTTTGTTGAAATAACTGTTTCTTCTTAGTTCTTTTCTAATCAGCTATTGGGGTTTTATGTTACATTTAATGTTTATTGCATTTTTAAAATTTCATGTGTGTTACCATGATGGTGTTTAATGTTTGTGCGAGCTTCTCACTGTAAAAAATAAATCGTGAATTTTACGGTAAAAAACGGCAGCTGTGGTTGCCAGAACTTTACCGTTAAAAATACGGTAGGAACGTTAATGGTTTTACAGACTTAACTTAAAAATTACAGTAATAAACCGTATTGACGTACCATCTTATTGACGTATCGATATTCGTTTTAGACCATTGTAATGCACTGACAACCAACAATCATCAGATGTGATATCTTATCAATGAGATATCACAGCTCATCACAAGTGAATACTTGTGTAAAGCAATACTTATTTAAAGAAGCTGCACAATGTCATTCACACAAACATTAAGCACCATCATGGTAACACACATAAAATGTAAAAAATGCAATAAACATTACTGTAACAACATTAAATGTAACATAAAACCCTAATGTGCATAACTGATTAGAAAAAAACAATAAAACTATGAGGAACCATAGTTATTTCAACAAAAATACATAAAATGTGAAGTGTCACACAGGGAATTGTGGGAATGTCAATTTACGGTTTTTCACTGTAAATTATACAGCGATTTGTTCTTTTTCACTTTCAAAAACTGTAAATTTAACGGTATTTTACTGTAAAATTATATCACGGTTATTTACCGTGTATAGTACGAAACTTTCTGTTTACCAATTAACAGTTTTGCACTGTAGCATTTTTACAGTTTTTTTACTGTTAAAATCACGGATATTTTTTACAGTGTATTATATTAATTTTCTTTTGAAAGACTGCTTGTGATAAACTATTATTTATCATGTGAATCTCATAATTTCTGAGATGATTGTTGATTGTCAGAGTATTACAATGGTACAAAACAGATATTAATATATATATACTCATCTACACCATGCTAACACTGTGTTTGACCCCTTTTCGCCTTCAGATTCTACGTGGCATTGATTCAACAAGGTGCTGAAACCGTTCTTTAGAAATGTTGGTCCATATTGATAAGATAGCATCTTGCAGTTGATGGAGATTTGTGGGATGCACATCCAGGGCACGAAGCTCCCGTTCCACCACATCTCAAAGATGCTCTATTGGGTTGAGATCTGGTGACTGTGGGGCCATTTTAGTACAGTGAACTCATTGTCATGTTCAAGAAACCAATTTGAAATGATTCGAGCTTTGTGACATGATGCATTATCCTGCTGGAAGTAGCCATCAGAGGATGGGGAGATGGTGGCCATAAAGGGATGGACATGGTCAGAAACAATGCTCAGGTAGGCTGTGGCATTTAAACGATGCCCAATTGGCACTAAGGGGCCTAAAGTGTGCCAAGAAAACATCCCGCATACCATTACACCACCACCACCAGCCTGCACAGTGGTAACAAGGCATGATGGATCCATGTTCTCATTCTGTTTAATTATACTCCTTTATGGTTATTCTCTGTGAAGGTTTCACCTCTGACTGCTTTTCACCCCTCGTGTCCTCTCCCTACTTCTTTTAAATATTCATTTCCGCCCTGGATGTGTTTGGGAGAGCTTCCTGCACCAGTCTCACTGGTTTCCCTGGGAAAGATCTGTAGGAAGCGGAGTGGATGGAGTTGCTGTGTGTGTCCTGGCGCCTGAATGCATCCAGAGAGTCGTTTAAAAGCCGACAGAGGGGCGGGTGTCTGCATCCCTCCGTTAGTTTGCCCTTCTCCGTCAGATCGCTCTCATTACGGGCAAGACTCGAGTACTTGTGCATGTTCAGGACCTCGTCCATGGGATCTGTTGTTTGCTTTGACATCTGGGGGAGAATGTGGGGTCCTGGAGGGAGGCTCAGTTTTGCTGTTTAAACCTCTTTCTCTCACTGGTAATATGTCAGATTTGTCATCTAATAACACCTGTAATAAGTCTGACTTACTACTTGCATATGCTGCACTAAAGGACCTTAAGGCCTGTTGATGAAACGCATGATTCTTTAGTCACAGTATGCATTTTTCTTTATTTTTCATTTTTCAATCCTGACAGTTTGAGCTTGAATTGTATCCATAATTGGAACTGTTACTAGTAATAATTGAATACTTACTAGTAAAAAAGCAATTACGTCGAGTATCGCTGGGTACAGATCGAAGCTAAAACGGCTTGCAGACAGACAGAGGCCGGCCGCAGTCAGCTATTTTATAGTAGGTACTCAGGCCTATTAGCAATTCTGTAAATGCATTATTAATTTTCAGGAATGATTTAGACTACTGCTTTAATTATTTAATTTTATTTTCCTATTCTCCTAACCAACTCCCAACCCTAAACATAAGAGGGCTGTCTTGAAATATTTAAACAACTTATGTTTCAATGCGGATGAAAGCTATGTATCAAGACTTAGGCCTACTTTCGATTTGTGTGCAACTTGGCGCTGAATAACAAATATCAGTTTACAAGTAGCATCATAATGAACTGTTTTTGCAAAGTAAAATAACTGGATGCAACTGACACCGAAAGCCTCAAGTTTAAAGTTACGTTAAAAAAAATGGTGGAAAGATAATGACATTCGATTAATTATTATTAATTATTTTATTAATTATTTAACTTTTTATCTTCTGTCCAATCGATTGAGTTAATGAATGTGGATAGCATAATATTTTGAGTTTCTATTTATTAAACCAATCTCCTTTGTTGTATTAACTCAATTTTTTAGGTTTAACCCCTTTGCTGTCACATCCCTTTTTTGAGAATGGTGGTTAAAATGCACTATTCAAACTTAAATGGTTGTAATTCAAGAATGCTTTGGAATATATACCAATGTTTGGTCTTGTTTTAAAGAAAACACTCAGCAGATTATTGCTGAAGTGAAAACACTTCAAAAAATGAAAGTATGAAATAGTTATGGAAGTTTAAATTTACAGTAAATCAAATATATTGTACTATATATTTTTTATTTTATATACAATATGTATTTTACAAAATATTTTTTACTATAAAATTACTATAAAATCAAAGCCATAAATCTAACAAAGTTATGTTCCAAATTACCAAAAAATGAAGTTCCCATGAGATTTTGTTTAGGCGTAGTACCAAAAATAGCCACCGGGTGCCATTGAATTCCATTGACGTTAGTTGTATACATTCTGCCTTAACAAATTAACTATAGGTGTGTAGTCGTGTGCATCGATTTGTTTGCATCATGTCTACTCAAATTGACAAAATCACTGATTATATTGTGTAATATTTGCTTTTGTCGTCCAATGTTGCGCGTCACACATCAGACTGTGTTTATAAAACCACGACTACGGCCAATTCAAGACCACGACAGATTTTTGACATTGTCTGAGGCCTGAACGCAGAGCAGCTTTTTCTCATTTTGTTCCAGGTCTGCACATGTGCTGCTTAACAAAAGTCAGACTTGGACATCTTGACTGCAATTAAACTGCTACAGTTTATGAATCTGAGGGCAGTCCAGTCCAAATAAAGCACAAAATGGACTGCGTGATGCATTGAACATCCCATTGGTAGAGCCGAGTATAACTCAGTCCATGACAGGGGACAGATCCAGTGTGTCTGTTTATTTGCATTTTGGACACAATGTGCACGGCAGCGTGATTGCCGAGGATCCTCTCAGAGGTGGTCCGGCACGATCTGAGATCAACAGGCTGGTTTTAGTGGTTTGCTGATATTTGCTAACCTCTGCTGTTTACCATAGTAAATAGGCCGTTTCTGTGCAGTGGGTCTCAAAGTACAGACCTGCGTGTCAGTTTCACAATAACATTAGCACGACCCCAGTCTGCTGATAGCGTGAGAACTTTAGATATAGTGTGTGTGTGTGAGCGATACAGAGGATATGTGTTGTTGTGAGTGTGTTTGTGTGTGGGATGGTGAGCTGGGTTGGGCCAGAACAGGAACTGTTACGACTTCGCACGTTTGGTTTTCTCATTCTGGCAATGAACAGCATGTCATTTATCTTATTGTACCATAATCATGGCCAAAAAACAGAAGGCTGATTTCTGAATCTTGACCTTGTGAGACTTTAGGCCTTCCAGTGCATATCTGCCATGCTGTCTGAAGCAAAAGATGATCAATCTGTGGTGGTTTGCTGACTTCAGCTATCCTAGTTATTGGACTGAAGAAAGAACCACATGGTTGGATAAACTTACACTGAAAAAAATACATTTTAAGTACATTTTTACACAAATAATTAAGTCAAATCCACTGTACTCAACTAAGCGAAGTAAACTTGTGTACTTTTTGATTTTGCTCTTTTCCACTCCACAGTTTTTACACCAATTTATCTTAATTTGGGAAACATTTTGTTTGTCACTACATCAACATTAGCATAGCTATGTCCATTGAATTAAGCAACAAACACCATAGTCATCATATAACTATCCTACCATCAAACCACAAACTCCACTCTTCAGCACAATGGTATAACCACAAAAATGTTAACAAAAGAAACTCCAACATACCCATCATTAAGCACTAACAGGTTTTGCTTAACTCAAAAGCAAATATCTCGATTCAAAATAACTTAATTTCATCATTTACCTTGATTCAGTTCAATGCAAAGTCGTTTTAGTTAATGCAACACAAATTATTCAGGTTCTCCCAACTCAAATGATCTAAACTTTTACTCATTCAAACACAATGTAACCATTTAAACAAAAAAAAATCTCACGGTTCGAATCATATCATGGTTTTTGAGTCACGGATCAGTTCAATCATTAAAGAAAACTAAAGAAAATAAGAACAAATATACTACTTACAAGCATAGATAAATACAATAAAGGTTATGTATACAGTGAGGTCTAACTATTCAGGTACAGAAATGTAACGTAAAATAACACTGTTTTCACAGATTAATCTTTGTAAACACTGTCTTTTGTTCTTCGATTAACATGAAAGTACGCTGACAGCAGCAGGTTTATTAGGCTGCTGTCACTTTAAGACCAATATAATGTAGTGTTGTCACGATACCAAAATTCGGTACCGATACTAAG
Organism: Hybognathus amarus; assembly: GCA_030378365.1. Taxonomy (NCBI): domain Eukaryota; kingdom Metazoa; phylum Chordata; class Actinopteri; order Cypriniformes; family Leuciscidae; genus Hybognathus; species Hybognathus amarus. The sequence continues at coordinate 415,684 of JAQIUQ010001264.1, read as the reverse complement.
TCAGAGAATTGCGATTTCGATACTTTTTCGGTGCCGTCAAGCGCTAAAATGTCAACAAAATGCCATAAAAGTGGTCAAATTTAATAAAATATGTTACTTTAAGATGCATTGTAACAGATCTGGTCACAAACCAAATGAGGACTAATGACATTTGATGCCTTTGACCTTAGACCTGTTTTGATGCATTTTAAAGGTGCATTGCGCAAGTCTCTGAGTTTTGCAGAACTACGCCCCCTCTGGTGACGAGCGGAACTGCAACCAGAGGGGTGCATGCTCATGGACCACAGACACGCATATAACCAAAGGAGCATTTGCCGCACACATCTTTTGTTACAGTCATAATGTCTTCAGAGGTAATAAAGTAATAAATTTGCAAGTCATTTTAAATATGTGAAAGGAAAGGCATTTTAGTAAATTACACACTTATGTGTGTGTGAGGGGAAAACTTGGGTTTTTGTTCATCTATCTTCATGTTGAACTGTTTTATGTGCTTACTGTATCCACTTATGATTGATTGATTTTACATTTGACACCAGTATTTATTTACCTCTTGCCTTTTTATCATTATGCAGAAGTGCAAGGTGATGTCACTTCCTTTCTGATAGAGCAAGGTAGTTGTACTTTATTATTTCGGGTATTTTGTTTTTATGCAGCTGTTAAACTTGATACATTGGCACAGATCCCTCTCTTGTGACACAAAACACATCCACCTAGTAAAATTAAAACTCCATAATAACCTTTTATGACAGACACCGCTGACCTGCTCCAATGTCAGCACAGTTAAACCATGTGATACTTATTGCTTTTTAGTTTGAACCAATGCCACATCACAACCTGGGGAGGCTCTTTATAAAGTTCATTTGATGCATGGCTGGCCCATTATAGTACTTGAGTTGCACTGAATGCCTTTTTTACAGCTGTGAATTAAGAAGTATCCAGAGAACGCTCCTCTGACCCATTTAGATTCAGGCCCAGTCTTGAACTCGGTTCTTGCAGTTATAAAAATGACCTCCTGTGGTAAAAGACTCAGTGAGTGTAAGCATACACCTTAAACGTCATATATTGACAGAACCTAAATCTGTAAAAATCAATACGCCATATCTAATCAATAAAATTGTGGAAACAAATTTCAAGCAATATGATTAATTAAATTTAACAAATTAGAATTGAGTAATAATTAATCAAATTAATGTCTTAACCATTTAAAATAAGTGACATTTACACAAAAATATCTGAATAACCAACACTATCTCATGCCCAATTCGATACGAATTTGACGAATGATTAAAAAGTGTCTAATTCGTTACGACCTCACTCATACGAATTTATACAATTTGTCTAAACCTACATGATGGTTGGGTTTAGGGGGCGGGGGTAAGGGGTAGGTCATTCGTAAAATTCATACGAATTGGCCAATTCGTAAATATGTATCATTTAGCAAAATCGTACTAATTTGATATGAGTGAGGTCGTATGAATTGTTACGAATTAGCCACTTTTTAATCATTCGTCGAATTCGTACAACTTGGTCGCGTAGATCAGGTTGGAATAACAGACAGATGTCAAAGATTAATTACGAATTTTATATTGCCAACATTGAAGACACCTGATGTTAACAAGCAGAATCACTGAAGGAGAAAAACGTAATTCTAAGTCGCCATTATGGTGATCGAGTGTGAATTATAGTTGGGCTCTTACCCTTAATAAGTCATTAACTTTAAGTTTTATTTGGCTGCTAAGTTATAACAGCCAGATGCACAACTTGAAAAGGTGATCTGATGGTGTTGTTTATGTTTTAACATAATCATTATTTCACAATCATTTGACCTGAATTACTGAACTCATATAGAGCCCAATTTCTGAGTTAGGTTTACTCTATTAATTATAGCAGCTGTTGCTATTTAACTGGATAAATTAAAATTTTTGCTCCTAAATTGGGTTAGGGATTATTTTCTGAACACTATTAAACTCATCCCACACTTAAAGCTACACTGTGTGATTTTTACCCCCATCTAGTGGTGAAAAGGTATATGACCATCCAGTGAATATTAGTTTCTGTTCCTCTCAATTCCGATTTCGTTTTAACTTCTAGATGGTGGCCAATGTAGTCCAAGATTAACATGGCTTCCAGTTCGACCTTGTCCATGAGTGTTAACTCAAACGTAAATGTGAAAGGCGAAGCTTGAATTAACGGGTATGTCCCTCTTTGGCTAATGTACTTTCAAGATGGAGGGGCAACATGGCGACCGACATTAGAACCCCTCACCCGTATGTATTTTCAATGGCATATTATACACTCACGAGAATACTTTATTACTTGAACGAAGTAAATATACATTAATGAGCACATATATTTTGAAAGAACTAAGTGTTTTTAGCTAAGAATAAACTAAAAGAGTTACACAGTGCTAGCTTTAAGTTAAAAAAAAATCAGCATCATGTCAGCAATTTCTGCATTGGTAAACAGATGCATTAGTTAAGAAACCGTAAAAATCTGTGTTTTATTCCTTGTTTGACAGTGAATACACAGCTATTATCCCATGACAATTAAATGCCAGTAGAATTGTTATATTGAGCTGGACTCTCATTACTATCATTAAACAGTGAAGTTAGACACAGTTTGAAACCATGGGAGGTCTATATTTGTTTTTCTTTCTCCTTACAAGTTAGGTTGGTTTGAGTGATTTAGCATGCAGGTTTAATCTGCAATCGTAAAGAAATCAATTGGGAGAAGAAAAGATGCATTCCACATATGTCTTCCTCTGGCAATGCAATTTTTGCTGACTTATATATCAGCAAAAATGCTGAATTGCAGATATTCACTGTCATGTTTTGCTACCAAACATTAACATAAATTCTATGCTAAATGATTCTTTGAAGTCAAAGCCACATTTTTGGAAATAATTAAATTATTCAACCGAGCTACAGTATGTCAAAGCTAGAATGGGGTGTGAAAATAATTTGGAAAAATATATTGATGTTGGACGCTGAGGAGTGGGAATAGCTGCGGGAGGAAAGTGAAGGATATTACTGAACTTGCTGAAGAAATCTGAATATTGTTTCTATTATGTTTTAATAGGAAGAACAATGTTCAATCAAAACATTGCCACAGATGACACATTTTCCTGTTGAATAAAAACTATGCATTTTGTCAAGTCACTTACCTTGTTCATTTTGTGTTTAGCTTATTCCTGTTTGGTCATCATGGTTAACATTGGAGAAGTATGGAGAAATCCATTTGTTTACTCGTTCCCTGCCAAAATAAAAAAATATAAAAGGTAATTGCGACTTTTTATCTCACAATTCTGACTTTTTTTCTCACAATTGCGAGTTTATATCTCGCAAATCTGACTTTATTTTCTCAGAATTACGAGATGTAAAGCCAGAATTGCGTGATATGAAGTTGCAATTGCGTGTGATAAAGTCAGAATTGTGAGATATAAAAAAGTTAGTCTTTTTTCCCCTTCTGACTTTATATCACGCAATTCTGACTTTATATCTTGCAATTCTGACTTTAGAACACGTAATTGTGAGATAAAAAGTCTCAATTTTCACAAATATTTCATGCATGGCCCCCGAATTATAATTTGTTGTATGAATATCTAACGTGCAAGAACAGCCCCTATGCTTTTAGACAAAAAAAAAAAAAAAAAACGTTTTATTCTAGCCTCATGCATTATTTTTTAATCAAAAATGATTTTGTCAAAGACTACACCAGGATCTGATTCAGAACGATGATCAAAACACAGATAGAGTAGATAGAGTCCTGGCTTGACATTTCTGTAAAATTAGGCCGTTTTGATTTATATACTGTTTAATGTTGATGATCGCGTTATTTCACATATGCTTATGCTTTCAATATGATATTACTTTTTCTGCATCTTCTTCACCTGTGTTTTGATCAGGAGATTCACTACTCTTTCAGAAGATGTCTAATAGCGCCCCCTAGCGGATAACAGTGAAAACACGGATACGGAAAATTCTGTGTTTGGTGTGGAAAGAGTTAACACTCCCATGCATCTCAATGGCAGTCATTAATTTTATTCTGGGTGCAATCACCTGAATTACCTTATTCATACTGAATTTTCGGTAATGGTGATTCGTTTCGGTACGCATGTGTACGGAGTTAATGCAATGGGGATCTTCTCTGTCTCCTAAATGTAAATTTGATGTTGCGAACACATCTGAAAAATAACAAAGGGTACAGAGTGAACTGCTGCTGGAATACGTGCACAGATAAAAGTTTAAGTTTAAGACGCGTTCTCCTTCCATCTTACGTTCGTATACTTACCTGTAAATGTTACAAAGTCACATATTTCCATGTCGCAGAAGAATGATCCATTATACGTTTTACTTCGCAGACTTGAACAAGTGCATGCGCGTGTAAATAGATGAAGAACAATGGCAGTCCGTCTAAAACTGTAAGCTCTTCAAATTTCAAACAGTATGTCTCAACGGGAATTCGCATCGAATTTTATCGAGGTGGCTAATTCGTAACAATTCGTATGACCTCACGCGTACGAATAAGTACGTTTTTTGCTAAATTGTACATATTTTACGAATTGGCCAATTCGTATGAAATTCGTACGATTGACCTACCCCTGACCCCGCCCCTAAACCTAACCATCATGTGGGTTTAGACAAATCATACGAATTCATAACGAGTGAGTTCGCGAATTTTGAACTCTCGAGAGTGTTGCTATGTTACTGCCAGTGAGATGCAGCAATACCAAACCCCCCAAAAACACACCAAACTGTGACTTGAACCCGAGGTACGTACCAAACCGCAATTGTTGTGCACCTGTTATACCTCTTGCATCTGCAAGCTGAAGGATAAATCACACTCAATTCGCCCCCAAAGAAATTCAGTTCTTGATGTTCCTAATCACCGGGATTTTAAATAGTTGGTCTCCAAAGGCAAAATAAGGAAGAAATATTTGGCGGTGAAAAGGAGCTCCAAAATGAGATTTTGCTAGTGTCAGATTCTATAAACAGAGAAGCTGATTTGGTTTTGCGTGCGGCTTCGCAGATCAGCACCTCTCTTTTGGGAAGAATAATGAAGCCTACTGGGTGTTGTGAGGATGTATATCATCCCTGTTGACTTGCATCTCAGTGCAATGGTCTGTTTCACACAGGAAAGGTAGGCTTAATGGTGATTATGAGAATGGACTCATAAACCCCCGTCCCAGTAGACGTCCCCCTCAGGACTGGGACTGTGTGTGTGTTTGTGTATGTCCCAGTGTATATGTATGTGGGATAATGTTGTCTTTCACACTGCAGGAAGGGTTTTGAGCTGTGGGAGGAAAAGGCATTTAAACTAAACACTAACACACATTTCCATGTCCCTTTGCTGGATGAGCATCAGAGGACCGCACATTATCACTTCTTTAAAATCCCACTTGGATTTGGCAGCGACTCTTGGGATGGGAATGTGCTCACTGGATCAGGCATTTAAGCTTTCTTAAACTAAAGTGCTGCTTCAAAGGCTTCTCTTCATTTAATGTGTCATGATATTACACATTTCAGGCCTGAGAGTCATCTGACATCCAAATGTCAAAATTGTGGGCAAATCTGCAGTGTGAATGCAAGGTGTAAAAATCAATACACTATGTCTAATCAATAAAATTGTGGCATTATTAATTAAATATAACATATTAGAATTGAGTAATAATTAATCAAATTAATTTCTTAAAAGTTAACCATTTAAACTTAACTCTAAGTCACTATTATGGTGATCGGTGTGTGTTTTATTTGGGCTCTTTACCCTTAAGTCATTAACTTTAAGTTTTGTTTGGCTGCTGAGTTATAACAGCCAGATGCACAAATTGAAAATATGATCTGATGGTGTTGGTTATGTTTTAACAAAATCATTATTTCACAATCATTTGACCAGCTCATTTAATAAATAAATAAATATAATTGTGGTCTGGCTTCTGGTAAATCTGCAGGGTGTAAAAATCAATACGCTATGTCTAATCAATAAAACTGTGGCATTATTTAAATTTAACAAATTAGAATTGAGTAATAATTAATCAAATTAATTTCTTAAAAGTTAACCATTTAAACATAATTCTGAGTCACCATTATGGTGATCGGTGTGTTTTAGTTGGTCTCTAGACCCTACTATGTCTAATCAATACAATTGTGGCAACAGATTACAAGTAATATTATTAATTAAGTTAATTAAGGTTAATTAAGAACTCTTAATTTTATATTGCCAACATTGAATACACCTGATGTTAACAACCAGAATCACTGAAGGAGAAAAACTTAATTCTAAGTCACTATTATGGTGATCGGTGTGTGTTTTAGTTGGGCTCTAGATCCTACTATGTCTAATCAATACAATTGTGGCAACATTACAAGTAATATTATTAATTAAGTTAATTAAGATTAATTAAGAACTCTTAATTTTATATTGCCAACATTGAATACACCTGATATTAACAACCAGAATCACTGAAGGAGAAAAACTTAATTCTAAGTCGCCATTATGGTGATCGGTGTGTGTTTTAGTTGGCCTTAAGACATTAACTTTAAGTTTTATTTGGCTGTTAAGTTATAACAGCCAGATGCAGAAATAGAAAAGGTGATTTGATGGTGTAGGTTATGGTTTAACAAAATCATTATTTCACAATCATCTGACCAGCTCATTTAATAAAGAAATAAAAATAATTGTGGTCTGCCTTCTGGTAAATCTGCAGTGTGAATGCAAGGTGTAAAAATCAATACGCTATGTCTGAATCAATAAAATTGTGGCAACAGATTACAAGCAATATTAATAATTAAATATAACAAATTAGAATTGAGTAATAATTAATCAAATTAATTTCTTAAAAGTTAAACGTAGTTCTAAGTCACTATTATGGTGATCGGTGTGTGTTTTAGTTGGGCTCTTTACCCTTAAGTCATTAACTTTAAGTTTTGTTTGGCTGCTGAGTTATAACAGCCAGATGCACAAATAGAAAAGGTGATCTAGGTGTTGGTTATGTTTTAACATAATCATTATTTCCCAATCATCTGACCTGCTCATTTAATAAAGAAATAAAAATAATTGTGGTCTGCCTTCTGGTAAATCTGCAGTGCGAATGCAAGGTGTAAATAATCTTTATCGTCTTTGCCATATTCCAGATATAATGCCAAACCGTCTTCTTCCTTAGAAAGTTCTTACTGTGTTTTATGATTCAGAGCAGTCGACGACGGATGGAGGGATTGGGGAAATAAACAGGCGCAATGAGAGGAAAACAGATCAGAGGCGGGAAAGGAGCTGAAGAATTGCGAGATGGAGGGCTAATCTGTCGGGAAGCAGGAGTTGGGCTGGACGAATTCACAGATGTTTTAAAGTGCTAATCTAATCTCTCTGCCAGGCCTCTACTTCTTAACTCCTTCCTCCTTCTGTCTTTCTCGTGGCTTTTCTGGAAAGGATGGAATACACTTTAATGCTTCTCAGGAGCATCATGTACTGAGCGAGGCAGTCGCTCGCAGTCATTCATCTGCCTGTTAGCGGCCATGTTTTCAGAGGAGGGGGACATGTGCAAATGCAATGAGGACTTTTCTCTTGGAAAGGATGGAAAATAGGAAAAAAGCTTGTCGAAAACCTAGAGCTGACTAAAAACAAGTGGAGGTGAGGGGGAAAGGGAAGGATGAGGTTTTTTAGGTAATGTCACCCCTGGTGACCATCTATCATATTCGACTGAACTCTCATTTTTTTCTCAGGTAGTCATTTTCTTCATTGAACAGCTCTCATTTACTCACTCAATGTTTTGCTTTCTTTCACGACCGTAATTCCATAGTTATGGATGTGATAAAATACCAAAATGCGTTCAAAAAAATAAAACCTCCCTAATATATGTCGGAAATTATACTCTACTTTACTGGAAAAACTGACTCTAGTCTTGCCCTGGCCTACTGCTCTTCCTCTTCCCGCTTTCACCCCCTCTCTTTCACTGGGAGGGAATGAGGAGACTTTGTAATACAGTAGCCACACTGAAAATATGTGACAGCTTCCCCCAGACACACGAGAAACACATGTTCAGGGAACAATTCTTACCGAAGTTTAAGTGAAATCAAACACGGCTTGTGTTTACCCTTAAAGAAGTAGTTCACTTTTTAAATAAACTTTTGCTAATAATTCACTCGCCCCATGTCATCTACGATGTCCATGTCTTTCTTTCTTCAGTCGAAAGAAATTAAGGTTTTTGATGAAAACATTCTAGGATTTTTCTCCATATAATGGACTTCAATGGGAGCCAAATGGTTCAAGGTCCAAAAGAGAGTTTCAGTGCAAACTGTTCAAAGGGCTTTAAACGATTCCAGACGATGAATAAGGGTCTTATCAAGTGAAAAGATCACTCATTTAATAAATAAATAAAAAAGTTTAAGTTTTATAAGCTCAAATGGTCACCTTGTGACACGTGTTCGTGACTCTCCTGTTCGAACCGTTCATCAAAATGAACAAATCTTTTTTTTGAGTCAATTTGTTCGTTTCGTTCATTGAATGAACCAAATGACTCAAACAAACCAAATGTAAAAAGATTTGTTCATTTTGATGAACGAGTTCGAACAGGAGAGTCACGATTGTGCATCACAGAACAGAGCAAGGCGAGCATTTGAGCTTATAAAACTTAAACTTTGTTATTTTTTTTTTAAATGAGCGATCGTTTTGCTTAATAAGACCCTTATTCATCGTCTGTAATCATCATGGTATCGCTGGTGATACCAGCTCGCCGACTTTTTGTTTTTCACGTCATTATCTCAAAACTACAAAATTTTACATGCATGCTGCTGACATATTATCGTAGCAGACTTTGTGCTGAATACAAGTAACAGAAAAAAGCACAAATGTCAGAGCATTTTAGAACACCTCCAGGAACCAGAGAACACCTCAGACCCCTAAGGGTTAAAGCCCTTTGAACAGTTTGCACTGGAACTCTCATTTGGACCTTGAACCGTTTGGTTCCCATTGAAGTCCATTATATGGAGAAAAATCCTGGAATGTTTTCATCAAAAACCTTAATTTCTTTCCGAATGAAGAAAGAAAAGACATGGACATCTTGGATGACATGGGGGTGAGTAAATTATCAGCAAAAGTTTTATTAAAAGTGAACTACTCCTTTAACCTGAGACCACCCAGTCAGAAGGGGCTGGGATATATGTCCATTTAGTAAGCGCATTTAAAATCGCTTTTAAAACTGAAAGATTTTCTCTGACCCATCTATGCATGCTGATTTTCTGAGTTTCGTTCCACACCTGTCCACTCCCACGGAGAGCTATCCTTCATTTTTTTCTTTACTCCCATAGAGCATAAACCAAACAAATTGTCAAGCATATACAAAGCTGTTTATTTGTTTCAATATAATGTCAAAAAGATCAGTGACATATATAGTAATCTTTATTGTAGGTTACTATTCTTTTTCTTTAAGAACCTTAAATTAAATCTCAAATTATATGGGTGGCTTCATTGCGTGTTTAAATGAAATGCTCAAAGTCATCATTATCATCAAAGGAGAGGGAGAGGTGGTGCTTTGAATATTTTCATGAAAAACGTTGGGCCTTGAAGTCAAAAAGGTTGAGGTCCGTCTGCCACAGTGATGTAATGTCTTTGGGTGTTATCTCAGAACATATTCAAATGTGGTCAATGCGCACAAGTCAATTAATTAATCAACATAAAATGTAATTAATTTGCTCGCAGGCATTTCAGCGGGATAATTTAGTTAAAGTTGTCACAACTGCATAAGCTCATTAGTCACTTTTTATTTGGCATGTCATGAAAACTGGCCTAAAATAGACTCTATGCTGTTGACAGATGATGCGATGATGAGAAGACCTGCTGTGCTGCTTGAAGGACTCTCTGTTTCTGTTTACCAGTCTGATGTACTGGGCACTGTTGCTATTGACCCTTGCTCCGGTCTAGTCAGTGTAACACTTTGTATGTGAAAGCCATAAAACACGTTCTATGATGATTCCATCCTGGCAACCGGCCGCCCACCTTTCCTGCCGCTCTCCTCCGTGGGCTTCATCTGAGGAGTGAACAGCTGCAACAGCTGTCTCACTCTCTTCCTTCCCGGGATTTTTTCTCTCTCTCTCTTTCTCCCTCTTCCCTTCTTCTCCATTCCTTGCTTGTCTTGTCTTCTCATGTTGGCCAACAGACTCACAGTCATGCTGTTTTTCGGTATTCCTGCAGCTATATTAAATGTTCCATCCATATTATCACGTCTATACGATTTGATTTCATCCCTGAAGTCCACTTATAATAATAGTCAATGTTTCATTCAGTTTAAAGGAGTAGTTCACTATGAAAAAAACAACAACTTTTGCTGATAATTTACTCACCCCCATGTCATCCAAGATGTCCTCTTTCTCTCTTCAGTCGAAAAGAAATTAAGGTTTTTGATGAAAACATTCCAGGGATTTTTCTCCATATAATGGACTTCAATGGGAATCAAACGGTTCAAGGACAAAGACAGTTTCAGTGCAAACTTTTCAAGGGGCTTTAAATGATTCCAGAGTCTTATCAAGCGAAACGATTAGAAAAAAAACATTTAAAAAACAACAACAACAAAGTTTTATAAGCTCAAATGCTCTATCCTTGCTCTGTTCTGTGACGCATGTTCGTGACTCCAAATCTTTTTTTCGTGTTATTTAGTTCATTCAATGAACGAAATAAACGAATTGACTCGGAAAATGATTTGTTCATTTTTAATTGAATTTTTTTTTAACACTAGACATCGGGAAAAGTTCAACATCTTATATGATGTATAAAATGAGTCATATTTACAAAAACAAATCATCCCATCTTTCTGACTTATTTCAGAGGCATCATCCAATACTACATTCTCTCGAATAAAGGATTCAATATCAAATAAAATGTTTTTAACAGTCACTTGTCGCCACTTAGATATCGAAAAATGTGTTATTTTAAGCACCGTTTCTATCAAAAGCTGATAGACGTAGACATCAGTGTTCATATTTGAACGTTAAACTTTTATCCAAGTACTTTAATGATGATTTTAACAATTGCATCACAAGAAATAATGATACTATTGGGTTGAAAAGACTCTCCGGGTCAGCGGCTGCGCCAACACAGCTTCGAATATTGCGATATTATTTTGTCAAGGTTTAATAGACAGACGAATTGAAAGATCGTGCGTGGGTGTTTGAAATCGAGATCACAGTCTTAACGAAAGTGTCTAACTTCTGTCAACCTCATCTACAAGCAAGGACAAAAACATTCTGGATTCTGGAATAAAAAAAATCTATTTAATCGAAAAAAAACCCCAAAATGCGATAGCTAGGTGAATTGAGTTTTCTCCCAGCACTAATAGCAATGCTAATGTCTGAGTAGCATAGTTTTAATAAATAGTCTCGGTGAGCTGTGGGAGGAAGCTCAATTATGTCTGAAATGACAAAAGAGCACATAAAGTCCTGTTTTCCACACTTTGATCCTTGAAAAAGCAGGTGAGAGTAGGTACATTGTGCACCCACGGTCCAATTGGGAGCACATCGAGTAACTGCAATTCATCTTGGTTGTATTTTTATGGCCTTCTCCACAGAGAGTTCCTTCGAGGCTACATGAGCATCTGGGGCTTGCAGACTTTACACAACAACTGAGTCAACAAAGACTGAGCCCAGGGTACCTGTAAAAGTCCCACCTGAGCCAACCTCTTACTCTAATATTTTGGTGATATATCTCTCACAGCATCCACTTAAAGCAGGGCACTGGCCGAGCTACATATAATCTGGCAGACATACCTTAGAGAGAGAGGGGCAAGAGGGGAGGAGGAGCAATGAATGTGAATTCCAGCCGAGTGGGGATAGCATCCGCATCGCAAGACACCTGTAAAAACATCATTTTTCATCTGGGGCTGTGGGGGAAGGAGTAGACTGAAAATAGGAGAGAAAAGAGGGACGACTTTCAGTTGGTCCATATGTATGTGTGTGCTTACCACCAAGTCCTTGTCCAGGTTCTATCTTGTTTCCACAGTCCACAAAGTCATACTGGTCAAAAAATAGAGACCCAACCTGCTTGATTGGTTCTGGGCTGAGCTGGTTTCCCAAGCTGGTTGAGACTTCTCTGGCCAAGGAATACTAGCTTGTTCAGATGCCTCGACCAGTGTCCTGAACACAATTGCAATCATGCTTCTGGAGGTCCACCTTCCTGCAGTCTTTACTTCCACCTGGAAGATTACCTTGATTAGTTTCATTAGGATTGTAGCCAAACTCTACGTGGGCATTGGTCCTTGAGGAGCAGGATTGGACCTCAGCTTTTGCTGGTCTTTTTCCCAACCCTGCTCTTGCTGGCTCACCAACACACACTTTTCAAACTTTTCCTAATCATACAGACCTGATTCAACTCATCAGCTCATTCGAAACTTTAAGACCAGACATGGATGGGTCAGATAAGGGAGACATCCAGAATGTGGACTGTGGGTAGACGCCTCCAGGAAACAGGATTGGGAAGCACCTTGTTTAAGATACAACACACAACTTACGCCCATCCCCATTCTTTCTAACCCAGTGCTAGATTTTCTCTACATTACCTTCCTTGTTGGGTTGACTTCTGGAAGCTGCTCAAAGCCTCAAGATTGAGCTTTTCTTTAATGTGTTTTTGAGTCTAAATGACTCTTCTCAGTTAATATGACAGACTCTCATCTTTCTGGTTGGACTAAACTACAGACCGGAATGTCAAAAGACAAGGAGCTCAACTGAAAAGGGCGGGGCTACATAAGGTCTATAGACCTTATAGGCCTTACATTTACATTTAGCTGACGCTTATATCCACTGAGACTTACAATTGCTATATACGTATGTCAGAGGTCGCACGCCTCTGGAGCAACTAGGGGTTAAGTGTCTTGCTCAGGGACACATTGGTGTCTCACAGTGGATTCGAACCCGGGTCTCTCACACCAAAGGCATGTGTCTCATCCACTGCGCCATCACCACCCTTAACCATTGAAAGCCACTACAGTAGCATAATTTATCTTTCTTTGTACATCGACTCATTTGTCAAGTCAAGTCACCTTCGTTTAGACTTTCAAAGCAGCTTTACAGTGATAATTGGATATTAAAGTAACAGATTGTTTTGGCTTTAGGAATAATGCTATTGACCACTTCTGTAATTCACTTCCGTTGCAAAAATTATTAGTTTTTAACTTAGTGGCCGCTTAAACGATACCGTTCTAGCAGAAAACCCTTAATGCGCTCCGGTCCGCTCATCCACACACAACAGTGCCTGGCGGCTCAGGAACGCACCCTTGAAATAGGTTCCAAGGTGCAAGTGTTGAAAATGTTTAAAAAACGATCTCATCTTCCGCGTAAACTTAAAAAACGCTGAATCTGTGAAAATGCTGACGCGTGCATACGCGTATTCCATGTTTAGTCTATAGATATGTACGTTTGAATATGTGTATAGGCGGGTAGTCTATCTTTACAAATTAAAAAATTCCCAGTGTCTGTATCATGTGAAAACACATTATAAAAACCTCAATGTTCCCTCCAATTCTTTTCACGATAAAAGAAAAATATATGAAGTCAGTATGAACCAGATGTCAGAAATTGTAATATAACATGGTGTACTTTGTTACATAGACCTTTGGTGTCATTTGAAATGTGGTAGTTAACTAAATTGAATTGCCAAATGACAGTGCTATGAATCCTGTCAGCTAAAGGGTTGGCAATAAATGTAGTCTGACCTATACTTGGAAAGTAAAGAGGATGGCCTTTGATGAAACAAATGGGAACGCCGCCTCTGCAAAAGGTTGAAAATGAGCACCTCGCACCTATTAATTCTGTTCATAACCTTTAAATGCATATCCAGGCCAATTATGGTTTTGACACGTTGCAGACTACTCGGAACAATGTTCCTCTTGATGAGAAATAAGTGTAAGGGTGGTACTAAACGGGGGAAACGATGTATGGGTTGTTCTTTAACCTCTAACAGAATGTCTGGGGACCGTTTCACACCTCTTTAAGTCTTTAAAATAGAAACAAAAATTCACATCTAGTGGGAAAACTACACCCAAACCAGGCAGACTAGTTTTTGCTTATTTGGTAAAAAAAATAATAATACAAGAAATAAGGATCAATAAGATCTAAAATTTCCTGTTAAATAATTCTCACTTTTGGTTAGTATATTCTTAAGGAAAAAATATTTTTGTTGAGTGGCTGTTGGTGTAAATGGTAATAGTTTTAAGGAGGAATTCAGTAGTTCTAACTAACAGTAGGATTAACATTGCTGTTTCTTTGTGTATTTTAAGTACCAATACCACGTTGATTGATCCGAGTTTTAAGAGTGATCTACACAATAATTAATTCCCTTTCCTGTCCAGCAAAAACTTAACCAACTTGGTCATCAATACTCTGGGTTTTCTGCCGTTTGTTTCTTCTTCTTTCACCATACAGATAGAGATTCTCTAGTTGTCTCTGCTGGTAAAGCATGATAATAAGTTTGTTCAATTGTCAAATCTCTTTGGCATTTTGAGAAATATGGTGGGTCACTTCATTTCAGCATGGTGGAATACATCGAGGGGGTGAACTTCGCATACATAATTAAAGGAGTCATGAACTGGCTTTTTAAATTTGATTATATTGTTGTCCGCTTGGTTTTTGCATTCAAACACATCAACATGAATAAGTAATAGGCTATTTTGAACCCTAGTTTTAAGCCTAACTGAAAAACGCTCTGGTTTTTATGGGCGTGTCGCACTGAAGACTTGGAAGTAAACGCCCACTTCTGTGAGTGGATAACAGTTTTGCATATTATAATGAGTTTTGACTCACCCGTCGGTGCACTTTAGGGGAAATTGTAATGTTGAAATTTTATTTCTCAGTTCATCACCCCTTTAAAACACTTATTGTTTTGGTCTGTGGGACAAATCAACTTCATCAAGCTCCTCGACTTTTTTTTATTGTCAATTGCGCTTGTTCCTGTTGTGCGTCCTCAAACTGGCAACCCGCGTGAGCGTCAAGACGGAGGACGAGGTGGGGGAAACGACCTTCTCCACATATTTTGAATTTGGTCTGCAGTACCCAGTTCAACCACTAGCTGTCAATATTACATACTGCACCTTTAATGTGTTTTTATCACCAAACTACTGAATGCAACTTTAAACTCAAGTACTGAACACTTTTCAGACAGTATTAGATTGATGGAAACCAACACTGTGTCTAGAAGGGTGAAGACTTTAAGCACTACTGTTTGAATGACTCACAGCTTCACTCTGTTTGTCTTGGCTAATGCCGTGGCCTCACTGATTTATTTGTCCGCCCGTGGGTCCCTGAGTAATCTGCAGCTGTTGTTTACTGTAAACATGAAAAGAAAGATCACATAATCACAGAGGACTACATTTTAAGGGGACTAATTAGGCAATTATACATTTTGGGTGTTGACAGCTGTGTTCATCAAAGGTGTTTAGGGTGGCTGAGATGAAAATTGCCTCTAGTTAGCAAGTGTAAACTGCACAGAAATTGATGAACAGCACAGAAATGACTTTTATGTGCATTCCTGTTGGGTGATCTATTGGCTATGTTGATTTATGGCTGTGAGAATGTGTTATTATATACACGTATGGTGTCAAGGCCATTGCAATTCAGTTCATAGGTCAACCCGACCCTCATACCTGGCAAGATAAGCCCTGTTTGTGATGACAAACAGATATGGGGATGAGAGAGAAGACAGCACAAGTCAAAGGCCATTTTCTTGCTAGTATGTGTTTTTATGAAGCTAGAAAATGCTTCTTGTAGGCCTAGTTCTTCACAGAGTTTATGGTGTGGAACATGTGACATCTATTAAAGAACAATATATTTAAGGTTGATTTGGACAGCTCCAGCTGCGGTTTTCTAATTCTGGATAGCTGGATTTTGTGACTGTGGTAGAAATGTGTCAACATATGGATCATGTTACATTTCTAGAACAATAATTATACCATGATATATACATTCTATGCACTGTTACAGTGATATAAATTCATTCCAACCGTAAAGTAAGATTTTAGTCATATTGTATTACTGAATGAATATACATCACTCTGTCCGAACACACACACACACACACACACGCACACTATAGAAGACAGATGAAACACTAATGAGCTGTCTTTCCTGTAATTTTCGATCTTTATCTTTTCCTCCTAGCCTGGTCTCCAAAGGTTTATGGAACTGAGAAGTTCTTCTCATTTACTATGAGATGAATGAACCACAGCCAAACATAGAGACCACTGCAGATTGGGTCCAAGATCCTCTGAAGGATGAAAAACAGATGCTAAGGGAAAAAAAAATCTATAATGAGACCTGATAAACTGACATTTTACAGTCTTCCTAACACTTCAGAGCCCTTCCACCAGATTGCTTTCGACAAGTCGCCAGCTAAAAAAGCATCTTATGCCTGGTTCAGATTACACGATTTTAGCCCAATTTTGGCAAGATCCGTTTGACGTAGGGTGTCGTGGGGATTCGTAAACGACAACAACAGGCGCGAAGATTCGATCTGTATCATCTCGTATAGTGTGTCATAGTGGGCGACAACCTACGCCGCGTCTGCGATGCTTCACGACATCACGATAAAAAGACCAGCATGTTTAATTTTTTAACGGTTGTCCACGACGGTTCCGTCACATGTATGAGGTTGACCAATAGGAGCACAGAAGCTTTCCAGTACACAACTTTCAAAAATGGCGAAACGAAGAGAGAGACGATGGTGCTAACGTTAAAAAAATAAAAGTAAAAATATATAAGAAAACAGTATTTTACCTCAAGTTCTCTTTGGAGGATTGACAGCCCATACTGTCCTCTTCTAGCAATCCAGGAATGTGTCCATTGTCGTGTTTTCTTTCTTTTAACAATTGTTTGTTTACGTTTGTTTCAGAAGTCACTCTGCTACTAGTTCCGCCTTCTCAATGACATCACGTGCGCCATTAAAACGGCATGCGATGACTGGTCAGACGTGTGGTTCTGATCGTGTCTTGTCCACGACACAACAAAATTTTAGGAGTCAAAACGCGGTAATTTTACACAGTGCACTACCGTAACAGACAAAAAAAAATCATGTAATGTAACCAGGCATTAGTGTGGTTTTACCGGTCTGGTCTCTCAGCTTGACCACATGACAAATGCCCTAAACCAGGCTGGTTTAATACTTACTTATTGGTATACACAATATACACAATTATCTTAAGTGCAATTTTTTATTGGTATGTTAACCACTGCATTTCATGAAATGTATTCCTCCAAATTATGGGTTTTGGAAAGCAATTCTGAAGAAGAGAAAAGTCAACGACTGAGATCATTTTCATAAAGAAAATTTGATTAGAACTGCCGGATTAGTTTGCTGTTTATTATTACACATTTCACAATGGCTCCAGACAATGTCAGACATTCTCAAGGCTTTTGTTTAAACTGCACATAAAGCATCATACTAAAATATAATTGGCTATTCATGACAGAACATCGGAATAAGCTTGGGTGATTTTGTTGTTGAACTGAATGTCTTTAAATACTGACAGTTTGGTTAAACATCTTGATGACTCGAAGACACAAAGTTATGTATAATACCATTTAGCAAGCTTGCACACCTATGGCACATAACATAACATTTGGCACCATATCTTGGAATGATTTAGGCAATTTTCTTTGTTTCACAAGGCGTCTATTGTAAGGAAAGAGCCCTCATTGTTTAGTCAATGCCAATATAAAGCTGCCATGATTCAGTGCTGTGGTTTTACAAATAATAGATGAGTAACTCCAGTTTTAACTGGCTTTAAATGGATCTATAAGGCGTTCTGGTACTTATATATCTGCGGTATTTATCAAGATTAAATATTCCATATTTTTTGCTATTTAAATAGATATATTGACGCATTCTTAAATTAGATTCACTTACTACCACAGTATTTGTATAGCAAACTTTTCTTTGGACTGCACCATACATAAAAAGAAGAGGTCACCATAAATAATATCACTAACACAGTCAGACGAATAACGTCATAATTTCTTGGTGTCAGGATTTTTTCAAATAGCTCATAAGGAGAAGTGCCCCGTACTCAGTTATAGTCTCTGTCGCAGTGCATACTTTGAAGTTTCATTTGCTACCAGAGATGAAGAGTTCAATATTCTTATTGTCTTCCCTCGGGTTAAGTCTGTCCAGCGTCACCAAATGCTCATTTGAGAGTCCTTGGTCACTTCTTGGTCCCTTTGAGTTGTCAATGATGTGATGTTTATGAGGGAAGGACTAAACAGAAGCAGGATGGACACAACAACAAGACAGACAGCTGGAGTGTACTACATAAGACGGAGACATCACGTTTGGACTGAGTGCTTATAGTTCACACAAATACAATGCTTCATTGGACGCAAGAAGTCAAAGCTGGCTTCCAGAGGATTATGAGAAGGTGCTCATGTTTTCTCTTAAGTGACCGTTTACCTCGCTTTCTTTGTCTCTCTTAGATTCTTTCTGTTTTTTCTTTAGTCCCCTTTCCTAGTTCTATTTTCCTGTCCACCCTTCGGAGTATCTTGCTATCGACAGCCGCAGCCCTCCACCACCATGTCTTGATAGTTTTTCGACACCACACGTTCCTCCTGGTCCAAGTAGAGGAGCGCGATAGAGGCTGAGGGCCGTCGGCACACAGCAAGCCCGCGGCACGGCCCCGTTTACAGCAGTTGACCAGCGTCTGAACCATGGCATGGCTAGATGAATTCATATGGTCAGCCAGTGGGAAGCGCACTCCCAAGGACAAGAGAGCATCGTAACCGCATGGGCTACGATCCATTTACTCCAGCCTACGTCTTTGAAGTCCACGTACAGCGGGTGCCGACGGCAGCGAGAGCGGAGAGTCGTTCAGCTTGGCGGCCTCCCACCATTTCGTTTCACTCTCCTGTCCTTCCATCCCACCCGCCGCCTTCGCCAGAGCCCTAGCCCCTATCCCCCTTAAACCTGCCCCCTGCCCTTGCCTCGCCTGCCGGCAGGTCCAGGTTCTGAGGGCACAAAGGGCTCGCTGCGCCCGCCATCATGGTTGTAGTCACTCAGTAAGGGCCTTCTGCCTCGCCCAGCTGGCTCATCTTGCCCAGTGTACCTGCGCACCCTCAGATGTCGCTCTTTGGGAAGACTGCTGTTATTATCAGCAATAACATCCAGAATAAAAGACAGGCTCCCTGACCTCTGGGGTCAGATTGTGAAACACTTCTCCATTGGGGAAAGGTTTCCAAAGTTCTGCACCATTTCTATCTCTCAGTCAACCGGCGTGAATGGAGCAGTGTGGGCTTTGATGCTAGGTCACCGTCGGAAAGATGGAAAGTCTGGCCACGTGAGAACCTCCACTAAACCCTTCACGAAGGAAACGCAGCTCGGCCTCAACACCACACTCTCTTCTGACGGAATGGAGGACAGATTGAAGCCAATGTGAATGCTGTCCACTGGTGTGTTCTGCTCTTCTGGAAGACTCACGCTGTAGACTCTACACAAGAAAGAGAAGAAAAAGTACTTTCTTTCCATCGTGATACAAACACTTGATCATCTACATAATGGCATAATTGTCCAACTGAATAATAATTGCACATCATTTGCTAGGAGCACTTCTGAAAATTAGCCATGTTCTTCTTAACTTATTCCAAGGTGTCTACACTAATGCCAAGACTTGAGTGAAAAATATCAGAATCCACAGGTTGCTTTTTCAGTGGGCATGTTGGCACCTAAGGCAGGTTAATTGACTTTGTGTTTGCGGTAAAGTTAGCTTTTCATGCCAAGGGAATTGGTGTTCTCTGTGATCTAGCACAATAGATGCTCATACCTGTGTGGTGAAAGCATCGAACTGTATTGGCTCCTTGCACATGCTGGGAGGGGTGGTTAAACTCTGGGTCTTCAATGAGATGGTACTGTTGAGTGTGGAATCGATAGAGGTCAAGAAGATATTGGGGGTACCCGTGCCCTCCTCACTGGGGTTGGGGTGCGACTGAAGGCCCAGACGGTTCAGCAGGAGGTTCTGAATGGTGTGGGCCAAACTAGGCTCTAGAGGGCTGGCCAGGTTTCCATGAGTCTGACTGGGATCCTCCTGGTGTCCTGATGAGGCTTGAGGTAGCAGCAGGATCATCAGAACCAGTAGGCTAGCAGGGAACATGTTGGACCTATGAAGAGAGTGGTAAAAGAGGAGCCATTTTGAGACTGCTGAAGTAATTTTGATGATTATGTTTGTTCTCTTTTCTGTTTCGGACCCCATTGACCCATTGACATTGATTTGGAATTGAACAATGTCAATGACAATGTTTTTATTTTTGGGTGAACTATCCATACAAACCTGGCTTGAAACTAGATAGTGAAATCTAGTAAAAACCCATTTACCATGGTAATTAACCATTTTAGCTTTAGCCCTTAAGTCTTTGATTTCCCTTATATGGCAGGTGATTCTAATGCTAGTACTTTGGTTTTGTGGCATGGCAAGGAACTCTCTGTGTTTTTGTTGTTGATTTACTGGTATTTGTTGTTTTGGAGACGGTAATCGCAGAAACAGCACCATAAGGGAACTACAGTAAAGTAGTTTTACAGAGATCATGGCCTGTGGTGTTTGATTTAGAGGTCTACAATTCGCCTGTTAGACCACTTCATTAGGCCTGTGTCTACTCTAAGTTAATTTACCTGACAAATGAGAGATAACCTAGGACATCCATCATTGGTGCACTGTGTTCTTGAAAAGCACATGCCTAACTTAGTACATTCAAACTGATATTGCATTATTTAATTTACTGTTTATAAAATGGGTGTGGTCATTTTAGGATGGTCGTGACCCGTGAGGCATATGTTCAATCTAGAGTGATTATAACGCAGATTTAAATATTACAGATTGATTATGTGTCTTTGTTGATGCCTTGTTGGTGCCCAAGAGAGGGACTGGTTGTCATTTGTGTGTCTAAAACAGTTGCTTGAAAATAATCACTAGGCTAAAAGCTTTACAGATTGTGTCCGCACACTGATGTTTATGGTTGTGACCAACTTAAAGTAAATCACCTGTCAAAAGTAATTTGAGACTGGGAGGTTTAGTGTTGCGATGGTTTATTGCTTGGCATTTTCTCTCATAGGTTTATCCCAGTCATTGGCAAATCATTTTGTGAGCTTTTGAAGAATAAAAAAAGCAACAAACTTTTATTCATCAAGTTATTCTCTGATATAGTGTGCAATACAGAACTCTGAAGAAGTGAAGCAGTCAAGAATTTTTAGCAGCTTTCATTCGGAAACTTTGTGGCAAACAAATTTAGGTTCTGGGAATGTTAGTTTCAGGTTCCCAGAATGTTCTTAAAGCTTTCCCTTAAGTTTAAGGGAACATTTCCGAACACTTCTCCCTACATTATAAAAATGGAACCAAGAAATAAGCCTACATGGAACATTCCTATAACGTTCTTGTTTGGTTCCCCCCCCCCCAAAAAAAACCCCTCATGGGACCATTCGGAGAACGTTAGGGGAACGTTCTGTGTTTGCTGGGTTAACATAACTTGTAAAGTCTGAATCTGGGCCTTGTCTATGTCACTGTCAGCCACTCTGTTACCTGAAAGTAAAGACACACACACTCGAGATCTCTCATCGTTTCAATAGAATTAATTGTCACGTTTACATTTAGCTGACGCTTTTATCCAAAATGCTATTTATATCAGAGGTTGCTTGACTCTGGAGCAACTAGGGGTTAATTGTCTTGCTCATTGGTGTCTTACAGTGGATTCGAACCCGGGTCTCCACACCAACGGCATGTGTCTTATCCACTGGCGCCATCACCACCCATAATTACAACCATAACCATAGTTGTTACAAGCTGTCATCCATAAGTGTCAAATCTATCTCAAAGTGAACTAATCTTTCAACGCTAAACCTACTTAAGCCTTCGAAGGGTCCTGAAGAGGTGTCTGAAAGACAGGAACTTGCAAATGGTTCAATCAGCCATCAACAGCTTTCTGACTTGAATCTAATTACATTGGAAGTGTATGGGACATCCATTCTACAGCCTGGCCTGTAGTCCTCCTTTATCACTGTAAACACACATTTTGTCTGATCTTACAAACGGGGATGAGTGTAAAGGATTTCTGTGGTTTTAAAAGTATCTAAGGTTTGTCTCCAAGAAGACTCTTCGGAACAAGGTGCTGGGTGGTCTCACCGGGCCAGAAACACTTACATCTGAGTCAAACTAAGTGTTCTTTTGATGTAGAATCTGCTCAAGTCAGGACTTGCTGAGCAGCGACTCCTTTGGGAGTCTAGGGATAACCCTCAACTACAGGTGTTAAAACGCACTGGAGAAGAGGATGAATGCCGTCCTCTCGCTGTCCTCCGTCCCCTCCCACTTGCTCACACTCATTCACCAAAGTCCAGCCAAATCCTCAAAGGACACACAGGATAAGACAGGTCCCCCACGCCCACAGCATCCGGCAGTAAAGTAGATTAAGTGGCTTTTACCCATCCACGCGATTGTTCCGCCCAGTGGGACCTCGCAGAGGTGTAGCTTCCAGACGGTGCACCTCCCCTCTAAAACTTCATTAGACTCCTTCGCTTCTGTCTTCCCCGCAGTCCCTCCCCCCAATGCTGCATGCGTGTCATTGTTTCTGTTGTGATTGGATTCCACACTTAATAACTTCCTCTACAGGAGAGAGCGCTAATCAGATGGAGGAGGCGGAAAGGGGCGTTTTTTAGACCCCAGAACAGACAGCAAGGGGTAGACCCTGGCGGAGAAGGTAAGCCAGACTCGATGCCATTACCAGAGCGATGTGACTTCTGACCTCAGAGTGGAGGGCAGGGTGTCCTTGCATCCACTTATCTCGTTCGGCTTTCTTTCCACATTTTTTCCCCTATTTTTATTCTTCTTATCAGTTTTCTTCCTGTAAAGCAGGACTTCCAGAATTGATATATTGTTACATAGTTCTAGGAAAGGCCAGTTCTCTCTCTCATGTTTCCCCCTTTGGATTTACCCAGAAGTCAGCAGTGAAGGGCCATAGGGGTCAATGGTGCCTCTGCTTGTTGCTGATTTATCCTCCACCGCTGTCTTCGTGTTTCACATTTCACTCCGTACCCCGATCCCTACGCTCTCCTTTCCTGTTGTTCTTCCTTTCGTTCATTCCCTAGACTGCTTCTCCCCAGATCGCCCCTCCCAACACATTTTATCATTCTGTTCAAGAGGGAACACTTTACTTTTTTGGATGCAAAGGGTACCCATATTAAGTGTTGAGCGCTTAAGGTATGAGAGAAGTCACAAATGGTTGAGCTTGTGCCTCTGTTTTGCTGAATTAAAGAGGTGAAATCATTAGACTAATATTGCAGGTAGGCTGTAGAGCGGTTTTATTGGGGTAAATTAGCACAGACCTGTAATTTATCCCAGCTGGACCAATTCAGAGATAATGACAGCGGCCCAGACCTCAGATTGTGCCCCATAACATTCACTGGAACGGTCCTCTGTAGCAGTACACACACACATCCCACCGTTACAGACTGAAAGACACACTCCAGAACTCACTGATACTGCTATAGAAACATACACAAACACACATCGTGAGCAGCTTGCCAAAAGTTCAGCTAAGAACAGACTGAAAGTGGTCTCCAAGGATGAGTAGAGTAGACCAGACAAGACGAGACATTTCCTCCCAGAATCCTCCCCTAACCCCCACATAACATTCTGTTATCAATTTGACCATTTTGGCGGTCCTGAAACCCTTAGACAGTTGTGGATTATTATCTGGCAAATGCTGAATGATCTATTTTAGTTAACCCAACATTTTAAAGCTCTGAAATGACATATCAAAACTTCCCCTTTCTCTGCCAGATTGTGTCTTTTTGATTTATCCAGTTATCCAGAATTTGTTTGCTACATATGTTTATCCCAAGCCAGGGCATATATTCAACTCTCTGCCTGTCCTGGGACTGCATCTACTCTCCATCTCTTCTTCTGAATGCTCCAGCAAGCAGATCTTCACAGCTTTTGCATGCTTTTTGCTTTTCATGGAAACACTGATCTGCCTGATTCACATGTTCTGAGGAAGCATCTCCGCCTATGAATCTGTCATTGGGTTTGGAGAGCAATGCATGTGAATTTTTAGCATACAGCAGACAGTTTGATGAGGAACATGAAATGAGAGGTTGGTTGACGTTTTGAGTGAGTTTAATCAGATTTGAGTCACACAACGTCTTGTCCAGTATCTAAAATTCCTTAAAACAAGATAAATTGACTCGCGAAAGACGAATTGCATAAGATAAGACTTATTGTATGATTTGTGCTTAAAACACAAAGTAATATGCTATGTGTAAGAAAATAAACTTAAAGGATAGTTCACCCAACTCTGAAATGAAACTTCTGTCATCATTTACTCACACTCAAGTTGTTCCAAACCTGAATGAATTTCTTTCTTGATACACAAAATAAAGATATTTTGAAGAATGTTGATAACCTTGATGGGGCCCCTTTGACTTCCATAGTATTTTTTTGCTCTTCTACTTTTTTTACTGTAAAAATATTTCAAGATTTGTTATCACAACATTATTTCTTTTGTCAAATCAACTTAAATAATTTATTTAGTTCAGATAATTTATTATTTATGATTTCTGATGATAAATCAATCTCCATTGTATTACTCACTTTTTCCAGTTCAATCAACTTTTAAGGCAACCAGGTTACTTAATTTTTTACCGTTAAACCAACAATATTTTTTAAAGTGCAGACATACAAACCAAGATAGTGCAGTACGGACAATACTAGTAATTCCAGAAGTGAAATAAAAAGTGTGTCAAAGTGCTCTAGGTGTGTGTAAGCGTAAACAAAGTAACCATTTATTATTTATTACCATCGTCATTACCAACACCCCTACCACTCCTCATTACCATCATACTGCTAATATTGCATTACTCAATTTTTATTTTCTTTGTCAGCACTCTCCCAAATAAAAAGATACTATGTTAAAATATGTAGGTATTAAGGTATATATTTTTTCAATTTTCAAGTCAATGGGGCCCATCAACCCATTTGGTAACCCATATCTCTTCAACATATTGAGTTCAACAGAACTTGAGGGTTTAATTTTTGGGTGAACTATCCTGTTTCATTCAAGATATACATGTTCTTTGCTTCTGGAATGTCTATTTATATTCTATAAACCATGTTTAAACTGGGAAAACAAGACGTAGTTTTACCCGTGAGCCAGGATATAAGTGATGTTGCAAGCATCAAGGTGTTCTGCGGTGGAGGGTAGTACTCTATGTCCAGGTGAAGTGGGAGGTGTGCAGAGTCCATGGTTTGTCCTTGAGACTCCAAGCGTTACAGGACCCTCTCCTCTCATTCGCTCCTTGAGCGGACACCGTCTGCCTCTGCTGGATTCACTTCTGTATCTGTGGAATGACGTGAGCCTTGTCCTCAGGCACTCATCCTGTTGTGAGTGTTGGAGAAGTGCACTCTTTAAAAACATCCACTGGTTTTCTTGTGGCTGACTGGATGCCGTTCTTATGCCCAGGACTAGCAGCTGAGGGAAAGAGAATAATGAAATGAGAGAGAGAGAGAGAGGAAGAATTGTAAGTTTGTGCGGCTACTTTTCCTCTGTCCCTCTAACTTTCTCCCTTCCTCTCTGAATCTGTCTGTACTTCTCTTTTGTGCTCTCCTCCCCTTTTTCCTCTCTCGCTCTTGCTCTTCTCTCTCTCTTTTACCAGCTGGTAAACTCAGTTAAACTCTAATTGACTTTCCTGTCCATTTGGATCCTCCCTGATAGTGATGTCACGCAAATGCCCCTCCCTCCACCCACCTCTTCAAACGTACAACACACACACACGCAAACAAAGATAAGGTCAGGGCTGCTTTGGATACACAGTATAGGTCAGACTGCCATTTGCAACTTTACATCTGGGTCTAAATGTTTCTTTTGCAGGAAACAGGAAAAGAACATGAAAGATAAAGTCGAGCACACAATGGGCGGACACAGCCAGTTGATCTGACATTATCTGAGCGAGTGTTTTACTCTGGAGTGAGTCATGGAGGTGAAGGAGAACTAATGATGATACAAGATTAATTCACTGTCACTGGTGCTAATGAACAGCCAGAGGGTGCCAGGAAAACACATCTATCACCACTAATTTTGAGAGAGAGAGGGACGGCTAATAAGTGCGAAAGGAACTCAAAAAGAAAGAGAGACGAGAGAGGGAGCAAGGTGCACTCGTCCTTCCGGTGGTGGACTGCATTGGTATGCATCTGGCAGGGCAATGAGAAAATGTCTGTAACCTCACAAGCATCGTCTGATAGATTGGATTGCATCTGTTGAAATCAGTTGAACACCCCCTCTCAACACACACACACTCGTACAGAGAAGCCAGTTCGCCCATGCAAGGACACTGCTTGTCCAGAATCTTCTGTGGCATAGGAGTTTTGTGTTGACCGTCAAGTGCAAAATCAGAGTAAAAATCAGACATTGAAATTCATTAACATGTATAGAATTTAGAATTTGTAATTAATGTAATTCTAAAATTTCTCATTTGAATTTCAGCTCTACTTTTTAGGTTAACTGTCAAATGTTTAAAGTTCCAAATAGCAAACATAGCCTCAAACTGAAACCTTTTTTGCCATTTTCTAACTCTCATATAACTGCTACAGGACAACTATACGCAATTTAGTTGCTTTTTTTAACATGACAGTCTGAATTGGTAAATCTGACATTCTTTGGTGCTTCTCAGTCTGCACAAAACCCCAGAAATTGTCTCTGACTGCAGGTAAAACCACATTTCAATGATGAAGTCAGGGTCATATTTTTCTTTTATATTGTGTAGTTATAGTTTAATGGCATGTCATGCAACCTGTCTAACCTGTCCTAATCTAGCCTATATTCTCCAGTACAGAATAATCTGCTGGCAAAATGTCAAAGTTTCGAATTGGACCCATCGGCCTAGATTCTGGACGAGTCTTCTCCTGATCTTCTGAAATGCATTTTGCCTAGTTTTTGCCCTTTCAAAAGTTTATTGTTCACTGTAAAAATGAATATGCTTTATATAATCAATAAAACTGTGTGCAACAGATTACAAGCAATATTATTAATTAAATTGAACAAATTAGAATTAAGGAATACCTAATCAAAATATTCCTTAAAAGTTAACCATTTAAAAATGAGTTTAAAAAATTAATTAAAAATATCTGAATAACAGACAGACGTTCGAAGATTAATTATTTTATATTATCTTTATTTTATATAGCCAACTTTGAAGACACCTGATGTTAACAAGCAGAATCACTGAAGGAGAAAACCGTCATTTTAAAGCAAACCTAA
Organism: Hybognathus amarus; assembly: GCA_030378365.1. Lineage (NCBI taxonomy): Eukaryota > Metazoa > Chordata > Actinopteri > Cypriniformes > Leuciscidae > Hybognathus > Hybognathus amarus. The sequence goes on along the minus strand of JAQIUQ010001264.1, from coordinate 388,436 downwards.
AACAAACACTGAGCATCATAATGGTGACTTAAACATACTTTTTAAAAAAGACTATTAATTAATTTTAATGAATTAATTTGATTAATTATTACTCAATTTTATTGTTAAATTTAATTAATAATATTGCTTGTTGCCACATTTTTTTAGATTAGATAAAGGGCATTCATTTTTACAGTGTTGGAAAGACTCACCCAAAAGTTTGTTGTTGAGTGAGTGGGTTTGTCTAGAAATCAAAAGTGACTACTGTTGGATGATAAAAGTGAGGATCTTCCTGTAGACTTGCTCTTGGTTGATGTTCACAGTCTCTGTTTGGAATAGAGAGAGATGTCATCGGCCTCACATTTCCTCGGAGTTGGGAGAGTCTTCTGCATTCCGGCATGGGTGGGGCATCCTGAATTAATTCATTTATTTATTGGCTGTGGTGTCCCTGTACTGATCTGTGAGAATTTATTCACAAACTATTCTTCTCTGTTGTGGCGTGCTGTTTCTGGCTTGTGGCCGGCGTGAAAAATTACATATGACCGAATGCAACCCTCAAATGTCACTGGAAATATTTCTTCTTAATCCCTTGAATCTTTGTTGTTTGACTGTCACCATCTGCTCGCTCAATAAACTTCTTTTTTTACATGTATTTTCAGTTTTCAGCATACTGGCACATTTTCCCAATCCATTTGAATTACTTAGCATAGCCATTTAAGGAAACCACAGGAGATTTATTGTTTAACTAATCGAAAATTTTAAATTCGTCCAAACATAATAATTCAATACGAAACCTCTGTTTGTTGTCAGGTTGCCTAATCGGTCAAACAGCACTCGAACATTCTCTATTGAATCAAAATGTAAAAAAATATAATGAAATATTTTCATGATTTGTAATCACAACATTTTTTCTTTTGTCAAATCAACTTAGTAGTTCAGATAACATAATATTTTGAGTTTCTGATGATTAAATCAATTGCCTATTGTATTAACTCAATTTGTTCCATTTCAATGAACTTAAAATTTTAAGGCAACCAGGTTACTTATTTTTTTAAGTTAAAACAAACATTTTTTACAGTGTACATGATTCATGTCATGTATTTTGAAATTGAACTGACAACAAATTAAGCCCTTTTCGGCATATTAGACAGTGTACAATTAAGTATTTTAAAAATAGAAATATTTGGAAATAGTTCAAATGCATTACTTAAAAAATTTAAGTTCTTTAACTATTTTCTCAGATTCATTCTGTATAGGTTTTAGTAGTATTTGCAGACCTTCATCTGAAAACTGGACCATTTGAAAACAGACAAAACTACAATTGCAATTAAATGAGCCGGTGCATGCTGGGAGTCAATCGAGTTATATACAGGTGAAAAAGTTTCTACATAATTCTCTCTACTTTCTGACAAACATAGGGTTGCATTCGATAGAAATTCCAAAGTACGTTCTGAGATAAGATTCCTTTCTTTTAAGGTCATTGTTTGTTGAGAGAGAGAGAGAGAGAAGGACAGAGAGAGGGATGAGATTAGGATAGGGGCGTCCCATACCTCATTTCCCGTACGCGCTCATGATTGAGACGATGAGAGACCAGCGGCTTCCTCCGAGTGTTAATCGCTGTTCTGCCAGCATATGCTTGGCTTCGCTGCAATACATGATAAAACACGGCTGTTCATCACAGATATATAAAGACACACACACTTACACATTGAATTGTCCTGATACTTCACCTCTCCCTCCTCCACAACACATTCCAATGATGTCATCAGTGTAAGTGTGTTAGAAAAGGTCATGGGTATATGTGCACCAAGGTGTGTTTGTTTGTGTAAATTTTTGTTCGGGTTTGTAATCATTGCCTGTGATTTCGTCAATAATCAGAGAGAACAAAGTGCATTTGGTCAAGAGTTTGTGTTTGTGGCCCTTTGGCCTTCACCTTGACCCATGAAGGCCCTGATATACAGTTGGTGAAATTTATTTTTGGTCTTCGCTTGGGGTGAAGATTTTCACGTCAAAGAAGTCAGAGCTGTAGCAGTGTTTACCAGTTGGAGAAAACTTTTCCAACCCAAGCAAAATCAAACAAAGAATTGGTGTGACAATTTCGAACACAGTCATGACAAAACAAACTTTGTTTGAAGTATACATTAGTCTACATTAGCACCTTCCTTCACTGTACGTTCACACTGCTTGAGCGTCAAAGAAGCTCTGGCTCAAGGATGCTTGTCAAATAATACGGGGAAGCTTGTTGACGCTTTGGACGCTCTGACGTCTGCAGGGAGAATAGAAGTGTCACAACATGAAATGTAATAAACAGAAAAAACAAGCAATGCATTGAAGAAACCTTTTATAATGACAGCATTTTTATAACCGTTTTGGTTACATTTGGTCAGGAAAAAATAGTTAGCTATTATTATTGTTTGCTTATCAAATCGGTGTCACTATGAACAAATTAATTGGATTCCCACTTTAAAACGAGCGTTTGTAAATATTTCAAATAAAAATTGCGCCCATGCGGTCTCTATAAGCAAACAACGTCATGTCATAAATGAAATGAAACCGGTAGGAAACACAGCAGCGGCGATTATTAGCTCTCTTCCTTTTCTCAGAACTAATGTTTTGGTAGGAACGAAAGTTTACATTGCATATTTTTTACCAAAATCAGCCAGCGTGAAGGACGTCTATATTCTGATTGGTTGCTGCGTTTGCCGCTGAAGCGCGTCACAGCACATTACCATAAAGTTGAGCTTCTTTTAACTTTCTGATTGACGCTCGAAACGCCCAAAACGCTACGCCGATGGATTTGACGCTCCTTGCAACTGAGAAAAGCCAGCTTCCATTGAAAATGAATGACTTCCGGAACAAACGGTTAAAGACAAAATGAAGTATCGGTTTGAACTCTTATTTCAAATTCCTTGATGATCTTCAGTTTTTAACTATTGTAATGTTACTATTACAAATGTAATGTTCATGAATTGGTATTTATAATTACCATAGATATACTCACTGGACACTTTATTAGGTACCCCTGTTCAACTACTTGTTAAGGCAAATATCAAATCGATCAAGATGATCTGCTGAAGTTCATATTGAATTAATAGAAAATAACGTTCATATAGAAATAACGAACTACGAGTTTTGGCACTGAGTTTGGTGTAAACAACATGAAAGCATGGATAATCCGACCACAGTGGACCATCTTCTGATGGATACTAACACACGTCATGAAGCTCAAATCCTCTCAAGCTGGTCTCTTGATCATCACAGTGAGTTCGCTAAACTCGAATGGCCTCTACATGGTCTAGAATCTCTGAGGAATGTTTCCTGCACTTTGTTGAATCAATGCTATTAACAATTTAAGGCAGATCTGAAGGCAAAAGGAGGTCCCATCCGGTACTGAAGAAGGTGTCCAGTGAGTGTATTTTTTAATATGCCTCACTATTCCCCTGTAATCACGGCCATCACACATGATGTAACAGAGCTGAAATGGTGTTGAAAACACACGCTCGCACTGTAATCACATATTCTTATCTCAACAGCCTCTACTGATGTGATCAACATTCTCACCTCTCAGATAATGTGGAAATAAACCTGCTCATTTCATCATATAGCATTGCTATGAAATCGATTAAACTACTGTTAAACTGTCTCACTGTTTAGCATTCTGATAAGAACGCCAGTCAGGTGCCTTTTCTTGTAATTACCCATCAGTATTATAGTGATATGAGCTGTCATCCTAACACTCAACATGACGATATAATCTAAAACTGTGTGCTCGGGCTGATATGCAGCCGTTTAGTCTAATCTTGTTGAATATACAACCTCTACTTCTTCGTTCTTTTGTGTTTGTACGTGTGGCACAAAGCCTCAGCTGTTAGTTTATGCTCATAAACGATAATCCTGCAATTAGCCGTTATCTAGGGGTCTTGTTTATCACCGGTGGAGGCAGGAGGAGCAGAAAGCATGGGCCGGCCCCGGGGGCGAGGAGGGTCGGAAAACGAGACGGATGGTATTTCAGAAGAAGAGGAAGATTAGAACTAACAGGAAGAGCGCTCTCCTCTGTTCATGTAAACGTGTCTGGGTGACTGGACGGCTGAAATAAATAAATCGGCCTTGAGGGAGACGTCCGTAGCAGCGGTGGAATTTTCTCCCAAAAAAGAAAAAGCACCGTAACACACGCATAAGCACACAAACCCATGAGAATCCAAACAGGAACACCTGTGATTCCCTCCACCACATCCATGATCCGTCTCCATGACGACCATCCATATTGTGTGTAAACAGTTTACAGAAGACAACAGGACTGAAGGAGGGAAGGAGGGAAAAGGGAAGAGAAAGAGAAATTCACTTGTCTGAGGCAATCTAATGTTATTCTACATCCATCCGTCCATTCATGCATCCATCCACATTTGAAGATCTTTACACAGTTATTGAGCCGAACTGAATCAACACTGAACTGATTTCAACTTTTCAACTGATCTGCCTTTTCTGAACTTTTCGCACATTTAAAAATAAATACAACCTCACTGTTATGACAATCATGCTTGCACACTGCCACTGAAACTTTCATCCGTCATAAAAAAAATCAAATCGGGTTCGATTTTCTGCGTTTTCGCATCCAAAGCAGTTTGAATGGTGTTTTGACAATTCAGAGCCACTGAATCCCGAATTCGGAAAAAGCGCATAAAAAAATTTTGGACTCAAGGCCGTTGCACACCGAGTCCGGAATTTGCATCCGAAATTTTCGCACGTTAAAAAAAAATCACACTTGCACACCGCCTCCGAAACTTTCGTCCGTCATAAAATTAATCAGATTAATTTAAAATAAAATTAATCGGTATTGGTGTGTGTGTGTGGAAATTTACCTAAGACACACTGCCAGTCTCTGTAAAGGATCAACTGGTTCACGGAAATTGGTGGTCTTCTGTTTAATATGTGGCTCCAGAACTGCTAGAAAAGCATCAAACTGTTCCACTGACATTCTGAAGTAAATTTTAAATATCTCGTCTATAAAGAAAATAATATATTGTCTTTGAAACAATCTGTATTTTACATAAAGGTGACCTGACTATTAGTGAAGTTTCACAACGTAACCCTAATCTAATCATTCAATTAACTGCCGGAGCATTAAAGTTTATATGGGCAAAAGAACTTATAGCTAATATCAAGAATAATCAGAATGAACAATTATTCTGCCAAGAAACAGTAAAGTAGTTAATTAAACAGTTTATTTAGTGGCATTTAAGCTGGCGAATGCACACTATTCGGTATAATATGTGGATGATATTGTAAATAACTAACGCATTCTCATCCTTTAGCATCATATAGAACGCTATGACAAAACAGCGCTATACTACGCACATGGCCCCCGTTATCGTTAATATAACACGCGCTGTGATGGGTAGGTTTAGGTGTGGGGTAGGGTAGGGTAGTCTCATATTACGCTGTGCTTATGATATTGTAAATAACACAACAGTGTGCAGCAGAATCTCACTTTCTTGCTGTAAGCTGTGATATGTTATGGATAACTCTATAGAGTCTGTAGACTCTCTTGCTGAAAAGTGTAAATCATAAGCCTCTCTTTTGTCCTCATGGGTGGCCTCTGTATTTAATGCACAGTGCCAGAATCTGCCATTCGATATCAGATGGATAGATGGCTCTCTAAACACATGGACATTCAGCATAGTTTGGACATACTTTCCAAAAGAAAGTTGGTAAAAAATACTAAAAATCAACTGGCGATTGAAGTCTTTTTGGAAACCGTGTCCTTGTTCATGCAGGCGTGCCAGAGAGCTGATGGAATATGAAACACTGCAGCGTTTCAGTCTCAGATCTCCAGTCCTGAATCCCATTGAAAGGATGTCAGTCTAATCCAATATCACTGGGATCAGGCGGCTTGTGAAAACGTCCTTCAAAACATCTCAAGACGAGAAGATGATGTTTCATCTTCACAGATGCGGGGGATAAAACACGAACAACCGAGATAAAAATGACAAAAGGCAGATCGAGGGGAATGACAGAGAGGGAGAGAGAGAAACAGCAGGTCGTAATTCACAGCGGAGCAGGACAGATGGGTCCACATTGCTGGATGTGTTATTTATGTCTGGTGTGGAGGCAGGGCCTTGATCCGGGCCAGATGTGGACGGGTTATAGATGGAAAAAAGGCCTGCAGGTGTTCAGATGCACATTCACAACACCTGTGCTCAGCCGACCTCCATGCATCCACAGGTCACTTACAGGGCCTCCGAAAGGTCAAGATGAGAGCGTGTCCTATGCAAGACACAGTGACCACAGTCCTAAAACAGGTGCCTGTGTGTTAAAGTAACACAATGTAGTTTTTCAACCTTCATAATATATTTTCAAGACCCTTGTGATGGTGCATCGACTTGCAGTAGGGTAAATGACACGTCTGCCATAGCCTGGCGTGGTCTGTATCGCTTTTACTTGCACTATGTAACTTCGGGGTTTCGGGTAGTAACCGGAGCACAAAAAGAACTACAAAATTCGACTGCTTTACGGCATACGTCACTTCCTCCACCCCTTCCTAAAATTGTCTCAAGTCTCCCAAGGGAGTCTCCCGCTTATTGATATCATTTCCCTGATGCCCGCAAATTAGTTCAAATCTTCCGGAATCTGCAGATCGCGCATGCGAGACAGAACTTGCGAGTGTGCCTCACGAAAGCTAGTCAACCCCCATCCAACGCCACCTCCTCCGGTCAACAATCCAGTCAAGATATACCTCCCTGAAATGACATTTTGCAGGTTGGGATGTCTGCCATTGTTGATTCCAAAGCCGGTTCTGGATAAACAGCAAGCGGTGTGCGTGCGAAAGTAGGATGCGGTAAGCTAAACTATGTACAACAGCGCTAATGGACAATTCCACTTCCAACCTGTAGGGCGACCGCTGAGAAAAAGTTCCTTGGCGTTGCTTTAAAGTCCAGTTTTTAGTTTAAGGCATTCTGGAATAACAAGTTTTCTTTCAACAGATTAAACTTCCCAGCAAGCAATTTTGCATTCAAAAGACGTCTAATAGCCATCCAAACACAACCCTGACATCTAAGCAAAAACAAGGCAAAATTTGGGCTGTCAGTGAAAATTTAATAGACGTCTAAACCATCGCCCAAGAATAGACTTGTCATCAATTAGATAACAAAGAAATGACATGAGTGAAGAAATTAAACTAAAAACCTAGTTTGCTTACAGGATGGAATATCATACATTCCGCAAATTATTTTGGCTAAAACCACGTAACCAAATTCAAGGTTATTTTGGCTAGAAGTGGGTTACTCAAAGGCGGACTATATTGGGTCTATAGTTAACTTAGTTGAAATGAGGGCTATTGCTTTGCTGGGTTGCATCACAGCTGCTGCACAACAGAGCAAACTCATCATCTGTCAGAAGACAAAGGGAGTCCGTCAAGTCCATTATTTTGCATTCCATTCAACTTGGAAGAGGTCTTGCATCACTCGGGTTCATTTCGTGACAATGATCGGCTGACTGAATTATGCCACTTAACATTCTCTAAATTGTATGTGCAATTGCCTACATTGTTACACAACATAATATCTGCAAAATGTAGAACCTTAATCAAATGTTTTCATGGCCCTGATCACAAGTGGGCAATGCTAAATACAGGTTTAAACAGGGTCTAAGAGGCTGTTTACACAACACCGTTTTCAACTAAAAACGTAAATCTTTCTGTTTTAGCCATTCATTTACACGGCAATGGCGTTTTGGAGCCTGAAAACACACTTTTGAAAATGGTTATCAAAGTGAAAACAGTTTTTGAAAACTGTCTCTGTGTAAACAACAGAAACGTGAATCTCTGAAGACAATAATGTCTACTCTCCGCCTACTGACCTAATGCATGAACATTAGGGGAAGCATTCTTAGCCAGACGGGATTTCAATTTTGTCGGCTGAAGACCAAACGTTTTGTTTGAAGATGAAAAACGTACCAATCACAATGTTCACTCGCCATTCCTGATTCCTCACTCCAAGCATTCGGCAGATCAGAAATTAAAGCTGCTGCTCTTTGCACGTTCATATGTAAATTGCGCTAGATTACTTTCGTCCATTAGATCGAAAGATCTGAAAGAGCCCATACATTTACTCGCTCATAGATCCTCCCCTAGAAGAAATCCAGACAGAGTGGTTGACGCCATGTGTCCCCCTCGTCTACTTGTGATCCTTATTATTGTGCACATTATTGTACTTTGTTTTTTGCTCTCCCAATTTGGTAAGTATTTGGATTGACATGAGAGGCATGACAGTAACACTGATATGTTGCCTTGGACAATGTCCAAATATAAAGCTTAGCGTTTATGATTTACAAATATTTGATCGATTGACCAATCAGACTCAAGTATTCCAGAGAGCACATGATTTACATGGAAGGGATGGTTTTTTGTCAACCACCCACAATCCAGTTCAAGACGCCACTTTAAAAGAGCAGAAATAGCAATTCACTGGAATATATTGGAATTAAGCTGTTACATAATTTGCAAAATTAGGTGCTAAAATAAACACAGACAGCATTCCTCCCTCCAAGTCTAGAGCCTCATTTGACTGGATGAATATGGGTGTACGTGTGTATGCGTATCTGTATATGTCTTCAGTTCCTTATCTAGACCGGGTGTTTATTCAGATTCAGACTCACTGATGGGATCAGTAAATACGCTGGTTGAGAGAGATGAGTCCTGGGACCCTGCCAGCCCATCCCTCTACCTCTCCATCTATTCCCTTTATTTTGTCTTCTTCCCATCTCCCCCTTAATCATCCATCCCACCGGATCCCCTCCGAGAGCGCAGACAGATCCAGTCCCTAATCACGAATCCCGCCGTTCTTCCTCTTCTCCCCACCCGAGAGTGATTTGACAGCTCAGAACAGACAATGTCAGGTCGGCCCTACTTAATTTGGGATGGAGACGGAAGTGCCGATGTCCCACGGTGACTCTACTGTGAGCCAGCCTGATCATGACTCACACGCTTTGGCTGATGAAGGTTGGTGACCCCAATTGCGAGAGGGAGCAGAGATGGGCGGTCACGTCTACGTCAGCGGCGCGACTGAACGGGTGGATGTCCTTGTCCTGACTGACGTAAATCAAGATACTGGAGAAAACCGTCTCAGAGGAAGAGAACAGACGGTAAAAGAAGAGAGAAGGAACAGTGTGTGTAGTTTGAGTCGTATAAGTCAAGATCTATTGTAAAAGCCACTGAATCAAAAGTCCACTTGCACAAATCTTGTTTTAGAAGTAGTTTTGTAAGTTGGTTTCAAATTAAAGACCTTTGAAATTAGAATTTGTTTTTTCCCCCAAAGTAACATTCCTGTATTATCATAGTTTTGCTATTTAGCAGTTGAACACACATTCTAGAGTTGGTATTCCAGCTATGAACACTTTTAAACTCAGTTCAATTCTCATTTTCCCAGTATAGATACACTGATACCAGCTGTGATTTCTCCCTCTCTTCTCTCTGCAAGCGAATAGACACACATCATTATTGTTTTAAAATCAGGTTCATCGTAATCTTGAATCAGACTAACGTCCCCTCTCTTTTGCAACGTCTCTTCTATGGTGATGTGGGCGGGGCAACCTGTCACTCACACGAGATCCACCAATAGCAAACCACAACAATCCAATCATTCCCCCACAGACAAATCAAGCCCTGCCCTACATTTGTTCTTGTTCTAGAAGCGTTTCACTCGGATATTCACTCTATAAATTGACATAAACCCAGCCATAGAAATACTCACTCGAATAAAAATGTGTGAAAAGGGCCCCAGTATCACTTACTGTAATCATATCTGCTATTGTTCCACCCAGTCAAGATAATTGTGGACATGAAAAAAAGGATAAATGTTGGAGGAAGAGGGAGGATGAGAGCAATGTAACAGGTTAGAGGACATGCGATGGGGGAATGGTGGATTTTTGTTGTTGTAATGAATGTAAAAATATGCACAGAAACTGTCAGCAGAATCTGTGCCAGATAGAAAGAAGGACTCCTATAGCATTTTTTATTTCATATTTGGCACAGGCCCACTTGTTCATTTGCAGTTGTTATTTATTACACTCCCTCATGCCGTTTAAAACCTATATTACCACAAAACATCATGAGAGTCAATGACAGATTTTTTTTGTTGCATAAACTATGCATTATATCACTTTAATCATTAAAATCTGTTCTCTCTGCAAACATACATTACTTTGAGATACTGTATTGACCTTAGAAGCAACTAGACCAATTTTCATAAAGAAAACACACACACATACACACTGTTCCTTTGTGTAGCCTGTCCACAACATTCCTTAAGTGATTCAATGTAACTACTTGAATAAATTGAGGGAGATTAATAACGTGTTTTGACAGAAAGCCCTTAAACTGCCTCTCACCAGAGAAGAATGCCGTTCAGCATCAAAATGAAAATAACTCTGGCATGGCAGGGTCCCAATTTTAGGACTTGGACCAACAACAAATGCACTGGCTTCCAACAGGAAACCACTCAATAGATATTGCTTGTCTACTTCCTGTTTTTGTCTAATTAGAGAATTATTATAGCAAATTCTTAACAGCTCTCATTGTCTGCCTGTCAGGCCTAATACTTTCAACATGAAACCCCCTAAAACCTGTTCAATGAGGTCACTAAACACACATACTGATGCTTTTGCCTGAATCATTCTCCATGCAACTCACACCAGACGCATGCATCAGTCGTGATAGTATTCTTTTGGGAAAAATGATTGGATGCAAGATGAACAATGCAAAGCACGGGGTGATATTCGAAAAGGATGACTTGTGCAGTATTATTGCATTATTTCAGATATATTCCATTCACATGGAAACATCAAGATAAACTAAATGAGAAATGCTGTCTTGGCAACTCTTTGCCACATCTTTAGCCTGTTTCGTCAGACCATTTCAGTTTTTTGCAGACTGAAGAGATACTGACTCCATAGCCAGTTATCATGTTCCCATCGGATAATGCGTGGGAGAATGGTCAAGAGAGCTTCCCCATCAGAGAGAGTTTAATGTCATCTAAAGCAACGCGGTTCTCTCATTAGCACAATCTTCCTGTGTTTAATCCCAGAGGGGTGTGGGGAGAGACCCTCCACTTTGATTCAGATAAAAGCAGCTATCTCTCATCTCTTTATAATTAGGATCTCCTCTTGTGTCCAGTTCTTCCTGGCTAGACAGAGGCCGTGTGTCCCACCCAATCTCCACCTGTTTTGCCCAGCCGATGTGGCACAACAGCAGCGTATCATAGGAACACTTCTTAAAGCTTGACGTGGAGTTTGCTAAGAGGAGCATCTCTATTGCAATTGTTCAGATTTAGGTGCTAGCAGAGTTTCGAACAAAGTTCTAATAATAATATTTAGTATGCATAGCATTGTTTGTGCAACGTCTTCATCGTTATTTATGCTACTTTTACACACGTTGTTTATGTGGAGATTTTATTGTTTTACCTAGACTGAAAATTCATCTTTGTATTATATGAAATTATTGCACACAAATTATAATTCCATAGCCAAACAGTTTGCTATTAAGAAAATAGTGGAAGCTTGTTTCAACAGCAGAAGACCCCACCGGGTATCACTCATCTCCACTACAAATACAGTAGGAAAAAGAGGCTACAATTTGCAAGAACTTACCAAAATTGGACAGTTGAGGACTGGAAAAATGTTGCCTGGTCTGATGAGTCTTGATTTCTGTTGAAACATTCAGATGGTAGAGTCAGAATTTGGCGTAAACAGAATGAGAACATGGATCCATCATGCCTTGTTACCACTGTGCAGGCTGATGGTGGTGGTGGTGTAATGGTGTGTGGGATGTTTTCTTGGCACACTTTAGGCCCTTAGAGCCAATTGGGCATCGTTTAAATGCCACGGCCTACCTGAGCATTGTTTCTGACCATGTCCATCCCTTTATGGCCACCATGTCTCCATCCTCTGATGGCTACTTCCAGCAGGATAATGCACCATGTCACAAAGCTCGAATCATTTCAAATTGGTTTCTTGAACATGACAATGAGTTCACTGTACTAAAATGGCCCCACAGTCACCAGATCTCAACCCAATAGAGCATCTTTGGGATGTGGTGGAACGGGAGCTTCGTGCCCTGGATGTGCATCCCACAAATCTCCATCAACTGCAAGATGCTATCCTATCAATATGGGCCAACATTTCTAAAGAATGCTTTCAGCACCTTGTTGAATCAATGCCACGTAGAATTAAGGCAGTTCTGAAGGAGAAAGGGTCAAACACAGTATTAGTAAGGTGTTCCTAATAATCCTTTAGGTGAGTGTATATGACCTGACCATCTACATTCAATGCAATTTCAAGATGAAATGAACACTAGTACAGCTAAAACACCAGCGACTTTTATTAATGTTTACACAAATTATAATAACAGGGACAGATTATCAATTAATAAGCACTTACTTTTTGCTTGGTTTCTTGCACAATACTATGATACAACCTCAAAACACTTTTACCATACCTTTATCAAATAGATTTTGGCGTTTGATCACATAGCCAGCTCCACATTGCTCTTCTAACGTAGTAAAATTGCTACAGTAAGTGCACTTGTGATACGGAGTGCTTGAGAACAAAAAACACAAAGTGAAAGCGATCAAAGACTTCTAGAAGCAGGTCGAATGGCTGCAAGTGCATTTTATTCTCATGTTTAGTTTTGTTGGATTAGGGTCAGGTAAATGCGTAGAGGCGTTAACCATTTAGCGCCACTCACCGGACAGTTAACTTTGAAAGTGACGTGAAACGAGCCGTAGTGTACTAGTAAGTGTACAACTAAAACTAGTCAGAATGTGTGTTTAGGAGAGTTTTCAGAGCCAAAATTTCTGAAGAAACGTCTGATTGTGTTCTGAACTGTTTTATGGGGCTTTCTATTAGTGTAGTCTGGCATGTCATTGACCTTGCTGTTTCTTGTTCTTCAGGTTGCTGGAGTCCGAGACGGTGCGGGCGCATTAACTCCTGCAGAGTCACAATCACTGGAGCAGCTCCAAAATTCTTTGAAAGCAAGTTAAACAAACCTCAGGCCGGGTCTGAGGGTGACTCAGACCGACTCTGGCCTTCAAAACACACACAAACACACACACACACCTCAGGCTGGCCAGGTCAAGGGTGACTCAGACCGACTCTGGTCTTCAAAACACACACACACACAAAAACCTCAATCCGGCCCAGGTCGAGGGTTGCTCAGACCAACTCTGGCCTTCAAACACACACTCACAAACCTCAGATCGACTCTGGCTTTCAAAACACACACTTCAGTCCGGCCCAGGTCAAGGGTGACTCAGACCGACTCTGGCCTTCACAACACACACACCTCAGTCCGGCCCAGGTCAAGGGTGACTCAGACTGACTTTGGCCTACACACACGTACACACCTCAGGCCGGCTGGGTCAAGGGTGACTCAGACCAACTCTGGCCTTCACAACACACACACACACCTCAGGCTGGCCGGGTCGAGGGGGACTCAGGCTGACTCTGGCCTTCACAACACACACACGCACACACACAAACCTCAGTCCAGCCCAGGTCAAGGGTGACTGCAGATCGACTCTGGCCTACACACACACCTTAGGCTGGCCGGGTCGAGGGGGACTCAGGCTGACTCCAGCATTCACACACACACACACACCTCAGGCCGGCCCGGGTCGAGGGTGACTCGAGACCGACTCTGGCCTACACACACACCTCAGGCCGGCCGGGTCGAGGGGGATGTAAGCCGACTCCGGCATTCACAACACACACACCTCAGGCTGGCCGGGTCGAGGGGGACTCAGACCGACTCTGGCCTTCACAACACACACACACACACACACCTCAGGCCGGCCGGGTCGAGGGGGACTCAGACCGACTCTGGCCTTCACAACACACACACACACACCTCAGGCTGGCCGGGTCGAGGGGACTTCGACTCGAGCTCTGGTCTTCAGAACACGCACACACACACACCTCAGGCCGGCCGGGTCGAGGGGGACTCAGGCTGACTCTGGCCTTCACAACACACACGCACACACACAAACCTCAGTCCAGCCCGGGTCGAGGGTGACTCAGACCGACTCTGGCCTCACACACACCTCAGGCCGGCCGGGTCGAGGGGGACTCAGACTGACTCTGGCAATCACAACACACACACCTCAGGCCGGCCGGGTCGAGGGGGACTCGAGACTGACTCTGGCAATCACAACACGCACACCTCAGGCCGGCCGGGTCGAGGGGGACTCAGACGACTCTGGTCTTCACAACACACACACACACCTCAGGCCAGCCGGGTCCGAAGGTGACTCAGACCGAACTCTGGCCTACACACACACCTCAGGCCAGCCGGGTCGAGGGACTGTAGGCCGACTCCGGCATTCACACACACACACACCTCAGGCCGACCGGGGTCGAGGGGGACTCAGACCGACTCTGGCCTTCACAACACACACACACCTCAGGCCAACCGGGTCGAGGGGGACTCAGACCGACTCTGGCCTACACACACACACACCTCAGGCCGACCGGGTCGAGGGGGACTCAGACGACTCTGGTCTTCACAACACACACACCTCAGGCCGACCGGGTCGAAGGGGACTCAGGCGACTCTGTTCTTCACAACACACACACCTCAGGCCGACCGGGGTCGAGGGGGACTCAGACCGACTCTGGCCTTCACAATGGGCACATACACATCCCTAAGAGATGGAGCCAACCTCTCTGCCTGAAACTAAACATTACACACAGGCCGAGCAGAAGTGTAAAATGCTACTATAAAATGCATTTATATTCATTCATCACTTCATATGATCTCATGACTGCAGCTGCCTGTGAATCACAGTGATGTTCAGATAATCTCAGAGGAAACGCTGGAGTCCACTCGAACACAGAAATAGATGGATCGCTAACAATGCCAGGTGATAACAGAGAGTCGCGGGATGATGGACGATGGCAGGTTTCCCATCGATCATGTGATCCCACTGAACATGTACACCGAGCTGTTACGTGCACATGATTGTGTCCGTCCATTCAGCCGGCTGGTTTTACAGAGATGGTTCAGAGAGGGGCCGCTGGGTCTGTGATGTATTTTTGTAAGTTATCACAGACATGTTCCAGGAAGAGAGAGAGGGCTGCAAACAGGACGAACTGGAATGTGTTTCCTGCAGGCCAACGGCGCTGGACAGGGCAGATTTCTTATACCATCTCTGACAACACACACACACAATCCCTCGCTCCCTAAACCTCCAGCTCTCGGTCTAACACTCTCTCTCTAACACACACACACCATGCACACACTCTCTCTACAAAAAATGCTGGGTTGTTTTAACTCAATTGTGGGTAAAATATGGACAAACTCAAACATTGGGTTAAAAATGTAACCCAATGGCTGGGTTTGTCCATATTTGACCCAAATTTGAGCTTAAAACAACCCAGCATTTTTAGAGGGTAAACTAATTTATTTAAGGCGAAATTAAAACTTGCACTCCAAACAATGCTGGGGTTTTTTTTTACCCAGAATTGGGTAAAATATGGACAAACCAAAATGTTGGGTTAAAAATGTCATTTAAAATTTTAACCCAACTTTAACTTTGACTTTCAACTGTACATTTCTTTTTTTGAGAATGAGATTTTAAACCCAAATTTGGGTTTGTCCATATCTGACCCAAACTTGGGTTGAAATAACCCAGCATTTTTTAGAGTGTGGCATTTCCAGATCCGCATGTTGCAGGATGCTAGCAACGATTTTCGTATTATGTAACCAGGCTTTATACACTCTAAAAATTGCTGGGTTGTTTTAACCCAACTTTGGGTCAAATACTGGACAAACTCAGCCATTGGGTTAAATTTTATTATTACTTTTTTAACCCAATGTTTGGGTTTGTCCATATTTGACCCAAAGTTTGGTTAAAAACAACCCAGTATTTTAAGAGTGCACACTCTCTCTCTCACACACACACATTTTGTTGTTGGGGACTTCCATAGCCATTAGGTTTTTTATACTGTACGAACGGTATAGTTCTCCTCCCCTTAACTTAAAACTTTCTGCATTTTTACATTATCAAAAAAACACTTAGAAGAGTTTTTAAAAGCTGTTTTCCACATGGGGACCACAGAAATGTCCTATTTACTGCCATCTTTGTGGGGACATTTTGTCCCCATGATGTAGGGTTTACCACGACAAACACGCACTCGTCAAACAGCAGTCCAACATAGTCATTTATTTGGGTGCAAAAAGTTTTTTTAAGGGTGCACGAGTTTGTCTGTCGCTATTCTTCTAATGGAACAAGGAGAATCAATGACATTCAATCTTCTTAAAAGGTATGATGTTATTTACCAAAGCCAGTTTTATTAGAATATCATTAGACATTGTTCAAAGACTGTGCCATTGTTGTTCACGTTTCCCTGGCAGAGTCTGGGCCTGATGACTCATCTCTAGTGGACAGACACACTGATCCCGGTTGTTGTCAGAGTCTCCCGTAATTTAATCAGGAAGCTCACAAGGACGTGCAATGTTAATTTCATATTTCAAATCACGAACCAAGTATCTGCACTAGTCACTTTCCTCACCTAGTATCCGGCACCAGTAATCATGTTTTGAGATGCGGGTCTGCGACCGCTTACGTTAGAGGTTCATTGCTCGCATTTAATCATCTTTATCCCCTTCTTTTACTTTAAATGTTTCATTGGATCAATCAAGGTACAAGTGAAGGACTAATGCAATGAAATAAAGTGCATCATATCGATCTACATTTCTTTGGATTGTTTTCCGCTTGCAAAAGCTACTTACTGATTGGACTCTATTAGCATCTTCATGTGAGGCATTCACACACAGACCTAAAGTGATTATGAGCAGAAGCTTTGAATCTTTTTCATGCCACAAACCCCCAAATATGATGATCTGCTTGCAACAGACCCCTACAATATAAAGACAGCTATCTATTTTCATGCATACAGTATATCTATAAAAATAGTTCTGCTCATATATGCCATATTGATGTCTCCATAACACTTAATCACATGGCATTTATGGCACAAAAATATGCAATATTGTGACTCAGTTTGATTAATAGCTTTAGAAAATATAGCACTTTACAATATGGTTAATTAGTTAACAACAGGTAATGCATTGACTATGATGAAATAACAATGAGCAATACATTTGTTACAGTATTAATCATTGTTAATAAAAATACAATTGTTAATTGTTTGTTCATGTTAGTTCACAGTGCATAATAAAGTATTAGTAAATGTAGAATTAATACTAAGATTAATAAATGCTTTATTATTGTTCATTCTTAGTTCAGTTAACTAATGAACCTCACTGTAAAGTGTTACCAAAAACATTAAGAAACCTTTGATTATAAAAAAATCTGAATGCAATTCTGAACATTGCAAACGTTTATTACAAACAACAGCATGACAAACAAATAACCAACGAGAAGGTTCTTTGAACCCATTAAACTTTCGTCATCATCACACAATCACAACACGTGGTCCAGCGCCCTCTGGTGGCTCAGCTCAACTCTCACAGCTCAAACGAGCATGAAATCACATCCTGGCATCGCAGAAGAGCTTCTTTCTGAACACCGAGAGGAGTTTCCAAACCAGACACTTGGAAGTTCAGGACGTCAATATCCGAGGCGCCGAACCTCGCGCGCACGCGCACTTTCTCGTGCATGTTAAACTCGACGTGTTTGTCCGTCATCAGAAGAGAGTTGCAGAAATCTCTCGCGCAGATCTGAGCGCAGTCGCTGCTCCTCTTCATCAACAGCTCCCGATGAAGACGAGGATGAAGAGGAGAGTGTTGTGGGACACAGAGCGATAAAGCGCGCGGAGTTCGGGTCCGAAGCCTCGGCTGTTCGGGTCCGGGCCGCGGGAAAGCCGGAGAACACTGACGGGAGTCTTCATACTGATCCATTAAACAACACACACATCACGGACTTGCATGTGCTAGTGGTGACTTTACTTTAGAGATATGAAGTGCCATCCGTTGCAGCAACTGCTGTTTGTTTACGTACCTCGCTCAGTATGAGAGCTGTATCTGCATATATCCGGTTTTATTTTCAAAATAAAAGTCATCAAGCCGGGCATAAAGAAGTTCGTATTATTTGTAATGTGGAATATCGCAGTATTTATTATAAATTATGTATGCATGCACAAGATTGTTTTTCATATGTTTTAAAACAATTATTTTATTGAGTAATGAGTTTGATACAAAATAGAAAAGAAAAAAGTTTGATAGAAAGCAATTCAAATAAAAAACGATTTATATTACACATTATAGGCCTACCACAAATATAAATATAAATATATATATATATATATATATATATATATATATATATATATATGTAGGCGTATATATATATATATATATATATATATATATATATATATATTTGTGTAGGCCTATATATATATATATATATATATATATTTGTGGTAGGCCTATATATATATATATATATATATATATATATATATATATACACTTACAAATACAATTGTGTCTATAAATAAATGAAGTTTAACTTCAAAAAGAAGTAATGATTTAACATGTCAAAATCAACACTCAAAATCTCTTTCCCTTAAATATGAGGTGCACTCCTTCTACCATGAAATCAAAATAGACAATTATTTATTTATGTTTAAATGGAATATCGAGGTATTTATTTTTGAATGATTTATCCGTGCACATCATCATTTTATTTGTAATTCATGTTTCTCTTCTGATGATGAGGGCGGGGGCAACACGCTCACACGGATCCACCAATAGCAAACCACAACCATCAAATCAAGTAAATTTGTTCTTTTTTTTACATTTAAAAAAAAAATAATAAATAATAATTATTATTTTACAGTTCTTGTTCCAGAGATACGTCTCAATAGGGGCTTTTTGCACCGGAAGAATCATTTAATAGTATCCTAAACAATCCGTTCATGTTGTCAAAATTTAACCCAAGTAGCCTATGCAAATTGTACTTTTTGTGATTCACAATCAGAGATATCTTATATCTTTTTCAGCATTGTGATCATACAAGAAAAATTTTGGCAAGACATTTGCCAGTTCACTGTAAAACTAAATATATAACAAACTTGGAGCTTTATTTCAAGGATGTTTTCTTTGGGTTTTTTCAATTTTTTGAGAATATGAGAAATATTTTTAATATACTTAAATATATTAATTATTTTGCTTGCAAAATATTTTGTCCACAAATGTAAAACTATTAAAGTTACCCCCATTTTTTCTAACTTTCAAAATTATAATAAAGGAGTAGTTCACTAAAAAATAAACAATTGCTGATAATTTACTTACCCATGTCATCCAAGATGGTCCATGTCTTTCTTTCTTCAGTCTAAAAGAAATTAAGGTTTTTGATGAAAACATTCCAGGATTTTTCTCCATATAATGGACTTCAATGGGAACCAAACGGTTCAAGGTCCAAAGACAGTTTCAGTGCAAACTGTTCAAAGGGCTTTAAACGATTCCAGACGACTGAATAAGGGTCTTATCAAGCGAACGATTCGCTCCTTTAAAAAAATAAATAAAAAAAGACAAAGTTTAAGTGTATTATTTATCAGTTCTTGTACCTCTGCTCTTTTTACTGGCTTATGGATCTTCACTTCTGTATCTCATAAGTACATGTTTAATAATAAATAAACAAACAAACAAAATAAATAAATAAATAAAAAGAACCGTGAATAATTCCTAGAACTATTGGCAGAAGTACGCAGATGCTGCTGTGTTCGCACCACAGGAACTAGGAATGATGTTAATTCTAGGAACTCATTTAAAGGGTAAACACCTAAACCAACACTAGGAATTAGCTTCTTGACGTTAGTGTAGACTGCGTGATTGGCCGATCACACTGCGAAACACTCAGCACCTCGCCATTTTTAAAAATATGAATTTTTCTATGAATTTTTCCATTTTTCTATGAACATGCTAATCAGTGATAGATGAGACTACAACCTTTACACTTAAGGAGAAAATCCAACACAAAATAAAGGTCACAACAAGTGTGGCTTACATCACTTTAGAGTTCCTATGGTAAGAATGAAACCAACTTTCCTAGTAGGGGAACCATTAGTTCTGAGGGAACCATCCTGGTGGAAAGACCCTACAGTATAGGGGAAAATGACTACAACTCTCTTTTCATGCACACTTATTATGCACACACACATTTTACATACGTTGCTTGTTATGATCTTGTTAATTCGGCAACATTCTGAATTTAGGGATTGGCTACCTTTCATGTTGGAACTCTGAGTTTGATTGAGGCTTTGTTAAGTGAGTTAAAAAAAAAAAAAAAAATATATATATATATATATATATATATATATATATAATATTAATATATAAATATATATATATATATATATATATATATATATACATATATATATGTCTATGATATTGGAAGACTGAGCAACCATCTGTTTCCTATTTTTATTATATTTACATATTTCAGTTTCAAAGTTATTTCCTTGCTTTCTTGAATATTGAGTGAATAATTTATAATAAAAATTAATTACAAATTACAATAAATATTAAATAACAATACAACTTCTTACAATCTTAAAATGATGCAAAAACAGGCTATGGAACTTTTAGGTGTTTATTGTTAATGATGTAACATTTTAGTAAGCTGCTATTAATGGAGTCCTATGTATGAATGCATGTTGAATGCAAGCACATATTAATGTAGGAACTGGTGTGTGAAACAACTTCCTACAGATGACTCATTTCTGGCCTACATTTTGAATTATTGACCCTGCCCATTTCTCATAACTGGGGAATCCCAACAAAACACAAAGTTTGAAATGGAAACCGTTTAGTTTCAGTTTTCTGTAACCCATCTCAAAGCAATACACTGGCTGGACAGCCTATAGTAAATCCAAATCAAAACTACACCCTTTTCTTTCTGCACTTCCTCCTTTTGTAAAGGGTCTTCCTATTTGTTATTGTTATCATCATGATTTTGTTAATCGGCCATAAGTTGTTGTCATGTGCATAATGACGCATCAGATGGTGTGAACTTCCTCAAATATCTTCTGCAGCAGAGCCTGACGACCTGATTCTCTCTTTCCATCCTAAAACAACCGTAAGTGCAGATTATACTTGCTGTCTAATATTTTACCAGTTTATTATGCTTTGAATATGATATAATGACAATATTAACTTGCAGTATACTTTAAAAAAAATCACAAACTATTCAGGCTTTAAAAAAGTTAAAGTGATCCAGGAAAAAATGTGGAACTGATATTAACATTATGCAAACGACACTGAGCATGTCATACAGTTTCTTTCTGTTGTGTGAAAATGACTGTTACAATTACATTACCATTGTGTGTACGGTATACGGTGCAGTACTGTACAATATTGCATGTGCTTGTTGTAGTTTATACCTTGAAAGGATGGAGAAGAATGGAGGAAACCCACGCCAGCAGCATTATGGGTAAGTCTCAGTTTTGTGTTGCAATGTCCTGTATCATACATAAAGGCAGAAGTTAATCATTATAAGGCAAAATAAAGAGTTTAGATTGTGATAGCGCAGACCATAAGAAGATACCGACATTACGACAGCGAAAAAAGTCAAAGGATCCATGAATCAAAATGTACATAAAACTATTCTGAGCTGTAAGACAGTCGTCGCTCAGGATATTGCACAGCAAAACAGTGGACACATGATAACACTGTGTCATTATGGGACATTTTACAACACTAATACAGTGAGATAAGCATTACTGTAAAGCTTTAGATAATGTACAGCGGGCCAAAACTCTTGTTAGGATGAAATAGACATTTCAGATTGTAAAATTCAGGGTCCTCCCAAAGGGAACCTTTTTTTTCTTTTGCAAAGGTCCATTTGGGGGCTCTCAGCGACTTTAACTTTATGTTCAGTATAAGTCAAAAGTATTGAATGTTTTCTAAAGAAGCCTCTTATGCTCATCAAGTCTTCATCATCATCAGTCTTCGGTGTCACATGATCCTTCGGAAATCATGATACGCTAAACTGATACTGTTGGAAAATCGATGTCTGCCAGCAATATTTCATTGATGAATAAAATGTTAAAAAGAACAGCCTTTATTCAAAATATAAATATTTTCTAACTTATAAATGAATGAATGCATGAATTAATACTTTATTGAACAATGAGAAATCATACATATCTATATATATATATATACATATATATATATGTATGTATGTATGTATGTATGTATGTATGTGTATATATATATATATATATATATATATATATATGCTGTTATTTTAAAAACTTTTTATTAATCAAAAAATAGAAATTGATACTAAATCTCATGATTTCTGAAGGATTGTGACACAAAAAATTGGAGTAATGATGCAGAAAAATCCCCTTTGCATCACAGAAATGGATTTTATTTTAAAGATATTCAAACATCAAACCATTATTTTAAATTGTAAGTTTTTTTCAGTATTTGTGATCAAATAAATTAACATAAAATAATACATACATAATAAAAAAACATTAGTAAAACAAAAACAACAACAAAAAGCATTAGATACAGTAATATTCCCAAACTTTTGACCGGTACTTGATACATTTTATATATTATATGCAAAAATAAAGATTTGATAAATATTTAAAATACTTAGAAACCAGGTAATGAAAATACTGAGTTGTTTCTAACCCAACTTTGGGTCAAATATGGACAAACCAGCCATTGGGTTATTTTGGGTTTGTCCATATTTGATCCCAAGTTGGGTTAATTCAACCCAGCATTTTTCAGGGCCCTATAATTTCTGCGATCACGAATAAAAGCACACTCTTTTTGCAACTAAAATAACAGTAAAGGGTAAAAAAAAACGAACCCCTGAAAAATTAAAAAACGGAAAAACGGAATTTGCAAAAATTAAAACGGAAAAAAGAATTTGGGAAAAAATAAATGGAATTTGGTAAAAAATAAAACGGATTTTATAGGGCCCTAATTTTTAGAGTGCATGCGTCACTGTATTAGATACACTCTAAAAAATGCTGGGTTGTTTTAACCCAATTTTGGGTCAAATATAGACAAACCCAACAATTGTTGTGTGTTACATTTTTAAATTACGTTTTTAACCCAATGTTTGAATTCGTCCAAATTTAACCCAAAATTGGGTTGAAACAACCCAGCATGTTTTTGAAGTGTAGGATAATGATTCACTTGTTTTCCAGGCTGGTTCCGCTCAGCGTTTTGGAAAGCAAAGGAATGAGTTGAAAACCAAAGCAAAGTAAGCACGTGTTCTCAGGAGTGCTCATCTGGACACTCCAACACCACATCCGTCTCCTCTTCATCCTCTTCCTCACTCTACACCTTCGACGTCAGAGAAACCGTCCGCCTCAGGAAAAGCCTCTTCCCTCAGTGCTCTTCTCACTGCCTCACGCCTCATCTCGCAGATATGACGTGTATCTGTGTCAGCAATGAGAAGGACTTCGATCTAGCACAGAGTTTGGCCGGTTTCCCTTGAAGATCCCTGTAAAGGCCTGCGCTGCTTCCTGCAGGACCGGGACTGTCCTCTGAGGCAGCGCTGTGTCCACTGAGATCCTGCAGGCCGTGCGGGACAGCCACTGCTGGGTGCTTCTGCTCACCCCACACTTTCTGAAGGACGAGTGGTGCTTATATCAGATGCACCAGGTCCTGTCTGAGGGACCCATGTCCCAGAGGATCATCCCTGCCGTCATAAACATGCCCATATCCCAGATCCCGTTTCGAACTGCGCTATGTCTTTACTGTGGATCTGAACGCGAACAAAGAGTCTGGCTACTCTCAAGTGTACAGGACCGTTCTCTTCATTGTGAGTAGAATATTGTGTTACAGTTAAGATTTATGAAGGCCAACTTGAACTGCGCATATAAAATTACCATCCCTTTGGATTACACACAGCTTTAACATAATTATATACATAATGATGCATATTTGTCCGTCGGTACATAAATTAAACAGGTAAGATTTCTGCAGTAGTACTGCATTTTAAAAACAATAACCACATTTATCATTAATACAGGGTTCCTACAGGTTTCTTCAAGTTAAATTCAAGTCTTTTTAGGACCATTTTATATAAAGAATTAATACATATTTCACGTCCCTACCAACAAAGAAAAACAAAATCCTTCAACTTGTGTTCATTTATTTTTCAAATGTGGAATGGGTAAAAGATGATAACCCAAGCAGATGTGAAAATTCAGAGCTCCGACCGATAAAGGATTTTGAAGGCCGATACCGATACAAATATTTTGGGGTTTTAAAATCCGATATGCCGATATATCGGCCGATATTTATTTTATTTTTTTTTCAGAAACGCGCAACAAAACATTAACAGATTTCCCTAACATAGTTATTTGTAGTCATTTATGAGTTTTAACTAAAATAATATGATAAAGCATTTTAAAAAGAGATTATTTATTTAGGCAGAAAAAGTTCAATGGGGTTTCCAAGCTCATTAATGTTAACGTTAGTGGTCTTCCACTGATGATAGTGGCATTAGCTAGCTTTGTGGTTAGCTTGTCTATGATGAGCCATAATTTAGCAATAGATTTGCAGTAGACATACTGCAAATTGTAAAACATACATTTTCAATATAACAGGCCAAGGAGAGATGATTGAAGCGTATTTCATCTGTTTTAATTTTATTTTTGAAATATTCATTTATCGGCCATTATAACTGCCGATACCGATATTTTGGAAAATGCCTAATATCGAGCCGATATATCGGATCTGGCTATAGTGAAAATTAAAAATATTTCAGTAGGCCACAAGAAAGTTTGCCGAACAATGTTAAGTTGTGTTTTAACATTAGCTATGTACTTATTCCATGCTGGGAATATGGGGAACTGAGAGACCCCTGAACAATAAACATCGAAAATCATAATAATCGGGGTTGACAAATTATACTTTTGAGGAAAAATACAATACGGAGAAGTTACATACAGCAGTGTAATTTCACAGCAATTTTTATTTAGTTTTAGTCATATTTTAGTCATCTGAATTGTTTTAGTTTTAGTCTAGTCTTAGTTGACGAAATACAATAAGATTTTTATGTGATTTTATCTAAATCTACAGTAGATTTAGTCGACTAAAATATAATGGGTTTAGGTAAATTGTAATGTGGTATAATATTTCCAAACCCATAATTATACTTTTGGAGAAAACATATATTGTCCTATTAATATGAATGATTTTAAAGTTTGAACATGCAATACATATACAGATTTAACTACTGTGACTTAAAAAAATATCTTAAAATTAAATAAAACCACTTTTCCTAAAGTAAAACACAGTCTTCCTTTCAATGAATGATATATGCATTCTTTATAACAACTTACATCATTCTTTATTCTTTCAAGTAGACAATTATTTGTATGAATTAAATACAATTAATCCTTATTAAAGATAATAACAAACAGTGAATACTTTTCTCTTTTTCTTTTGTTGCTTGATCAAAATTAATGACACAGACCGCATTATGTTTATTGCCACTGTCACTTTAAAAGATCGGATCATGTCCAATGACATGCGGATACGATTGCACTGATGCACATCCAATACACTCACAACTGTTTAAGACATAACCGACATAGTTTACATGAATACTCTCCAAAACGGACATTTAGACATAATGTTGTGTGTGTATTTGTCCATTCAGACACGAAAGAGAGCTCAGTGCAGCAGTACCCGTGCGCTGTACAGATGTATATGTGCACGGCTCCACGCTTCGGGCTGTTGCGTGGTTGGTTTACATTTTTAACGTTTTATAAGACCGCGGGGTAGATCAGCACGTTACAGTACAAATGTGTGCATCTAACACACACGCAGGACATCAGTTCTGACTGGATCGCTTCCCAGATCGTCACTATCTAACATTTTCATCTAGTTTTTATTCGTTGACGAAAATGTCAATGAGATTTTCGGCATAGTTTTTGTCATTCAAAACTAGGTTTTATTTTATTTTCGTCTGTGAATTTTTTGTTTGTTTTCGTCAATGAAATGAACACTGAAATACAGCACAATTTTAAGACCCAGACATCAAAATTCAAGACTTTTTAAAGACTTTTTAAGGTATTATTTCCAAATTCATAAATTCAATGCTTTTAAGGCTTTTAAAGACCCACGGAGAACCCTGTTAATAAACCCATGTTTGTTTCCAATCTCATAACATTTCAACTGGCCATGCTGTTACCCACTTTCATACTTTTTAATGGAATAAATGCAAGTTTTCACAATGAACTGTCACGTTTCAAGGAAGTGCGGACACAAAGACTTTAATCAAAACGGAGGAGAACAGAGACAAAGAACTTTTATACACAAACTAAAGAGCTAATTAACAATGAACACCTGAACTGAGGAACCTAATCAAATCAGTGGCTCTGGACACACACAGGTGAAACATTTACATTCATTTAACAGATGCTTTAATCCAAAAGCGAATTACAAATGAGAACAATAGAAGCAGTAAAACTAACAGTAGGACAACAATTTGCAAAGTTCAATCTAACACAGTCCATTTAATTAATAATATGTTTAACAATTAAAACTGATCAACATGAACAAATAAACTCAAATCCATACATGATTTATGCTGAATTGATAATGATGCATTTTAAAATATTATTAATAGATGCAAATAGTTAATAATATGCCATGATTTTTTTAATCTATTCTTATCTATTTTATGTATGTATGACTAGTTAATATGCCTCACATTAAGTTTATTAGTTTGTTAATGTTAAATCTGGGCCTGTGTCAGACTTATATAAAGAATAAATAATTATTTTGTGACCGCTATAAAAGTATAATAAATATTATGCTATGAATTTGTGTAATATAAATGTTATCTGGATGTACTACTTCCACCATGCTGTCATTATCACGTGACCTCCATTCATAAATTCAAATCGTGAAATCATAAAGTGTCCATTATATGCACACTTCAGCATCTCACTGGAAGTAGTAGTCGCTCATCCGAGTACTTTTTTGCACAATAAGAGCACTGTGAATTCTGACAAACTTCTTTTGTCAGATCCTTTTTTATACTATAAATTAGAGAAGTATGCTATTTCAAATGCAGCCTGTATCAATATTTTATTGAGTGTGGGTGATCATCACCATTGCACTCTTGTTCAAGGTAGGCTTGAACGATTATGGAAAATAATCTAATTGCGATTTTTAGATCCAATATTGCAATTAGGCCTGCACGATTCTGGAAAAATATGAATCACGATTTTTTAGCTTAGAATTGATATCACGATTTTTTCTCATAAGTGTAATCGGGGTTCAGTACAGATTCTGTAAAATGAAATTCCAGGACTTTCAAGTACTTTTATAACCGCTTCCTGAATTGTCACTGCATTTGTAATTTTTAAATCTTTAAAACAAAATAAGAATAAATGATGGAATTACAAATAAATACAAAAATAGAACAAAGAAAAGCTGCAAATTAAATAAACTGTGTTTTTATAGTAGATCGGTATACATTTGAATAAAGTAATCAAATGTGAAAAAATTGCATATTCATTACTGTATAAATTAAATATAGATGGATATTTTTTGTAAGAGTTTTAAAAAGGGTAGACTATTTAGTCTAGAGCAGTGAGTAATTTCTTTGTCCTTTGATTAATATGAAAACACAGCAGCAGTTTTATTAAACTCCTGCCCCTTTAAAGGAGCTGTATGTAAGATTGTGGCCAAAACTGGTACTGCAATAACATTTCAAAATACCAGAGCAGTGTATCCCCTTCCCCCGACTCAAGGTTGCCAGATAGGTGGCAGGATCCAATATTTTTTTTTATCTGACACATTTGTAGCGGCTGACTGGTAGATCGATAGAAGGTGGAGCATCATACCAAAACACATGTTGATCATGACAACATCAACATCAGTTGAGGGCTGCAACTTTACTTTTTAAATGACAATATCCTGGCTGGACTACTGTTGTCAGTGATATAAGTATTTGAAATGAACATGATTTCTTAATGTCTAGTGATATATCAGGGCCATTTTATGATTATTTTAAATAAATTTCTTACATACAGCTCCTTTAAGACCGAACGCATGGACCCCATTTGAACATGGCTAACTTACATTCACTTGAGATATAACCGACTGTGTTAACTAGTAAACTTTGTTTATTATAAACGACTTTATTTCAAATATAACGTATACATCTCAGCAACTAAGCTGGGTTGGTTTGGAAGCGAAAAAGGACGAGGCAAAGATGACACGGATATATATAGATGCAACCGTTAAGTGTTTTATTTAAAGATTCGCGAAAACGGTCTAGTGTCCGGAATACTGTGATACTGAGGCTATACACGCTTCAAACTAAAGGCCGATTTTTTTTTTTTTTAAATCGAAGTCATTTAAAAAAATAAATCGTGAACAGGGTGAATCGAGTATCGCGATTTTATAACGATTTATCGTGCAGGCCTAATTGCAATTGCGATTTAATACGCGATTACTTTTTAAGTTCTTTACCTTCTGTATTAGTCGAATAAAGACAAGCAATAAATCATTGTACAGTAGGGATGGGAATCTTTAGGCAGCTCATGATCTCATCTCCTTTTTTTCTTATTAATTAATCTTAATAACACTTAAAATATGTATTTAATTACATGTGTAAAAATACATACTTAAAAAAATATATCTAAGAAAAAATTTACTGAACCAATTACATTTTAATGACATAATTTTAAATAGCCTACTGTTAGGGTGTTGATGACGACTGATCTTCAACTTAATTGGCATCTTTTTAATGAATGAAAGCCAGTATCACTAATACTATCCTGATATCTCAATGAAAATTATTTTCCCAAAACTTATTGTGCGGCGCAAGAATCCACCTGTCAGCTCAAGTGTCCACTAGGGTGGGAATCTTTGGTCACCTCACGATCCGATTCTGGGAGTCACAATCCGAATTCCAGAACGATTCCTGGCTGTGTTCACGTTAATTTTGCACAAGATAACATTAAACCACAGCGACGCACAGCTGCATGCGCGAGCAGTCTACACAAACAAAGCGCGCGTGAGGATTTGAAATTGAAAGCAGTATTTGAAAAGTAGTCTTCCGTTATAGTGAGGTTCATATTTTAAATATATAAGTCCACTGCATTCCAAACCACGTAAATTATGACTTCGTAGAGCATTCGTAAGGAAAATATACCGACGGGCGAGACGGCACACTTCAAGTTTAACATCAAAGGAAGTGCGCGTCTCTCACACAGTGTGTGCAATGAAGCCTGTGAATGTCCTCGTCATAATTCGCTTCAATCTTTCCGAACTTTATGAAAGATTATTCTACGAAGGTTCGAGTGGTGTGTATTAGGTTGGGTATCGTTTGAATTCTAACGATTCTGATTTCGATTCCTTGTTTCGATTCCGGTTCCTAACGATTCTGATTCCGAATTCTTTAAGAGGCAGAGTCAGAAAAAGTTTAGCTAATCAACGGTCTTTCTGAAGGAAATACTCCTTCTGTCACAAATACTCCTTATGTCTCAAATTTAGCATTTTGCCGAGATTTTGTTATTTTTAGAAAGTGAAGCCACACTTTGGACGCCGACGTAAGCTACTCATGTTCGACTTGCGCAGGTTATGCCAACACTTCCGGTAGACGCTTCTTCAGTGGTGTTGTTCAGCGGTTTCTTCTTCCGTTCGCGGACTGTGAATATCGAAACTAGGAATCAAAATTTTTACTTTCTGAACGTACTCGGAAAAACGAAGTTACGTCCCGTGTTTCAAGTCGAACTCCTTATTAAACTAAACACTTCTCGAAAATTATTTTTCTAATTAATCGTTTTTAAAATGTGGTCGATTCAAAAATCGATTCTCAGACGGTGCACGAATCGATTTTTTCCATATTAACGGCTCACGGTGCTGCGTCTTCTCCTATTTTTTACAGTCTATGGTCTTCTCTCTGCACTAGGCAAGCGTCAAGCACTTCAGGCATCGATACACACTCGCGTTTAGGAGTCGGGATTCGGGACATGACGGAATATTCACTTTATATTCACAGCACTGGATCGTAACCTATGATCGGTAACTAACGTTTCTCATTTTGACGTCTTTTTAAGTTCTACCAGTTTAAACATTCAAGCAATGTTAAACCATCCCGTGTTTGCGCACTCTCAGAGATGTCTTTCACTACGTGCACATACAGTACAGCCTAAATCCGCCTCACAAACAGCTCGCCAGAAACAAAGGTTTTATCTAGGGATGGGCATTTTTCTAAAATATTGCATTCAAATATTCGGGCTCATAAAAATCGAATATTTGAATATTCGTTTATTTAAATTATGTTTAACGAAAAAGACAGGTTTTTTTTACGTTTTTGTCACCATTTCTGGACAAGCTTACAATTAGGCAATACACAACAAGCTTACAATAGTAATTAAAGTTTTCTTTTAGTTGAAAACATTAAACAGTAGGCCTATGAGTAAACAAAATATATATTTAAAAAGCATTATTAAAAGCATGCTCAAGCAGCGCGAGCGAAAAAAAAACCCTAATAAAGCAGATTGCGTCAGATATCGTACAGATATACACACAGAGTCAGCAAATGACTGATTATCGTGTTTATATTGTTTCACGTTTATGTTGAGAAAAACAATAATATCTAACGTTACATGCAGGGGCGGCGCCAGCACTTTATGCTCGAGTGAGAAAAGACGCTGCGCTGACAGACGTTTCAGAGACACAAAGAGAACAGTGTTTCTAACAGCACTTTGCATTTTCTGTTCATAAACCGGTCTCCCTTAACGAAAACTTAAAATAAGTGTGTCTCAAAATCATTTTGCTATTAGATAAGTTAACATCTTTGATCACGCGGGTCCAGCTGCGCTTACCTGCAGTTGTGATGCAATGATGAACAGCTACGTTCTTTCCTCACTCGACTGTTTGGATTTCATGTGATTTCTCATGGTGATGATATCATAACTCAGATTAATTAATTAATTTGATCAAAAGTAATTCCGTTTAGCAAGATCCTTTTCAAGTAACGTTAAATCCAAACTTCGCGAGGCAGACGACAACATGTGATCAAATACAGATAACTTGTTAACACACTCCACAGCGCCATCCAGTGCATTTAATTGTAACTGCGAGTTAGTTCTTTAGGATTTATCATGGACTCACTGCATTTACGGCCAGCAAAGCAACGTATTCAAAATTCGAATAGTATTTTATATTATTTCGAATAATAATTACATATCAAATATTCAAAATTCGAATATTCGTGCACATCCCTAGTTTTATCCCTGGATTATATCGCTTCATCAGTTAAAAACACGCAAAATTATATCAAAACTTTGGTCTTGGTGAGTTATCTCGACTCGTAAAGAGTCGGTTATGTCTTAAATAAGTATAAAACAAGCGGTGCGTGACAGACAGTGATGAGACAGGATCCGTCACCATGCACTAGTTCTTAAAGGGAATGCAGCCATATGTGTCTATCATTAATTCTGTTGTCGTCATTACAACATAATATAGCATTAATTGTAAGCAATCAGGATTAAAAGCTTATGTATTTAATTCAGTCTGGACTAAAAAAGACTATCCAGTGTTATTTTACATTGGATTACTTTATTCAGTTTCTGTAGTATTTCTGACATATCCAAAAAACAACCCAAATGTCTCTTTATTTGTGTCTTTATTCTATTCTATTTATTTGTGCTACTTTTTTCAATTTAATTCAAAGATTGAAATCAAGCTTCCATGTGTTGCATAAATTCTTAACAAAAATTACCCCATTGTAAAAAACAAACATTTAGGTAAGATCAATGTATTTAAAAAGTCTGAATATTCATATATTTATTTATCTATATCTAGGCCTATCTTAAACATAAAATATTCCTGATCCTGTTTCGATCAAGCTGTGTGCGACTGTTCTGAATTTTCAGCATCAATCTTGCATCAAAATCCTGTCTATTCATTGTATGCATTTAGAGTATAGTTTACCTAAAATAAAAAGAGTTTTATATACATGTTTGTGGCTCTTAATTTCTTTCAAACCAGGAATCCAGAATCGAAATCGAATCAAAC
Organism: Hybognathus amarus; assembly: GCA_030378365.1. Lineage (NCBI taxonomy): Eukaryota > Metazoa > Chordata > Actinopteri > Cypriniformes > Leuciscidae > Hybognathus > Hybognathus amarus. Next base: position 356,410 of record JAQIUQ010001264.1, on the reverse strand, counting down.
TGAGAGCTTGCGAATCGAAATCGAAATCGAACTGAGAGCTTGCGAATCAAAATTGAACATGTGAAATCAATACCCAGCCCTAATCATAATATGGAAATATTATTTCCACTACATTTTTCAAGGAGATTATTCGCATAGACATATGCTAGTAGGCCTTGTTTACCATTAGGTCGGAAGTAACAATTATTTTGGTAGACTAATCCGCTAGAAATCGACATTTCCGTGATTGGCTACATCGCTCAAGCCTGCAAACATTACAAATATAAACTCTGGCCTGTATATCGTTTATATTTTGTTTTAGCGTCAGTTGTTCTTATCTGCAACAGTTAAGTAACAATATTTGTTTTTCTTGGTTTTATTCATTATATATTTATATTTTGCGGGAGTCCACGAATCGTTTTATTCTCCCGAAGGCCGCACACAGAGTGAGTGCATCTCTAACAAGGGCCCAACCCCGAAGCATGGCGGCGGAATATCGTTGGCCCGGGTCGGATTAAGTTTGGACAGAGAATATAAAATAACGGAATCTCACTACTTTTGAAATGCGCTAACATTTCCATGAGTAACGTTTGACGCTAGCATCACAGTCATAGATTATGAAAGAAGCAAACCGCTACGACACAAACACACACACACAAACAAACAAACGCACCAGTTAAAATCATACGATGGCAGACAGTAGCTCATACAAAGACACTTCTTCCAGCATACCGTAATGTAAACGTTACAGTTAAACTGACCTAAAGTTAAGTTAGCAAGCTATCGCGCAGGTTAACTTAAAGGCAGGCATGGCTGTGAAATTATTCGACATAATTAGACGGTGTATTAACATAACAACAACAATAGCATGCTAGCTGGTTACTTACCAGGATTTGGAAGTGAATTATTTTGCGCAAATGTAACTGAAGGGATCTTTGGCAGTTGAGCATACAGTAGTGACGTGAGTGCGTCACTGAGGGCCGTTGTGCAGATCTGCTTTCCGCGTCGATATGGCCAGGATGTGACGTTCGATCTTTTTGTAGTCAATTTGTAGTCCATGATGATTATTTTAAAATAATTAAAAAAAAAAAATATATATATATATATATATATATATATATATATATATATATATATATATATATATATATATATATATATATATATATATATATAGTATATGCTGTCATTTTAAACGTTGTAAACGTTTAAACATGCTAGGATTTAAATAGATAAAAACACACATGCAAAATACATATAGACCTACAATTTTCAAGATCATTCAGGCTGAGTCTTTTAGATGTTTAAAATGTGTCTCATTGATTTACACTGAGTCATAAAAAAATCCAGACATTTAAGACAATGTTTTGGCATAAACTCAAATCTCAAATTTACGTCAAGGTGCCCGCTGGGATATATAATCAAACCACAATGTGTCTTAATATCTCGATTAGATACAGTTTTCCAGTCATAATATATAAACTATAGCCTACACATAATATATAAACACACACAATGAGATATTTTGCAGAATGTCGACCCTGCTCTCTTTCTAAACGGTGATACTAGTTAAAAAACCACACAAAAAAGTACAGTAAAGTCAAGTCACATTTATTTTGATATAGTGCTTTTTACAATACTGGTTTGTTCTGCAGCTTTACAGAGATTACAGGTAAATAATGCAACCAAGTTTTTTTTTGTTGAGAAATTCTCAAACAGTCCATGAGTATGTTCAGTGGTATCATTTTTGTTGTAAAAATATATATAATAATTTTTTCATATATATTTGAAGCCGCTCTGGATAAAACAGTGATGTCATCATACAGCTCAGTTCTAACGGTGTCAATGCAGGCCTTTTAATAATATTGTTGAATATTAAAATACATTTTGAATTAAAGTTATCTATTGTAGGCTAATGCAACTCATGTGCAAAATGCAATAATTTAAATAATTGAATTATATAATAATGAAATAAAATAATAATGTTATTATCTATTGACCTGTTCTAATGTGTCATGCTTTTACACTTTGAACCATGCTACAAATTAGGATTTTTTTTTTTTTTTTTTTTTTGCACAATTTGTTTTCCTTCTCATTCCGAATTCTCCTCTTGTACTTCTGAGGCTATAGTGGAGAAAGTGTTTTGCTGTGACCAAAATGTTCTCCCATCAGAGATAAAGCCTAATTTCCGGAAGGGAATGTTTATATTTATAACTTTCCCACACTGATTTTTGGAGATAATTATGTTAACAGAATATAGATTCTCAACATGTTTCTTTTCCCCTTTGTTATTTCATTCTTTCTTTTTTTTTTTTTTTACAGATTTGAAGGACAAGTGTGAGAAGGAAAAGCCCAGCAATGAGTCCAACAGCTAAGAAGACACTATCAACATTCATTGCATTCACCGCAATGACACTATTCTTCACTTCCAAGAAGTGACACGCAAACAAGTATATCCTCCTTTTGTTTTCCATATCATGGGTGTTACCCAAGAAGACTTTCATGTAAACATTTGTATTGCGTTAAAACTATCTTGTGAAATGAGCCCTAGATGGCAACAGAAAGTCACAATGCATGAGCTCAAGCATAAAATAGTTTCCCTTCCTGTTTTTAGGTCAAAGTCAGATTAGAGAAAGTGCTTATGTAACATACCCTAACAAAAATTATTTTAAAATGATGCTCTCATTTAAACACACCCACCCACACACACATGCACAAAAGGAAATGAAACCAGCTCCAGATATAAATGACACGACTGGCATTTATAGCGATGAAGAATCTCAACTGTATTAAGTTTAAATGTTTTTACATGCAGATCTGATCTTAAGTTAACCACAGAGAGCTCATGTTTGCTTGTCATCTGTGGTTGAAGAAGATGCTTCACTGGCATTTCAATGCTTTCAGAATGAGATTAAGTCACCGTTGGATGTGTAAGCCAACAGGACACCTCAAAGAACTGCAGCTATGATTAAATGTTCTTGGCAAATAACACGTCACGCCGTAATCCCCATCGAGCAAATGCGTTCAACACAGTTTCAATAAAGTCTGCATTAAATTGGTTGAAAATCCAAAAACAACTGTTTGGATGATTGTACAAAACTACTTTACTGCGGATTCACGGATGAAATCAGAGTGTGCATCACAGCAAAAACTTGCAGAAAGAATGACCACTTACTTAGAAAGAAATGGTTTGTGTGGAGGATTATATACGATTATGTTGTATAGACCATTTCACAAGATGTAAACAACACTGGTCCAGAAACACTTCCTGTTTCAGTTTGTAACTGTTTTCTTTATTTCACCTGTAAAGAAAACATCTTAAAGATGTTTGATTAACTCTTCGATGTTTTAAATGTTCTGTTGGTTGTATTTTATCCTAGCTTTTATGTAGTGTTAAAAAACTGAAACAGGAAGTGCTTCTGGACCAGTGTTGTTTACATCTTGTGAAATGGTCTATTTAAAATTCAATTGTGTGTGTGTGTTGTAACGTGGTAAGTACAGGAAAGAGCTGTGAGGATGTCATCAACACTCTCGCATTAGCCTTTTGAGCTCACAAAAGAAGTGATGAGCTGTCCCTCATTTCTTCTCACTTCTAACCCACATGCTAAAACCAAGTTATGACTGTTAAAGGGCGGGGATTGATTTTGAGAAAAATGATTTTGAGAGATCACAAACAACCACTGAGTTACCAATGCTCAAACATAAGGTGTTTCTTTCATTCCCAGTCTCTATATATACACAGGATTATGAGGAACACCATACTAATACTGTGTTTGGCCCCCCTTTCGTCTTCAGAACTGCCTTAATTCTACGTGGCATTGATTCAACAAGGTGCTGAAAGCATTCTTTAGAAATGTTGGCCCATATTGATAGGATAGCATCTTGCAGTTGATGGAGATTTGTGGGATGCACATCCAGGGCACGAAGCTCCCGTTCCACCACATCTCAAAGATGCTCTATTGGGTTGAGATCTGGTGACTGTGGGGCCATTTTAGTACAGTGAACTGATACATTGTCATGTTCAAGAAACCAATTTGAAATGATTCAGAGCTTTTTGACATGGTGCATTATCCTGCTGGAAGTAGCCATCAGAGGATGGGGACATGGTGGCCATAAAGGGATGGACATGGTCAGAAACAATGTTCAGGTAGGCCGTGGCATTTAAACGATGCCCAATTGGCACTAAGGGGCCTAAAGTGTGCCAAGAAAACATCCCACACACCATTACACCACCACCACCAGCCTGCACAGTGGTAACAAGGCATGATGGATCCATGTTCTCATTCTGTTTACGCCAAATTCTGACTCTACCATCTGAATGTCTCAACAGAAATCAAGACTCATCAGACCAGGCAACATTTTTCCAGTCTTCAACTGTCCAATTTTGGTGAGCTCTTGTAAATTGTCGCCTCTTTCTCCTATTTTAGTGGAGATGAGTGTGGTCTTCTGCTGTTGTAGCCCATCCGCCTCAAGGTTGTGTGTGTTGTGTCTTCTTCACAAATGCTTTGCTGCATACCTCGGTTGTAACGAGTGGTTATTTCAGTCAAAGTTGCTCTTCTATCAGCTTGAATCAGTCGGCCCATTCTCCTCTGACCTCTAGCATCAACAAGGCATTTTCGCCCACAGGACTGCCGCATACTGGATGTTTTTTCGACAGTTCACCTCTTTATCTTTTATAGAAATAAGGAGTTTCAGTCCATCTAAAGAGAGATAGATAAATAGAGAGAGATGGATCAATTTGTGGACTTTGGGTCTTTTAACAAGGCCCATTTGCAGAATAGAACATTTTCTGCAAGCCAGGATGAAGTGATATTGCCAGCTGAAGTGAAACCACAGCCACTGAAGATGACTGATTTTTATAGCCGTGTCCAACAAAAGCATGGAAGAAATGTCTCCGGATAATATTTGTAAAGTGAGAGTTGGTTTTTCCAGCTATTGACGTAATGACTTGTGCAATACTGTTGCCAAACCCGAAGTATCTCCTTTTTTTCCTCTTTTACCTCAATTAAATGTTTAACTAAAGAAATCAATATTTTTGGTAACACTCACTTCTGCTTTGAAGGTTTGAAGGCTATAGAGTTTCAACACGGTAGGTCCTCTCTCATCGCATTTGTTTTTTAAGGTAATTTATCTTTTGAACAGGACTAAAAACAACTTTTCCACAGCACTCATAAACTCTTATTTTCATATTAAACAAATTCACTGTTTTTCAATATTAATCTTAGGCCTTTAACCATGAAAACTTAACTGCTTTCTGAACTTTGTTCAGCTCATTTTGTGTGTCCAAATTATAAGATATCTAGTCGCAAAATAACGAAGGAAGACTTGAGCTATTAATTAAAAAAATAATAATATTAAACGTTTAAGAATATGTGGTGGAACAATTATAATTTCTCTGTCATATTTAGAGAATAACTTCCCCCCTTTTAGATCGTTTACACTTTGCAGTAGATTTTGTGGCTTTAACAGCAATACATGTGTCACTTTGCATCTTGCTTAATGGTCTTTTTTTTGTATCTTGGCTGCTATTTAAAAACACAATTTAAAATGTATGCCCTGGATGAAAGATAATTAATTGAACACGTTGACCTTTTGTGAGCTTACAACGGGGTACGTTTTTATGAAGCAGCAAAACGATTAATAAAACAACGTGTGACGTGTCCATCTGAAAATATCCAGTATTCAGTTCCTAAACAAGAACGACTGAAGTTTCTCACACATCCATCCAACAGTGGTTCGCGAGTGCGCATGCGCCGGCGGACAGTCTTCAGTGGGTACTGGGGATGGGTACATTCTGTGCAGTACAGTGATGAATGGTGGGACCCCACTGAAGGAGCCTCTCGAAAACAGCGACCGCAAGATTTTAATGTTGTTTATCAGCGATTGTTTTCATTCTGGGGTTTTCAACGTGACTGAAATCAGTGAAGTCATCTAACGGCGCTTCCCATTTGAAGAGCAAAGACGCCCGTGCGCGCGCACCGCATATCTCAACTTTCCCCGTATGATGTGACAGTACAGCGAGCTCGACCTGGGGGAGAGGGGGACTCTCCGGACAATCCACTTTCACTTTTCGGAGTCGGACTATCGTTGTGTTTTTTTTTTTATCTATATCTAGATACGTGCATGCTGGTAAGTTGATTTACGTCTCATGCAGTAAGTTTAGCTCTTTAAGCCATGTCTCGAAATCTCATGCGCTGCCTTTATACTCCATGTTGATGAGACCCGAACATGCTGTCTGTGTAGGCAGTTCACTAAGTTTTGAGACATAGTGTACATCTGTGGCCTCGAGTTGAAACTGAAAAATAACACATAAGTGATTTTTGAGCAGTTCTTAACATTGTTTTCGAGGTAATGTCTGTCAGCAACATCAGACTGTTACATTGTTTCCAGTGTAACATAGAACGTCATCATAGACATAGAACGTACTTAGAATGTTGCATAGTTTCCAGTGTTACAGAGTAACATTCATAATTCTTTTTTTCATGTAAAACTAAGATTTATCTGGTAAGAACATTTTAGAGGCGTCGTTGCCAGTTTATGATGCAATATCTATCCGTTAGTTGGTGATGATATCCATGCTTGAGTCATTAGCCTACTAGTGGGTTACCATAATCTTCACTTTAAAATTAATTCAACATTATTCACATTATTAATGAACCTGTATTTAGTAGTTCTTATAGTCATCTGGAAGGTATTACAAAATATTATTGATAACGAACTATTCAATTGAGCGTTTGTTAATTGTGCGTTACTCATTTCTTTCCTGTGTAGTTATTCATAAACGATGGAACAGTATTCTACTCTTGCTGGTTTAAGATGGTCTTAACTGGTCTTGTTGGTCCCTTTATCTGGTCTTGTTGGTCTCTTTATCTGGCCTATTAAAAAAGTCTCCAAACCCCTTTAAAACCAGCCAACAGACCAGTAAAAATCATACTTTTAGATGTTTTTCTGGTCTTTGCTGGGTTATGTTGGTCTACTCTCCCAGTCTGGCCAAAAACTGGTCATCTGGTATAACAGCTATTTATCTGGTTTAGGTGTCCAGAACCTCTCTAAAGCCAGTATACGACCAGCTTCAGCTTTTAGGGGTGTACACTACTCCTTTGCAAAACTCATTATATTTGATGTGTACAGTATGCTGTTAATGCAAACTGTGAATCAGCTGAAATTGAGCCCAGTTTATGGCATATTTCAAGCCAAATGTAAAAGGTTATTTGCAAACAGGCTTGTTTGACAGAAATGCAAAAATATAAGGGACATTTTTAGGACAAGGTTTGTAACTAACTAGTCATAAATATATATTTTTTTGTCATTACAATGCTATATTATCTGTAGTCCTTGATCATCCCAGAGTCATATCCACGAGCACAGAGCAGTTGTAATGGGAATTTGTGTGACCTCCGGTGTCATCCACAGTTGTTTTAGCTGTACAAAAGCAGCCTTTTATGCTGCTTAAAGGGATAGTTCACCCAAAAATGAAAATTAGCCCATGATTTACTGACCCTGAAGCCATCATATGACATTCTTCTTTCAGACGAAAACAATCAGAGTTAAATTTAAAAATGGCTCAGTGTGAGCATCAGTTCTTTTTCATTCGTTTTAACAAAACCGGTGATAATATTGATCATCACAATAATGTTGGTCACTATAATCATGATGTTAAATTTTCAAACCGTCCCATCCGTGGATGAGACATTTCTTTATATATAACTCCGATTGTATTCGTCTGAAAGAAGAATGGCTTCAGGGTGAGTAAATCATGGGCTATTGTAATTTTTGGATGAACTACCCCTTTAATATTGCATGGTATTTCTTATCATATTATTTTAATGAATTACAGTATTGTATTCATCATCTTATTGGTTTGTAGCACAAATAGTTTGATATTCGTCCAGTTAGTTACTTATTACAGCAAATTATTTAGAAGTCAAGTCTCGACACTTTTACACAAAGTAGTTTGTCCTGTTGCAAAATAAGTTGGATAGCAGACAAATGTTAATGTCAAAACTTTTTAGAGTTTGTTAGTCATCAAAACATTTGATTAAATACGCTTTTTTTTTCTTGAGAAGTTGCACACAATGCAACTTACACAAGGCTTCTTCCTTGTGCCTGATTTCATCAGTCTTCTGGCTAAGATTTACAGAACATGTAAATGTTGCGTAATGATCACTAAAGGCATTTCAATGTATTGCACAGTATTGCGGTGAGGATTTGAGATGTTTGAGGTTGATCCTCCTTTGAACACTTGCTCAATGGCGTCTGTGTCTGTTAAGTGTTGTAATGTTTGCAAACGGATCAAAAGTGCTGATTTTCATGTGTTTCATGTGCATACAAATGTTTACAAGTGAACATAGTTTGAGACTCTACGCCTTACTTTAAAACTTAATAAACTTTACCATTGTGATCACTAGGGTTGGGTATCGAGAATCGAGTATCTGATTGGAACCGGGACTAACTTTTAGTTTTTCCCGAAAATTGTTCAAAAGTTAAAATTTCGATTCCTAGTTTCAATATTCACAGTTGCCCGAACGAAAGAAGAAATCGCTGAACAACACCAACGGAGAAGCGTCTACCGAAAGTGTTGAGTATAACACGCGCAGGTCGAACATGAGTAGCTTACGTCGCGGTCCAAAGTGTGGCTTCACTTTTCTAAAAATAACGAAATCTCGGCAAAATGCAAAATTTGTGACAAAAGGAGTATTTGTGACAGAAGGAGTATTTCCTTCAGAAAGACCATTGGTTAGCAAGGTTAGCTAAACTTTTTTGACCCTGCCCCTTAAAAGAATCGGAATTCGAGAATCGTTAGGAACCGGAATCGAAACAAGGAATTCGAAATCAGAATCGTTCAAATTCAAACGATACCCAACCCTAGTGATCACACACTTCCAGTATACACACATGGAGGGATTCAAATGGTCATTCACTTAATGTTATGCTTATTGACCACCAAAGTTTTGCTCATGAAGAATCACAAGTTCTTCAAATGTCAAACGTCTTGGCCTTATCCTTAAATAGTTTAATACATTGTCTCAGGGTCCTGCTGATAAAGGGCTGAGCTGTGCATGGTTGAAGATATAATTATGTGGAAGTTTAAGGTGTTTTCAGAACACAAATTTACCCAGAAGATGTGAGTTTGTGACAGTTCAACTTGCCTTTCTTCCCATTTCTTAGTTTCAGCTTTTCTACGTACTAAGCAGCCATATGTTAAAAATACAAAAAGTGTGAAAAATGACTTGTATAGATTCCGTCAACTCTTCCGTCAACTCCCACATTCTGTTTGGTGTAATGTTTATTCAGTTACTTTGAAGGGCCCCTAATATGGTTTTTCAGTGCAGTGTTTGTGAATGCAAACGCTGTAAAATTCAAAAGTGCACAATGAATAAAGTTATTGTTTCCCAAATGAAAGAATCGACTCTTAACTGCAAAGAAGGATTTTAGAGAGACCGGTTCACTCAGAGGTTTGAGAATCATTAAAAATGTGGTATTGTGCAATGTAATGAGAAAACTAAACCTTTGATGCATGTAAATATGTTGTAGGAGACTCCAAAACAACATTATGAGCCTTTAAAATAGCATAATAGGGGCTCTTTAAGAGACCCTTGCATTTTATCTTTTTATCAAGCTTATTATGACCAAAGTCCTTTCAGGCAAGTCATGCCACTCGGCCGCCATCTTGGCAACGCCTCCGGGCAGCTATTTCAGGCTAACAAGACCAGGCTCCTATCTAAATGAATGGGCAGAGAGTCAGAACTGCACTTTCACTGGTCACTAGGAGATGGGACGGTATGAAAATTTGATATCACAATTATAGTGTCCAAAATTATCAATATTATCACGGTTTTGTTCAAATTAGATGAAAGTGTTCAAAAAGAACTGATACTCACACTGAAAACATTTCAACAAGTTTTATAATTGAAAGTCAACAAACAAATAAAACAAGCAGCTCTATATGCATTTTTTTAGCAAGATTCTATTATATGGAATTTCCTTCTTTATAATGCCTGTCGTCAATAGCAACGCATTATTACACAGCGCACACCCATATCACAACGGACGCGCGCTCTCGTTTCATTCAAATACAACTTGCCGTCTTGCCGTAAAAATTAAATCGTGTAATACGTGATGTATCTATGCATTACTATACCTTAAAATATCACTTTTAATAAGTTTTATTTGAAGTTGTTCGTTCGTCTTTGGCTCAAAGCCACTTGCCGCAAAATTTTCTTCGTGGAAGCTTCACGTCTATTTCAAGTGAGTGATATAAAATGTTTAAAATGTGCCCAATTGTTTCCCAGAAGTAGTTTTGGTTTGAGGTCGAAGTTAACTTGCCTTGCGTTTGCTATACAACAGTGGGTGATGGTCAGACGACTCAGCAGATATTGAAGTGTTTCTTTTGCGCAGTGACTTTGTTCGGCAGACAGGGTGACTATCCTCGATCAAGTTTCCCTCAGGACTTTTGTAAAAGCCAAAATATGAACACACTTTAGATTTCGGTCCTCTTATAAGGCTGAAAAGTCTCCAGAGCACGGTCACTGCCTTCCGCCATTGCTTCTCGAATAGTAATTAATAAAATAAAATAAAATAAACATTGCGTGCAGCGCGCACCTGCGTCAGACTGGCCGATGGTATTTACAGCGAGTTAATCAATCACGAATCACGATAATCAAACATGGTTTTAATGGTAATTCAATTTTAAACGATAATACTAACCGTCAGTATATTTTATCGTGAAACCGGTTATCGTCCCATCCCTACTGGTCACCGGGACATAAAAACTGCTTGTATAGAAACAACAGTAAAATATGAAAAAAAAAATTGCTGAATAAGTTTGATGACTTTACCCCAAAATAAAGTTTAAAACGCCCTTTCCCCCACAGGTTATACGTTTACTATGCACGCGTTAGGGTTCTCGTCTCTGCTGTCGCAGACATCAACAGTGCGCAGGCGTCAGTGAAACGAATACGATAGGCTTACATGTTTCCCAGCTTGACTGTTAAAAGCAAGTGATTGGCTTTCCAGCGGAAGGGGCGGGGCATGTGCATACAACCACCATCTTTGGCACTACGGGTTTTCCCTATATAGTTGTATTGAGGATTGAGGGAGTGGCATGTGTCTATAGAGGGGAATGCATTGACGTCACTTTCCCGCCGGAAGCCTGAGTGGCAAAAGATCTGCTGGGTGACTGGATTTAATAGGGGAAACTGCGACTAAAACGAACAATTTTATCAATGTAAACTAAATGTTGGACTCAATATAGTGTTCCTTACAACTTACTAAAGACCCAGTGATCCATGAATATTGACATGCAGCCAGGAATCGTGTTGCCTGACATTTATGTTTGCCTGATTTCGACACCAGGGAAAAGATAAAAGCAATATTGGCCTAAACATAAAGCAAATTTGCCTGTGAACGCTTTATATAAATACAATATAGGTCTAAATCCGGATGATCACTTTATATCAGTGTTATAGCCTATATATCATCCATAAAACTTTAACGTTTTTTCAGTGTTTGTTTAACAATGCAGAATAGGCAGTGATAAATATTTAATTGAAGTAGTTAATATATATATAACAATACAAAATATATGGGTGTGGTTTTCCACCTAAATTCAGCATATTGACACAAAAGCTCTTTCCCACTTTGTATTTGTTGTGTTTGTTTTTCGCGGCATTCACGTGCACACCCTCTATATAAATTGTCTGTTATTACTCTTCAAAGTGCAGGTACATTGCATTGCAAGACTTTCATGTCTCGACTGAAAATTTCACAAGCTATGCACTTTTTTACCAATAAATGACAGTGCCATGAATACACTCACACACAAAACCATAATATCAATATTACACAACTAGATGAATTTCACAATACTGCGGCAGTGCTCTTACCTGGTGTCAGACAAAATATGGTTTGCCCTTGCCAGCCCATGTCTTTACCACTAACCCACCACCACCCCTTTTTCCGTTTGCTCTCCGTTTGCCACACAGACCACCATTGTGTGAGAGGTTGTGTGTGGATGGTGGGCTCCCGGCCCTGAGGCATGTGGAGCTCATTAGAAGCACCTTGAATGCACCTCTGTGTGTTTTACATTGGAAGTGTGCAGAACAGAATGGAAGGCTTGAGCGATCCAGAGAGGAGATAGGGTTAGGTGTAATCACATGATTTGGGCAGGGGATTGATGTTAAAACTTCAGTTTCATTAAGTAGGAGCGGTTATAATTTTAAACATCTTAAAATTTTAAAAACATCTTAAAACATTTTTAAACATTTTAAAACATCTTAAAATCCGATGCATTATTTGCATATGACATTTCAAATGAGAACGAAGAAACATTAACTTAGATGCAAATCCTAAGAACTTGTTATTTAGGGATGTTGGTGGAAATCAAGTTTTTAATGTTGTTTATATGTGGGGTTTTAAATGAGCTGAAAGAAATGCCATGTGCAAATTCATAAATCAACACCGGAACTGAAATGGCGAATGGTTTGCATAACATTAGCAACACATTATTAGCTGTATAATAACATAGTCAAGCCATGGCTAATCATTATCACACTACCCTAAAAAATGCTGGGTTGGTTTAACCCATCTTTGGGTCAAATATGGACAAACTTAGCCATTGTTAAATGTTTAAATTACATTTTAACCAAACATTTGGGTTTGTCCATATTTGACCCAAATTTGGGTTGAAACAACCCAGCATTTTTTAGAATGTACTGTAATATGCCCAACGTTGACGAATACATACAATGCATTATCATTCTGATATATCGACTTGCAGACGCCCCTGTGTAATTAGCTCGTCCTTTTCTTCTTTTGAAACAGAATCTGGTTCAAACATACAGTATATTGCTGAATTAAACCAATATTTCGTGCCATTGTGCAGCGTTTACTAGCGTTACTCAATCGGGGACTAGGACCCTGAGGCGGGGACTCATTTGCATATTCATGGCTATGTTTGCTTGTTAATGTCAAATGTATTAATTGATTCTTAGAATGTTTCAGAGAATGCTGAGCATGCTGGGACATAGGACTTTGCTGTGACTGCTCAATGTTGTCTGTGTGGACACAGAGCCAAGGTTAAATAGGGTAAACAGCAGAGCCGTGAGCTCAAGCCTATCAAGATTAGTGGATTGTGTTTTCAATTAGGTCATCTCTCGTCTTGGGAAAGTAGATATATTTACTTAAAGGGCAACTCCACCCATTTGCATTAAGCTTTCCATTGTTAGAAACCCAGTTATACTATTGAATGGTCATGCAACACTTTATCATTTTCCCCTGAGACGAGAGAAATCTGCTATTTACCTTTTCACTTCCTCCAACAATGACGCAAAAATCGTCATTTTACGTCATTGTTGGCGGAAGTGTAAGAGAGGGCGATTTCAGTAAAAAACTACAAGCCCGAGTCCCCACCCTTTCAAACCCGCCAGTAGGGGGTTGGACCTATTGCGCTAACAGACCTATCACAGATCAGTGCCAATGCGTTTGATTTCACTGGCAGAAACGTTTTGAAAATGTGGACGAAACTACTGAATACGCTGACGGATGCGTTATGGAGGATTGGGATTAACATTACACATCTTTTTTGGACGCTAAGCTAGCAGGCTCTTGTTCTGTGGAGAAAGCTGAGTAGTAGGGGTTACCGTCCTCTTTTTCCTGGACATGTCCGGCCGTCAATGTCCGGGATTCAGCTTTTAATTTCTGAAGTCGCCATTCATTGTTTACATGTAAGTTACAGCTTTTGTTTCAATCTAACTCAATTCCTTATGATTGGTGAATCTGACTGTTGTGTTTACATGAACGCCAAACAAGTGATCGGTTGATGCGTTTTAACATTGCTAAGAAAATTCCTGCTCCTCCGTGAGAGATACGAGACCGGTAACTTACGTCTTAGGTGCCGCTCATCGGTAATCACGCCACCGGCCTCGCGCCGTTATCCAGACAGCCGGCACTCATCCCGGTCGACACAGTAAACCTGGCTCGTCTCGCGCCGTTATACATACAGCTCGCACTCGTTCCGCTTGCCACAGTAAACATGATGAATGACGACTGTAGAACGCAAAAGCCGAATCGCGGACATTTTGGGCGATCTCGAAACACATTTTCGGACAGACTCATCACGGAGAATCACTAGTAGACTGTTGTTTACATACTGCGAGGTTAGCGGTAGGCGTGGCCTCCTAGGGCAGCGAAGCAAATGAATTCTGGGAGTTGATGTTTTTCATTCACATAAGCCAAAAATACATTTTCTGTCTTTTCTCAGTCTAGAAAGCTCCAAATTAAAAAATAATTTCACATTTCTTCTACATAAATGACCCATTTTAAATACACATTCATCTTTCCAGAGGTGGAATTGCCCTTTAAGCAATTGCCCTAAATAGCCATTTAATTCTGATTTCTGCTTATTTAGATGCTCTTTAGAGGAGTTGCATCTTTTAAAGTCCCCCTGTAATCAATAAATCCTTTAAAGCTCATCTTTGAACACCAAAATTACATATTTGCATCATGCCTGTTCATGCCCACAACTTTTGGACAGACATTACAGAGAAGCACAAGTAATCAGTGGAGAATATAGCACTATGGGATCCAACTACAAAAATAACTAAATAAATGGCCTACCTTTTTGCTTTTAAGTTACACTGTAAAAAAAAAAAACCTGTAAAAAAGGTAATTTCCTGGCAGCAGGTGCGCCTGAAAAAATTCATTAAACATTAGTTTAACAACATTAAATGTAACATAAAACCCTAATATACATAATTGATTCGAAAAAAAAAACTATGAAGAAACAGTTATTTCAACAAAAACATCCAATGTGAAGTGTCACGCAGGGAATTGTGGGAATGTCAATTTACGTTTTTTCACTGTAAATTATACAATGAGTTGTTCTTTTTCACTTTCAAAAACTGTAAATTTAATGGTATTTAGTACAGAAATACTATTATTTAACCTTAAAACTTACTTTAACACCCACATACTTAATGATCTTCAAGGAAAACATGTTAAATGACTGCTGATTTCTGCAGTTATACCTTCTTTTCTGTGTTTTGTAATTTAACAGAAAAAATCTGTAAAATATTACGGAATATGTTATGTAAAATACACACAATCCTGTAAAAATACAGTCAATTTCCTTTAAAAAAAAACGTAAAATAGATGTAAAACCAAAATACAAGAATTTACCTGTAAATTCAATAGTGGACCTTTAAATTACAGCAAATATCTGTAAAATAACAGGCATTCACTGTATAATGACAAAACGGCAAAATTTTCAAAATAATGTTCTTCGCCAACTGGGCTGGCTAATGTTTAATAAAAGGGACTGTTCTGTCATCATTTACTCACTCTCATTTCTGTGGAACAAAGGATGTTTATTGTGATTGTGGCGAGCACATAAATATATAACTAGAGCAATAAACTATAAGGTTAAGTTAAAGGCTTACAAACACACCTTTCTGTAAATTTCAAGCAATAAACTAGATTTGATTCTCATCACATACTACAGCATCTCATCTAGTGAGAGAGGACCTATTAGAAACTTCAGAGAATTATAGAGAAAAAACACTTCCTAATTGCTATTATTCCATCGCTCCAAAAAAGCTCCATAATTGTATTACTAGTAATAATCAAATATTATCAAAACGGATTTACTATCACAGGATAGTTGCCAAAGTCATACAATCCAATTAGAAACATGTAGAAAATATAACCTATGCTTTTCTTTTGTACATAACTGGATTTTGGCTCTAAATGTTTTTTTGTGGTAAACTTAATATTGTCTGTTAGAAGCACTATGCTCATGAAAATGTTGTGTTAAAGCAGTGGAAACTCCAGTGGTGCGGGTCATGTGACAACTTGATATATATATATATATATATTTTTTTTTTCAAAGAAGAAATGCATATCAGAACCAGGATAAAGCATGTGTACTCTTGCTGCAACTATAGCAGTGCAAATGACAAACACTTTTGTTTTATTGAACTACTGTGTATTGAGTTGGACCAAATGCATATTTTCAGTATGCTTCATTGCGTGGTGCTTTAGCGTTTTATTGACTGCATAGAGTTGACTTCCTGGCCTTGAATATTGTGGTGAGCGTAAGGTTGCCGGTACATCCTGGACTCACCCATGTTAATAGCATTATACTCATTTGATGACAGCCTTCAACTGTTTGTTGAGCTGGAGAGCTTTTGCATATTCTTAAGGCTGTCCATTTACTGTATTGCTGTTTTGAGTTCCTGAATATGAAGTAAATCTGAATTGAGGAAGCAGACATGATTCAGAGAAATCTTTTAAAATGTATCATACATGTGGGGTACTTCCAGAAATATATATATTTTTTAATATAATATAATATAATATAATATACACTCTAAAAGTGTGAAACAATGTTGGGTTGTTTCCAATTTTGGGTAAAACATGGACAAACCCAGCCATTGGGTTACATTTTTAAATTACATTTTTAACCCAATGGGCTGGGTTTGTCCATATTTTACCCCAAATTGGGTAATGGCTGGAAAAAAGATGGCTGGAAAAATAAATAAATTTACATTATTTATCCTTTTGATATTTTATTCCAAAAAAAAAAATCACATACTGAAATAAATGTTTTTCTCCAACACACATTAGGAACCATTATTTGCCCCTTAAATCAGAATCAGACTGAGAAAGCCGCGATAAAGAGAGTCAAGCAGAACCTCACCACACACGGCTCTTACTAAACGTTTCTGAATGATAATTTGCTACATTTTTTAACTTTAAACACGTTTGTTTTACACAATAGCATCTGATTGGCAACAATAGCAACTGACTGGCTACTTACGTTATACTCAAACAGCGTTGGCATGTTTACGTTCTTGATCAAATCGAAAATAACGTCATAAAGCATGTATATATGAAAAATACGTTTAAAACATTAGTACTTATTAAATACAGGTCCATAATGTTTGTACTTGTTTGTCATAGACACAAAATTGCATAACTAGTAGCCTAGTGGCTATAAAGCCAGCGCTGGCATTTGAAAATAAATAAAACACAAGGCTACGTCTGGAATTATACATGCAAATACTTTTAAAAATGATGAAGTCTTAGCCTACTTACAGGTTGTGTCCCAACAACTGCTGCCTCTTGTTTAAAGTTCGGATCTGCTTCATGTTTTAGTAACAGTTTCTTGTTGAATCCGGTGTTGAACTCGCTAGATTACGATCGTCATTTTCAGGAACATAATGAAACATAAATTGTATCTACATAAATTGGTGACGAAGTACAGCGTCCTTTTCTGCATATTCCGGAGGGAGGGTTGATGCAAATGGGATAGTGACGTCTATAACCTAGCTGTAGTCCCAATTCGGAGTCGTTTTTGTAGGCAATTATACTTCCTGATTTTTAAAAGACGATATCTCTGCTTACATTAAACTTTCAGCATTGCAACTTTGCAGATACTGTTCATGCACCAACATTACACTCTATTTCAAATCAAAAAAGTGAAATCGACAACATAGATCCACAACATAGAATAGGAAGAAAAAAAGGAAAACCTCACAAACACCAAGACAGGCGAGAAGTGGTTTCAACGGGAAATAATCTTTGTCCCAATTTGAGACACTCTCTCACTGTACTCCCTCTTTTAATGCACTTTAGACATTGTACATAACACAAAAAATAAATAAATAAATAAAAATAGGAAAAGATAGGGACTGATGAGATGTAGGGGAAGGTTATCTTATATTATCTTATTATATCATCTTTTATTTTATACAGGATTGACAATGGTTATTGTTACATAATAATTGTTACATAGGAGGAAGAATGGAAATAAAAATCGACCAACACAATATTGGCAATATGGTGGTAGTGGGGTGGTGATGGTAATGACAATGGTAATACATAATAAATGGTTACTTTGTTTACGCATTTACACACATACACATTCCCACACTCACACCCACTCACATACACACTTAGATCAAACACTTAAATCACTCATGTCACTTCTGGAATTATGGATTTACAAGATTGCTCACTACAGCACTATGTTGTATTGTATGTATGTCTGACTGTTAAAAAATAAATAAAATAAAAAAGTGAAATCGCGGGTCAACCCCCCTCTGTAATCCAGAATCCCTTGCTCAATCTCACCATCACACAAGTGTCTGTTAGATTAATCATTTCTTCAAGCTCCCTTCACTCCACCTCCAACACAGATAAACAAACACACTTTTTAGGGTGGAAACATCAGACATGGAAAGAGTGAGGGAGTGAAATGTTCACAACAGACTGAAGACATGCTTGATAGACACTTTTGATCTCCCAAAGATCTCTTCTTTGGTTTTTTTACCTTTTTTCTGAGGTGGGAGGAGAGATTGTGACAGTATTGCTTCAACACCATGCCACTTTGTGTTTTATCAGGAGAACAGTATGGACCGTTCAGAAATCAGAGGGCTAAGGCATATGTGAAGATGACCTTAAAATCAGCCAAAAGTAAGTACATGCATAATTAGTTGGTCGATGTCAGGCAGGATAACTTAATCTAACACTTAATCTAGTACATTTATACATACTCTCTATCTAATCTCATATTAATTGATTGATTAAATGAAAAAAAAAAAATGAAAAAAATTGTGCCAAAAGAGCTACAGATGGACCACAATCAAAAAAATTAGGAGCACAATTAATTTTTTTTTAGACTATAATGTTAATGTGCTACAATATAATATGCGAAAATAGGCACAAGAAGTGTGAGTCTAGTCTGTTGTTTTACGAATATTATTCTAGATGACTTACAATGATGATAATAATAGTAATATATATCAATTATTATATAAAATATATATATATATATATATATATATATATATATATATATATATATATATATATATATATATATATATATATATATATATATATATATATATATATATATATATATATATATATATATATATATATATATACATACATACATATATATATATAGTCCAAAAGTGATGTCCGGTGGGGATATTTGTTTTTATGGCCTACATTTTCAAATAAACACGCAAAATATTTTAAATGTGAGCGAAAATCAAAACACTGAACTTGGTTAAGGTCTTTATCTGACCAAATTATTTGGCAAAGTAATTAATAAATAATACTATGTTAAAATGGTGTTTATGTTAACACAATGAAACCATTATGCCAAATTATGCTGACATTATTTTTGGCCAGGTGGTCATACATAACTCAAAAACAAGAGCGAACCAATGGAATATTAATATCTGATTATGCTGTTTTTCTATTATTTATTTGTTTATTTTTTTTTTTTTTTGCATAGTTAAATAAAACTTGTAGCTGTAGTTTGTCTTTTTTTGTGCCAAATAAGACCTTACCCAAGATTAGTGTCCCTCTTATTTAACATTGGATTTGTTTTTTAAAACTGTACTATGCAAATGCTATTAAATGCAGGGTTTAGCTGTTTAGAACTGAACAAATCTTACAATATATGTATTTTAATGAATTAGCTCTCTCTCCTTCTCGTTCTATTCTAGCATGGTTTTTTAGACTCCTCCCGGTTGTGCTGTTCTTTATCTGTTACTATTGCTCCCAGTTCTACTTTGAGAGGTTAGTACTGTCATCTGCTCCACATATCAAATCCGTTGTTGTCTTTGGTTGTTATTATGGTACAGAAGGATTTTTTTTATTTTCTCAGGCTGAAACATGCAGAAGCTTTTAAGGTGTATGCATGCTAACTTTAACTACTGAAACTATCTTTCTGTCTTTAAGCTATGGAGGAAACGGAAAGTCCATTGAACCCACTGTCTCACTGTGTCACAACTATCGCTTGCAGAGGAAGTGGGAGAGTCTTAAATTTAAGTATGTGAACTTGTGTATGTGAATTGTGTTGTGGAAACTAATTTGAAACTGTAGGTTTACCAAGCTTGAAAATTGAATATGAAAATTCTGTCATCATTTATTGACCCTCTTGTTCTTCCAAACATTTATTTTGTTCATACAATGAAAGTCAATAGCTAAAATGTGTTACCGACATTTTTGAAAAGAGCATGAAAGTAAATGATGAGATAATATTTAATTTTTGTTGAAAAGCAGTATTTATCTTTCTTTTCTTTTTTTTTTTAATTATTCTTTCTTTTTCTTTTCGAAAAAACATCAAAAAACGTCCCCACAAAAAAAAAAAAAAAAAAAAAAATTCAACAACAAAAAAATTATCATTCAAATAAACAAACAAAAACAAAACACTTTTATATATTTTATATATATATATATATTTATATTTATATATATATATATATATTTATATATGTATATATATATATATATATATATATATATATATATATATATATATATATATATATATATATATATATATATATATATATATATATATATATATATATATATATATATATATATATATATTATGTATATTATATGAGCCTCTTATATATATTATGGAGCCTCTGTAGAGAGGCTCCATAATTTAAAACACCCAAAGAAATGTATAAATATATTGTTACTACTTTAGTTATTTAATTTATTTAGAAGTAATAAAAAGTTACACTGTCAAAAAGGACTGTTAACAGCCTAGGGTTGACCCTTCTTCACTTAGGAGGCTTAGGAAAAGCTTATGAGGGTTAAGTGGTATTTGAACAGAATTATCACAAAGTGTGTTTTCTCTATTGTAGCATCATCAGTGTTATTAGTTTACACAGCTGGTCATTCCCTCTCTGATCTGAGCATGTAGAACCTTTTCATTCCCCATCTGGAGACTCATCTTTTGCATTTAGTTGTTTGTTTATTCATTCACCAGAACAATAGAGATTTTGCTGCAAACATTGTAATCTTCTTTAACAGCATACTCAACATGGTTAATGCCAGGTACTGTATATTTAAGGATTTACCAATCATCCCTCATTCATGTTGCTGTCAGATCTAGAAAGTCTAAAATGTTATTATCAAAGCAAATATCACTCCCTAATGGTTTAAATCCATGTTTGAATTAAATTAAATCCAATTTGATTGGCTGCTGGTGGCCTTGTTTTCGGAAGTAGTAGAGGATATGTCAGACGTCCACCAAAGAAGACGCACACCACTTCTCAACTTCATGAATTGTGTGGTTACAGTGTTTTTTTTTTTGCAGTTTTTTATAATGTTTGTCATTCCGTACTCCTATCTCGCTAACTCCTATCATCCACTTAAGCCCTTAATCGCTTTAAAAACAGTATTTGGCTGAAAGGTTGTGTATTATCAGATTTGTGTATCATGATCATCTGAGTAACGATGGAAATTAAGACAATGACCGTGGGATGATCTGACTTAAGAAGAAGCATGTAGATTAGAAACAGAAGTAACGATGGAACATCTGACTGAGTAACGATGGAAATTAAGACAATGACCGCGGATGATCTGACTAAGAAGGAGCATGTAGATTAGAAACAGAAGTGGACCAAGAACGGATCCTTGAGGTATACCACAGAAAACAGTGACGGAACAAGATTTGTTTTGGGTTAGTTCACCCTTCAAAATTAAAATTCTGTCAATAATTTCTCACCCTCTATGAACTTTCGTGCATCTTCAGAACACAAATTAAGATATTTTTGATTAAATCTGAGAGCTGGATCATCTCCTCCATAGGCTTCTAAGGGATTGAAACTTGCCGGCCTTGACAAGTTGAAAACATTGTTAAAATAGTCCTAGTGACTACAGTGGCTCAACATTAAGTTTACCAAGCGACGAAACACTTTTGAGTGGAAAAACAAACAAAAATAACTTTATTTAACTATTCATTTCCTTCTCTGTTGGCCTTGAGATAGTTCACATAATGTAACAGGGCAGCGCTTCGGGGTTGTACGTCACGTAGGCTCCTATTGGCAGTCTTGGTCACGTGTGTGATCGTTATGCACAATACATATATTGATATTTACCTTGAATTGTTTTTTGTCACTGACCCTGTTGTGTCCTTGGTAACCAAGTACTAAAACTTAATTAGGTAGGGAGAAAACTGTTGGTCTGGCTTGAATTGATGCCAAAACTGAGAAATCATTATACGTAGTTTAATTTTTGAGTCTGTCTTTTGTTTTACCGAAACAGCATGAGCCGAAAGACTGAGCTCTTTCTAAAGCTTGAGGATTTCTTCTGGAGGGAACATCTGTCAGCTGAAGCCCTGCCCTATGGTATTAAAGGCAGCGGTACGTACAGCTTATGTTGGCCCTCTCTGTTATAATCCGTCCTTTAATGCAATGGTTAAATCTAGCGCAACGTCATTAAGCGAATGCTTATGTTAAATCTGGCCTAAGTACAGTACATGATCACATAAATCTGGTTGCTGAAACCTTACATACCCTTGAAACCTTTCAGTCAACCTAATATAAAGACGTTTGTTTGTTTGTTCTGCGGTCAGCATGCTTTCACTGCAAAACGAGCATTCTGCATGCGATCCATTGATGTTGACACATTCATAATGGTGCACTTTGTTTGAAAGACGTTCTTCTTTCTCTCACTGCAGAGCTCCTGCTTCTGAAGGTCTTGGCAGTGATTGCCAGCTACACAATGCCAGCAAACATTGAGAGGTAAAGTACGGCTGAGCAGCTTTCACAAGTATCTAGATGAACCATTCCTCAGATTCGCTCATTTGCTTTTGTTCCTTATGACTAGAAATAAATTACTACAAATTTCATGCTCATGGTCAAATTATCTTGGTTACCATTGGGTAACCACTAAAATGATATAATGACCTTTTGACAGGTTTGTAAAAGGAGAAGGATGATATGGTTTTCATCGTTTCTCTGGATGATATGGTTAGTGTTACAGGGTTCAATTTTCGACGTGAGCATATTTTGCATAATTTTACTCAGTCCTGCAGATTTTGTGCTCACACCTGAAAGTGCGCACACATAAAGCCACCTCTAAGTATTAAATTAAGTTTGTTTTCGCAGCTTATTGCACTTAAAAAGTCAAATACACACAAAATAATGTCAAAATGTTGGTTTTGGCGAGTAGAGAGCACAGTGCGTTCGTGGACGAATTTGGAAGAAAGGCAATGACGGGTTGAGCAGATTACGATAAAACATAAACGTTCTAATTTTACTTTCTGATTTCAAATCACATAATATACACATACAAACAAAAAACATTTTGTATCTAATAAACATAATTAAAACTAGGGCTGTCAAATGATTAATCACTGATTAATCGCAACCAAAATAAAAGTTTGTGTTTACATAATACATGTGGGTGCGCTGTGTATAATCATTTATATATATATATATATACATATATATATATATATATATATATATATATATATACACACACACACACACACACACACACACACATGCTTGTATATATTTAAGAAATATTTTCATATATATACTGTAGATTTATATAAAATTTATATTATATATAAATATAAATATTTTATTTATAAATATATTTTTTTCTTAAATATACATGTATGTGTGTGTATTTATATGTTTACAAAATAGTTATACACAGTGCACCCACATATATTATGCAAACACAAACTTTTATTTTGGATGTCGATTAATCGCGATTAATCGTTTGACAGCCTAATTAAAACATGTTTATCACATAGAATACTTGTATATTTAATTGACTTTTGCAGCTATTAATTGACTAATAACAGATTTGTAACCGTCATTTAATATGAAAATAAATGTCGATGAGACCTTAATCAATGTTCTTAATAGTTGTAGCAGTCTCATATCGTGCGCTTTTCCTATGCACAACTGCAGAGTAAACATTCCTGAGGTAAATAAAGTCAAATATATAAATTATAGCACGCCTCAGCTGCTTTTTCACACCTTGTTTACATATTCATACAGTAGTCAAGACAACTTCATTTATATAGCGCTTTTAACAAAATATATTGTTTCAAAGCAGCTTTACCGTAATGCTACTGTAGGAAATTGAGATTGTTTGCCAGCTCTAGAATAAAGTTATTGTCCAGCTAAAGTTGGTTTTGATTCACTTCTGTTGCAAAGATCATTAGTCATTAAAGGATTATATTAGAAATGGAAATTTCCTGATAATTTGGCCACCCCAATGCCTTTCAAAATGGTCACGTCTTTATTTGGTCAAGTTTTCTGAGGAAAACGATTACAGGATTTTTCTCCACACAATGGACTGCAATGGTAACCAAATTGTTGAAGTCTAAATGAATGCAGTTTCAAAGGGCTCTGCATATTCCCAGTTGAGGAATAGGGTCTATCTTTTGGTCTCTTTTCTTATTTTTTAAATGTATATCCTTTATTAGCGCAATAGTTCATCTTGTACTGGAGCCGTGCCTGGCATTACGTAATCACATTGGAAAGGTCACGCTGGATGTAGGTGGAAGTACCGCCCTATTGTTTTAAACATCCACGATACGCACACGAATGGACCATTTTAAACAATAAATTGACTCAAATACATACATACGTCTATAAAATTTTAACGACTCCACGCTTGTAAATAATGGGGCGGCATGTTCCAGCATGACCTTTCCAATGTGAAATACGTAATGTTATTACGCAATCAGTTATTTTTAGGTGAACATAAACAGTTGAGAAAGAAAATGCATGTGTAACAGTATAACTGATCTCAGATGTGACAGCAGCCTAATAAAATGACAGGCCAAATTATGAGATATTATTAAAAAATATCTACAATTTATGGCAGTTTTTCCCCTATGTCATCAATATCAAAATTGTGACCAGTAAAAATGCTGAGTGGCTTTTAACTTTAGAAAACCACAAGCCACAGTGGCTGGTGAGCAAAAAAGTTAATGTCAAGCCCTTGTTTATGCAGTATATATTTAATTTCATTGACTATTTGTTGAAAAAGTAAAAACAAGAATATTTTTTAGGCGCTACTGTGTACCGTATTCATGGAAAATGCCTTTTTTTGTGCCAGCAGTTTAGATTGCAGGACATGTGCAGTCATTGGAAATGGCTTTTCCATAAAAAACACTTCACTGGGGAGATCATTAACAAATACGACGTGGTGATCAGGTAAAAAAGAAAACACCTCTCTCCTCTCTTTGACCTCTTTCAGCGTTTCTATGACACTGCTTTCATTTACCTTTTACTAGTCCTCATTCTTTTAAAAAGTAATGCTTATATCCTCTTTTTACATTTCTCAGAAAGTTATAGTATGCACTTTGCAAGCTTTTTCGTTCATTTCCTTCCCCATCTCGTTTTCCATCTCCATCCATCCATTGAATATATTTTTCTTTCGGTCTACAGAGCGTTAGCCTTTCCATTAGTCTGGCTTGTATTTTGCATTCTTGTTTTATTGTACGTCTGTTGAGTGGCAAATAATAGGCTCAATACCTCCTGCAATTAGAGCGCTGCTTGGCTACTGTTTCTCAACCTTTGCTTCTCAAGCCGATTTATAGCCTTGGAATGAACTAATGCCATTTTATTTCTTAAGCCTCTAACAAACGGCAGAATTTGGCTGAACGTAATTTTCCATGGCCTCCCCCTCCTCGCCTGTTCTCAGAAGCTAATCACGGCGGGGAGGAAGATTCCAGCCGGTTAACATTTGGTGTCGAGTTACAAATCCTGATGCTTCGAAGTCTCCATTAGTGAACACCAACTCCCCTCTAATCTCATTTGTGAGAAAGAGGCGAGTTTTCCTACATGTGTTCACTCCCATGAAAAATGAGTTGATAAGGATGCAGTGTCTGTAAGGTTCATGAAGGATATGCTCTTTTGATATTGCCAATGTGTTTTTGTTCCGAAATTATCCCTTCTGAAAAACAAGTGTGTATACTATATATTAATTAGGGCTGTCAAACGATTAATCGCATCCAAAATAAAAGGTTGTGTTTACATAATATATGTAGGTGCACTGTGTATAATTATTTTATATGTATAAATACACACACGTTTGTATATATTTAAGAAATATTTTCATGTATATACTGTATATAGATTTATATATAATTTATATTATATATAAATATAAATATTTATATATAAATAATATTTTTTTTCTTAAATGTACATGCATGTGATGTGTGTGTGCACCCACATATGTAAACACAAACTTTTATTTTCGATGCGATTAATCGCGATTAATCGTTTGACAGCCTTAACATTAATATTACATTATTGTGTTAATTAATCATAAAATATTAATGAAATAAAAGTGAATAAACTCTCATTACTATGTTTCTTAAAACACTTAAGTGCACTTTCGCAGAACAAAGTTTTACTTTAAAGTACATTTTAAATAATCTTTTGTCATGTTAATACACGTTATGTTGATGTGTTGACTAACATACTAGTAAAGCACTTGATTATAATTTCAACTTATTTTATAATTTTAATGTAAATGTTACTAGCTAATATATTTTAAATGCACTTAATTGCAACTTCATTACAAATGTGTAAATGCAAATGTCTTTAAATACATGACATACAAGTTTCAATGAATTGACATTCAAATATGTTTTAGTTGATTATAAATGCTTGGTCACTAAATTCAGCAGAACACCATATTTGAAAGACAACAGAAATAATTATGAAATTACAAATAAAGATGTTAAAAACTTAAACTAATTGCATTCAAAATAATTTTTAACTACATTTTTATTTAATTATAAATAACATGCATTTTAGTGTCAGTAAAGATTGCATTTAGTTCACACGTTATAAGAACTCTTTTTTTTTGTTTTCACAAGGTGTGGCTCTTTCATTTTGATGAATTTCTATTGAATGTTTGATCAAACCCTCCCTTCCTGATGCCAGCAAATTTCCCTTGCAATAGTTTGTTTTGAATGAGCTCTTCTAGCATTGATGCTGTTTACATCACAGGCTTGGCTTTGCCTCAAGGATGTCTTGCTTTTGAAGAATGTCGGCTATTGTAATCTGAAACACAGTTAGGCCAGAGACACACTTGCTGCGTGTTTTTCTGTTGCGTGGCGGCTGCGTCGCGTTTTCTGTGTCTTTGCACACCAGAAACTGCACACGTGTCTGACCGCGGCAGTCTACATTTGTATTAGCGGTGTGTTGCTCTTGCCTTTACGACAACAATTCTTCCAAAATCCGAAGAATAGGAAAGTGGGCTTAATTGCAGTGTTCAAGTCCAAGCTCTGAGGTCGTAACTATGCGCTGATGTACGAACAGATTTTGTCTGGAAAAAAATAGACGTGTTAGGCAATTTCAACTAAATGCCAAATCAGGAAGCTTTTTTAACACTAGTGTAGCAAAACGAATGGCAAACGTTGTAAATAAGGTCTGTAATTGTCTTATTATGTATTTTAGCATCCTCTTGCTGCCATAGGGAAATGCAATTTGGCTGCTCTAGTCTATCACCTCATAAATCGGGTAAATGAGTAGTGCTTTCTGGCAAGCTTTACCACTATTCCTCATCTACAGAGCACAAATTGTGTACAAACTACACGGCACAGTCAATATTTCACAAAACCAAGTTGTTTCTGCTATTATTTCTTAAATGACACATTCTCAACTCTGAAAATCGCATTAGAATCGCATTACTGTGGTGCATTGCTATTATAGCCTACGCACACTTATTATCAATGCTTATTCCAACATGATTTGAGGTCAACATGTATAGTATACCCAACTCTGATTTGCCCTTTGACCCTACTATCTTTGTGTGTCAGGCTGAATGACGCCCCGGTGAGAGGCTTTGAGGAGGATGTGGGGAACAAGACCACTTTGCGTCTGTTTTATCCCGAATCCGCCTCCTATAATCCGGATATCCACAATGACCCGGACACTCTGCTAGTCCTGGTTCCTTTCAAACAACAGGACCTCCGCTGGCTCAAAGAGATCCTATATGACGAGAAGAGGGTCAGTCCATCTCACTTAGTTTTTTTAAACCTGTGCCAGATTTCCCAGTAATCACGAAGGAGCTGTTTTGTATTCTCTCTCTTGTCGGATTTAGGTTCGAAAGGGTTTCTGGAAGCCCCCTCCCCAGATCTGGCTTGGCCGGACCAGTCAGATCCGTGTTCTGGACCCATATTTTCTTCGGCTAACAGCCAGCAAGCTTCTGCAGATTCCTTTGCAACCACGCCGACAACAGGTGAGATCTGTACACATGGCCAGGCTCCAGGGAAGGTTAAACACTATGGAAACGCTCTTACTTTGGCAGAACAGATGTGGATATAACTTCAGATATGGAAATTGGGCCACTTGCATATTTGATTGTAATGAGACTCAAAAAGCATTGTAATGCATCTTGGATTCTTGACATTAAAGGGATACTCCACTTTTTTTTGGAAATAGGCTCATTTTACAACTTCCCCTTGAGTTCAGTGTTGTTTTTGGCAGCCCTTTTAGTCTTAGTCTTAGACTTAGTCTTTTGGACGAAAATGCTTTTAAGTTTTAGTCACATTTTAGTCACTTAGTCAAGTTTTAGTCGACGAAAACACAAAAGGTTTTAGTCAAGTTTTAGTCGACGAAAACACCAAAAGGTTTTAGTCAAGTTTTAGTCGACGAAAACACCAGAAGGTTTGTCAGTTTTAGTCACGAAAAACACAAAAGGTTTTAGTCAAGTTTTAGTCGACGAAAACACCAAAAGTTTTTAGTCAAGTTTTAGTCGACGAAAACACCAAAAGTTTTTAGTCAAGTTTTAGTCGACGAAAAACACCAAAAGTTTTTAGTCAAGTTTTAGTCGACGAAAACACCAAAAGTTTTTAGTCAAGTTTCAGTCGACGAAAACACCAAAAAGTTTTTAGTCAAGTTTTAGTCGACGAAAACACCAAAAGTTTTTAGTCAAGTTTTAGTCGACGAAAACACCAACAGTTTTTAGTCAAGTTTTAGTCGACGAAAACACCAAAATTTTTTAGTCAAGTTTTAGTCGACGAAAACACCAAAAGGTTTTTAGTCAAGTTTTAGTCGACGAAAACACCAAAAGTTTTTAGTCAAGTTTTAGTCGACGAAAACACCAAACAGTTTTTTAGTCAAGTTTTAGTCGACGAAAACACCAAAAGTTTTTAGTCAAAGTTTTAGTCGACGAAAACACGCAAAAGGTTTTAGTCAAGTTTTAGTCGATGAAAACACCAAAAGGTTTTAGTCAAGTTTTAGTCGACGAAAACACCAAAAGTTTTTGGTCAAGTTTTAGTTGACGAAAACACCAAAAGGTTTTAGTCAAGTTTAATCAATTTTAGTAAAAAGAAGTAGTCTTTAACAAATTAATTTAGTTTAAAAGTAGTGGAAATGGGCTTAGGTTCTACAGATTTAGTAAGTGTTGCAATTCATAAAACAAGCTAACCTTACAACCTTTGCATAATAAACTAGACTTTCCATTAATGGATATGCTGTGCTGCCATTGCCAAGCTGTACTTGATTGTCACATTGGGCAGAAATCTTTTATTCCCATAAGTTTCAAATTATAGTTTAGCCTACCCCTGAATATTAAAAGCTATTTTCACCAGTTATCACAGTAATAAAGGAATGGTTTAAAGTTTAAACAGAAAAAACGTTGAGCTACTGACATTGTACACAGATAAAGTGGTAACAGTGGAATCACTGTTTATCTAAAAAAAGCCAAGAATAAAAACATTCTTACTTTGGCAATTGTGGCTTTATTTGAGAAATTGCTAAAGTGCAATGAACAATGTAGTATGCAACAATAAGATGCATATTATTTGTAAACACAAACATTATGTATACAACCCAGTCTATCTTTAACTTGTGCAAACTGCAAAGTTGCAAACACTCTTGAAACAAAATAATAAAATAAATATCTAATACTGAGGTGCATTGAACAAAGAATGCATACTTGAATATAAAGTATGAAACAAACATGACACTTGGAGTGTGTTGAACATAAAAATGAATAAGACAATCCCTGAATAAACACTGTATTTGGTCTTTTATTCGACTTAAAGCCCTGTTTTAAGATTGTTTCAGACTGAAATAGAACGGTTAATATTGAAATTTGGACAAATGCTGTTGTCCCGAGAATTTTAGGTTTGTGTGTTAGCACCCACACAATCATTCATAAAACGCATTAAACATTCGTTTACAAAGACGTAAATTCACCGAGTGGTCAGGGATGTTTCACTGATATGCTCACACAAACATCGCTGCAAAATATGCTTTCCAACAGGTTTTATCCTAGTTTTTGTCCGAACTCTATCTGACTTGACTTGGTAACAAAACTACCATTAAACCCTGTGTTGTTGTTGTGTGGAATCTGCTGGGTGCACGTGATAGGAAACGGCAGCATTGCTGATACTTATTTGTAGCTCCATACAGACCAATTTCATGCAAAATAGGCATAAATTACATGCACTGTGACGTCAGACTTATAATCATTTTCGTTTCATTTCGTAACGAAAACTTGAAAACATCTCGCCATGTTTTAGTCACCTCAGAGCTATTTTTAGCTAGACATCGTCACGTTATCGTCACAAAAAAACGGTGCGTTAACGAAATCATTTCGTTATCGCCATCACTGACGAAAACATCACTGCTTGAGTTTTACCGTTATTGAGTCCATTCAGTCGATCTCCTGTTCTGGCGGTACCACTTTTAGCATAGCTTAACATACATCATTGACGTGGATGAGACCATTAGCATTTCTCAAAAAAAAAAATGACCAAAGAGTAGGCTGGGAAAAAAAATCAATTTGAAATAAAAATTGAAGTTGGCAGGTCAAATCGATTCATATTTGCAAAAAATCTATTTTTTTTTTTTTTCTCCCCTCTTCAGTGTAGGGTAACTGACATTTTGCATTCGCCAAATCTCCCTTCAGGGTTTCTGCAGTAAAATGATGAAACTCTCTCAAAGATGATTCAATGTTACTATTATTATACTTGATCTGTAGATAAACGTCTATGGTTTCACATAAAACAACTTTGTCTTGCTGGACGTTATTGTTGTAACTAAATCATGATGTTACTTTCTACCGGGTGTCTATTAGAGCAAAACACTAGAGCACTATTTTTCTTCACACCTACAGTGTGAACTGTTGTACAGTTACGAACTGTTAAAAGAAAAGTCTCAATAAACGATTGCATTACATATTGTATATTATTCCTTTGTGCTTTGAACTGTTCAGTGCGGGCTGCGGACTCGCATGGAATGTACAATACAAAGAGCAATGTGTAAAGTTTGACCAGATTTAGTGTTACACTTGTTGTCTCAGTATTTGTTCCCCATTAAATTTTTTTTTTCCCTAAATGTTCAGATTTTATACAATATTGTGCACTTGTGATTTTTCTAGACTAAATTTTACTGCTGAATTATCCATTAATCTAGTTTGTAATAGCATTTTTGTCATAGATTATGATCATTTTTTGGGGGTTTGATGTTTTTCTTTATAATGAAGTTGTATTAAGTAGATTGTGTTTAACACACAAAAGAGTTATTATCAGTTCAACACAGAGAGTTATACTACTAACACACACACACACAGTCTACAGACTCACAACTCTTGTGTAGAGAGAGAGAGAGAGAGAGAGAGAGTTATAGAAATTCTACTTGATAATAAAAAACAAAAAACACAAATCGTAAATCAAGTAAAAAAAAAAAAAAAAAAATTGCCCAGCCCTACCAAAGAGTTTTGATATTTTTCCTATTGAAAACTTGACTCTTCTGTAGTTACATCGTGCACTAAGACCGATGTAAAATGTAACGTTTGTGATTTCCTAGGCTGCTCTCATTCCTGTGTAATAATCAAGAAACTTAACTGCCTTACCATGAGATGCAGCAGGTGCAATGATATAACACAGCGTGTCAGTGAAAAGGCAACAATCCTTCAAACAGTGATGAATGGAAAAAATCCCAAGTCTTCTCCTGAACATCGATGGGTAATTAATCCATAAACGATTCCAAAGAAGAAGGCTAAAATACACAGATCTGTTTGGTTCAACCATGCATCCTCCTTTTTTACTCAAGAAGGCCTTCCTCCACAAGGTGGTCTCTTATCAAAATAAAAGTCAATTTTGCCAACTACAGGATGTTTCTGCACCAAACATAAAAGTCCCACAGACAAAATACAGAACTTAACTATGGCCTGAAACCAATTGAATCCCACCTTTACTTATTCTACAATCTATTATTCTCCTTCACATTTGTAAAATAAAGTCTATTTCTCTTAGTCCTAATTTATTAGTGTCACAAATGAAAAGAACAGCATTTATTTGAAACAGAAATCTTCTATGACAGTGTAAATGTCTAAACAGTGATTGATTAAATGCATCCTTGCTGAATAATAGTCAATAAAAAAATCGTATTTATGAAAAATTGTATTAATGGTTTGCAGTTGGGAAGGTCAGACTATCGTTCTATAGATGGACTTGTTGATGCTATGCTGTTTCTAATCAAATTAAGTTCACCTCACCAGGCCAAGTTTCTCTCACGGGTCTTAATTTTGGATTCTGCTTGTTTTTTTGTTTTGTGACAGCCAAGATATATGTTTCTATGGTCAATTATCTGTAGTCGGAGACCTCAAGTATCCTGGTACCGCCAAATAATTATTATAAGAAATGTGTCTGTTTATTTCTGGTACATGTTACTCCCTCTTTATCATTTTGTCATCCTATAATTTTAAACTTAGCACAATATCAGTCAGGCTTAAACAAACACATACATCCTCTTTCCTCTTTGTGTACTTTGGAGGCACATCCCTTTACATATTTCTGTCAGTTTACTGAGCTAGTTTGGAGACATATATTCCTCAGGCTTCTTCAGAAGAAGGTTGTCCTCCCGTGTTCCTCGCTGACAGGGACCCCTGCTAACTCTGGGCCGACAGCCAGAATCACAGACACATCATGCAAACCGAGCCGTACTCTGTCAATAAACATGAGGGAAACACACGTGCACGTCCACGCTCGCTTCTGGAGCTGTTAGTCAAAAACTGAAACGGGAATGTTTTACGTCAAACATCAACACACTGCTGGCCAAACTCAGTTCTTAACCTGGACGCTTACTGTACTACTAACACACACACACAGTCTACAGACTCGCATCTCTTGTGTTGAGAGAGAGAGAGAGCTTTCAAAGGGAATTGCTAGCAGAACCGCTGGCATCTAAAAATTAAAGCAGAACAAGAAACCGGAAAAATAACTAACTAAATCATTAATCTAGTCTGTTATATTTGTTGTTTATTCAGTGTTCACAGTCATAGAAAACCAGTGTAAATACCAGGGCATTTATAAAAAAAATAACCATTTACATTAATCAAATCTTTAAAGGGTCAATTTTGTTTATATTTATGATTAATTCAAAATTTTATTATCTAGAATACAATCTAGCCCTGTTATTATTAGTAATATTATAATTCAATCCATTGTCCAAACCATTTATCCTCTGTAGGGTCGTGGTTATTATTATTATTATTAGTATTATTACCATTTATAAGGCACACAACTTATTATTTACGGGCACAAAAACAGTATTTGGACACTTAAAAAATTTTAATATTAGGGCCGTCAAACAGATAATCACGATTAATCGCATCCAAAATAAAAGTTTGTGTTTACATAATATATGTGGGTGCACTGTATTATTTTATATATATATATATATATATATATATATAATACACACATGCTTGTATATATTTAAGAAATATTTCCATGTATATACTGTATATAGATTTATATATAATTTATATTATATATAAATATTTTAATATATAATTAATATTTTCTCATAAATATACATGCATGTGTGTCAGTATTTATATATATATATATATATATATATATATATATATATATATATATATATATATATATATATATATATATATATATATATATATATATAATAATTATACAAAGTGCACCCACATATCATTCGTAAAACACAAACATTTATTTGAATGCAATTAATGACGTAATCTGTATAGCCCTACTTAAATATTTTGATATTTAACCGAGTGATTTATGTCCAGATTCAAAACTCTTAATGAGTTTTTCTAGAGCCATTTTGACTTTTAATCAACTGTTGTTTTGGTAATATACAGTAGTTCATCTGTGAACATATTCTATTACATATTTGACAAGCAAAAGTTCTTTAATGTTGAATTTGTTTTATCATTTAAATCTTACTCAAGCTTGATATTTGTAAATGTTGTATACGAGTAACACAGAGCGCAGTGGCAAATGTTCACATTCGGAAAGGAAAGGAGAAGAAGAAGAAACTAGGATGTCTCTTGTATTAATTTGAGTTGTGTAAATGGAGGCTGAGATTCGCATCTTTGAGGAGATGTATACAAGTGTTTTTAGAGAGGATACATTGTGTGGGACTGAACGGATCAGTAGCTGCGGAAATCATGGAGCAATGCGGAAAAGCTAATGACTTGGAAAAAGGGAGAAAGATGCAACTTAAGCAGTCAGGACTGGGAAAAGCCCAGATGCATTACTTTCCATAGCGTTCCACTAAGCAGACATTTTCCAACATGCAAAAGGTGATTTCTGGCAAAAAATCAAAGCGAATATATTTTATGTGTTTTATTGCGTTGTTTTTAATGCAGCTTAGGTGTGTGTTTAACGATTTTACAATGCTTATAAAATGACAAGAAGTTTAAAACCTCATAAAAATGTTCTGTCCGATCATGTTGAGGTTTGTGCAGACATAATGGCTATGACGGTCGCTGGTGAACCTTAGTGGAGAGACAGCATTTGATTGGACTTATTTGCATAGAAAAAAGTTGGTTATAGATTCTTATAGATAACTTGGGCTAAAGTCCCAGTGTTTAAGGGATAGTTAAAGGTTAGCTTACCTTAGGGCATCCAAGATAGGTTCTTTGTTTCACAATTGTTTTTTTTTTTATAGTGTTAGGTCAAACGTTGTTGTCTGTCAGTCATATAATGCAGGTCTATGGTCACCACCTAAAGAGCATGCACAGAGAAGTCCAGATTAAACATGATTTAATGACTCGTAAATGTAAGTACACATTGATGGCCTAAGACACGAAAACGAGCAGTTTGTGTGAGAAGACGAACAGTATTTATATTGTTTTTATCTCTTGTAACCACAAAGCACCCACACCCTCAGATCACTTGGAAGTGGCTGTGGTAAGAGGTTAAAGCGATACAAATACTGTTCGTTTTCTCACACAAAACACTTGTTTCGTGTCTTTAGGCCATCAATGTGTACTTACATTTACGAGTCAGTAAATCATGTTTAATCTGGACTTCTCTGTGCATGCTCTTTGAGGTGGTGACCATAGACCTGCATTACATGACTGACAGACAATAACGGTTTGACCTAAAACTATCAAAAATGGAAAATACTGTGGAAACAAAGACACCTACATTTTGGATGCCCTTGAGGTAAGATAAAACATACCAAAAATTTATTTCAAAGTGAACTATCCCTTTAAAGCATTGATAAGAAAGTTAAATCTGTGTTCAGCCGCCCCCTGCAGGAGGACAGACGCTATTAAACAGACGTCATCTAAACTGCACTTCCTCTGTTTCTCCGTCAGAAACCAGTCCATCCCACCACTGGTATTCTGGCAGTGTTTGTGGCATTAAACTACTGTGACGTTGTGCACGTCGCTGGATTCGGATATCCAGAGTCCCGAAACCAGAAACAGCCCATACACTATTATGGAAAAGAAACAATGAAGTCCATGAAGGTTGGTTTTTTGTAATTAATTAAAAAACAAACAAAATGGGCTGTATAGTCCACTTCAGATGCATCAGTATATAGTAGACTTTCTGCTTAATATCTGCTAGCACAACAGATATTCATCTGACTATAAGATACTTTGCAAATTTATGTCAACTCATTACTGTATTAGTAGACTGTTTAGGGTATTAATCATCAGTCTACTAATACTCTATGACTGCTAGTTAGTATGTTGTTTCAAAGTTGTTATATTGGACAATTGAAAAAAAAGTGTCACCAATGAATTAAAAGAGTAGTTCACTTTTAAAAAAAACTTTTTGGTGAAAAGGTAATGAAACGTTTTGATGAAAACATTCCAGGATTTTTCTCCATATAATGGACTTCAATGGGAACCAAATGGTTCAAGGTTCAAAAGACAGTTTCAGTGCAAACTGTTCAAAGGGCTTTAAACGATTCCAGACAATGAATAAGGGACGAATGATATGAACGAATTGACTTGGGAAAGATTCGTTCATTTTGATGAACAGAGTTCGAAAAGGAGAGTCACGAACAGAGCAAGGCGACCATTTGAGCTTATAAATAACTTTGTTATTTATTTTATTAAATGAGTGATTGTTTCGCTTGATAAGACCCTTATTCATCGTCTGGAATCGTTTAAAGCCCTTTGAACAGTTTGCACTTGGACCTTGAACCGTTTGGTTCCCATTGAAGTCCATTATATGGAGAAAAATCCTGGATGTTTTCATCAAAAACCTATTTCTTTTCGACTGAAGAAAGAAAGACATGGACATCTTGGATGACATGGGGTGGGTAAATTATCAGCAAAAGTTTTTTAAAAGTGAACTACTCCTTTTAATCAAGTCAAAGAATTTAACCTAATTGTATAAAATGATCCCATGATCTGCCTGACAGAACCCTTTTATATTAAACCTTTTCTTCTAAGACGGTGTAACATTGCCTTGCTTTACTGGATGTCCTTGTTGTTTCAGAATTCCTACCATGATCTCAACCAAGAGGGTCAAGTCCTGAAGATACTGGAAGACCAGGGGGCCATTTTATATCTTCATCCTCATTCTTGACACCCAACATGAGCACATGAGAACATACATGAGTGCATGTAAATACAACACCAGAAACAATATCCTCATCTTCGGACTTCACACAAGCCTTATTTCCAGCTCTCACACTGCATTTCTATGGGTTTTCCACACTTTTGTCTGTTTTTTTAATTATTATTATTATTTAACAATGTTTTTTTTCCTTTCATAACTTTTAATTGATTTTTGATTTTTTTAATATCACCACTAGATATTTTCTGAACCTCATTAGTATTTAATAAAATTAAATTAAATCTTGTTTTTTGCATTGGCAAAATTTAATGGAGAATAAATGGAGATGTATACCTTATATATTTCCTGGTTCTTGACATTTGTCTCCTATATGACCTCATGTTCCAAGTTAAATGTAACACTTATGAACTCACTTAGAAGTATCAGCTAAACTTTTAAAGTGAGCCTCTTTCATTGTGTGATTAAACAATTATTGGTAACACTTTATTTTACAGTGGTACATATGTTACATGTACTTACCATAGTAATAACAGTAAATTATGCATAATTACATGCAATTAACCCTCAACCAAACCCTAACCCTATGGTAAGTACATGCTTTAAAATAAAGTGTAACCGAATTTTTAAGCATATGTGATTGTGAAGTCATCACCCGAATATCTGTAGCAATACCTCGTACAGCCTGAAGAGGGCGATTCATCTACATGACAGTGTGAGCGAGCTCTGTTTACAGGGAGAGTGAAACACGAGTCTAAATGCTTGCACTGAAGCACATCACATGTACATGATGGCCGTATGTTCACTTTCTGCTTTATGGACATGGTTTCTATTTGAAGTGGGGGAGCTGCCTTTTTTTGATTCATATTTATTACTCAGAGCTTCACAGAGGAAGGAACATCTGGAGATTTGTCAGTGCCCGAATACACTGCCAGATTGCAAGGCCTCATTTGGACTCGGCAGCCCAATACAGCAAACAATATACCTTGTGAGAGGTGAACTTTTGGTGTCATTCAAATGAATGATGCAAACCATGCACCAACGGCTTTCATAAATCAGACCCGTAATTGCAGGTTGCATATATTGATGTATGTCAGTCTTGTCACAGTCTTTGGTCTTGGTCTTGTCTTGGTCTCGGACCTCGGGTCTCTCTGTCTCAGATCGATATATTGGTTGGGGGATTTAGGAATACAATACTACAATATCCACGCTGGAGTGAAGCGCGCTTCGAGCGAAGACAGCACGGTGTGCGCGAGCCACACAGTAAAACACTGTATCCGTGCAACTGATCGCAGCGGCAATGAGCACTTTGATCACTTGATTTAAAAAACACATCTCATGTACAGTTTTTGATGTATTAATATTTAGTAAACACGTATCAGTGGCATGATGGGTTTTAACTTCATTCAGGAGATTTTGGGTAACTGCACAACTGACAGATGACTTTAAGCACACCGCCAACTGTGTGTGTGTGTGTAACCATAGCGACAAAACGACCAACTTTCGTATCCAGCACTTAAGCTTATAATTTACGTTTTTAACAATAAAATGATGTATTTAAAAGTTGCAGAATGGATTCATTTGGAGACTTTGAAATCGGCAGAGATAGACAGGCAATGCAAAGCAAAATCTTTACAAGTTATTGCTTAGCTTCAACAAATCTAGTCTGTTTTTTCCCCTACGGTCTCGGGCTTGGTCTCAACTTGGTCTTGGTCTCGGCCTTGGTCTCAATACCCTCTGGTCTTGGTAGTGTCTTGGTCTCGGTCTTTGGTCTTGTCTTGGTTCTTGGTTTGATACCCTCTGGGTCTTGATGGTGTCTTGGTCTCGGTCTCAGCCTTGGTCTCGATACACTCTGGTCTCAGTCTTGGTCTCAATACCCTATCGGTCTTGGTCTCGGTCTTGGTCTCAATACACTCTGGTCTCGGTCTTAGTCTCGATACCTCTGGTCTCGGTCTCGAGTCTCGACATACCCTATTCTGGTCTTGGTCTCGAACTTCTGTCTCTGGTTCTTGGTCTCAATACCCTCTGGTCTTGGTCTCGACTCTCTGGTTTTCATACCCTCTGGTCTTGGTCTCTGATACCCTTGGTCTTGGTCTTGGTCTCAGATACCCTCTGGTCTTGGTCTCAACTTTGTCTTGGTCTTGGTCTCAATACCCTCTGGTCTTGGTCTCGGTCTTGGTCTCGATACCCTCTGGTCTTGGTCTCGATACCCTCTGGTCTTGGTCTCTAATACCCTCTGGTCTTGGTCTCAGTCTTGGTCTCAATACCCTCTGGTCTTGGTCTCGGTCTTGATACCCTCTGGTCTGGTTCGCGTCTTGGCCTCGGTCTTGGTCTCCGATACCCTCGTCTGGTCTCGGTCTTGGTCTTGATACCCTCTGGTCTTGGTCTGGTCTCGATACCCTCTGGTCTTGGTCTCGACTTTGGTCTCGGTCTTGGTCTCGATACCCTCTGGTCTTGGTCTCAGGTCTTGGTCTCGATACACTCTGGTCTTGGTCTCGGTCTTGGTCTCAACTTGGTCTCGGTCTTGTTCTTGGTAGTGTCTTGGTCTCTGTCTTTCTCTCAACTTGGTTTCGGTCTTGGTCTAACTTGGTCTCGACTTGGTCTGTCTTGGTCTTGGTCTCGATACCCTCTGGTCTTTGTAGTGTCTTGGTCTTGGTTTAGGTGGTCTTGACAACAAGCCTAGTTGTATATGAAGGCATCACATGTACACATCAGAAACAAAGACTGTTCTAGAAGTTAAGGCTCTTACCTGCTATTTGCTGACAGGCAATCTCAATAGGTTGTGCAAAGTTCCATGGTTAAATGCATCTAAAATGGTGTTCAAAGTGGGAGAATAATGATAAATATACTATTTCATGCAATGTTGTATGGACAAAGAAATAGTACAATAATAAAGATGATATTTATACAAAATATTTGTGTGTGATGTTTGCTTTTATGCTTCTTAGAACTACACCATTAGCTTAGCAACGAGCTGACATGTCCAATCAATGTCCATTTGTAATGAAATCATATGAATCAGTTCTGTTCAATCACAGATGTGTGTAGACCTTATGTAGCCCTGCCACTTTAGCACTGCACTTTTTGTGTTATGTCTTCTGTTTTGTTTTTCCGCAGCATGATGGTAAGATCTAATGGATTTCTGAATAAACCGCTTGTTTTATAAACTTCACAGTCTATTGACATTTGTTATGACATCTGCTTTAAATATTACAATGCCCAAGGTAACTTTAAGAACCTCTACAATAAGTAAATCCACTTCACCATGGAGGTAAATGCTCTTCGACATAGAAATACAGAACGGAAGTTCAAAGACAAAATTTGAAACATGATCGCTTGTTTCTCTGGTACATTAGGTCTATAGGCAGATGCTACATCCGACTGCTCCAGACACGTCGACGGTCAGCGTGCCATCACTCACAGTAAGGCTGTGTCTGAACTCGTCCCCTATACCCTTAAAAAGACCACTATTTGAGGGAACAGCCATTTGTAGTGGTGTCTGAAATCATAGTGGACATTACCGAGTGCACCCAATCAATCCCACAATGCAAAGCAACAATAATTTTACAATCGTTGTATGTTCAACGGTTAGAGAATACCCATAATGCAGAGATTTGAGAGATTTGCGTGCTAAATGAATTCCTGCGTCTGACCAGAAGGTGGTGCCTGCACCTGAATCTTCCATCCATCGATTTTCCAAACATTATCCTGCTGGAAGTAGCCATCAGAGGATGGGGACATGGTGGCCATAAAGGGATGGACATGGTCAGAAACAATGCTCAGGTAGGCCAGTGGCATTTAAACGATGCCCAATTGGCTCTAAGGGGCCTAAAGTGTGCCAAGAAAACATCCCCCACACCATTACACCACCACCACCAGCCTGCACAGTGGTAACAAGACATGATGGATCCATGTTCTCATTCTGTTTACGCCAAATTCTGACTCTACCATCTGAATGTCTCAACAGAAATCGAGACTCATCAACATTTTCCAGTCTTCAACTGTTCCCTTTTCATTCTTTGTAAACCCTAGAAATGGTTGTGTGTGAAAGTTCCAGTGACTGAGCAGATTGTGAAATACTCAGACCGGCCCGTCTGGCACCAACAACCATGCCATGCTCAAAATTGCTTAAATCACCTTTCTTTCCCATTCTGACATTCAGTTTGGAGTTCAGGAGATTGTCTTGACCAGGACCACACCCCTAAATGCATTGAAGCAACTGCCATGTGATTGGTTGATTAGATAATTGCATCAATGAGAAATTTAACAGGTGTTCCTAATAATCCTTTAGGTGAGTGTACGTATCTATGTGTTAAAATAATCTAGTAAAAACATTGGAATTATTAGTTTACATACTAGAGTAAATTATACATTCCCAAATCAGACTATTTTTTTGACAGAGATCTGCCTCAAACAGTAATGTTCCACCAACTCATCGATTCATTGAACCATGTTTCAAAGTTTTAATGTCCAAGAACCCCTTCGTGAAAACATAAGTGTACTTAATTGTATTAAATGTGCACTTGTGTGCTTCTGGCCCATATATATCTCATTTTGACGCTAAAGGGTGTGTCCGATGTAGACGAAATGTCAAAACCATTAGTATATGACACCTTGGGATGAGAATGGGCTGGTATGTCTTGGTGTGTAATTGTAATGATTATTAAGATGCACATGTTATTCTTCAGCCCTTTTGTCATTAAGTTCTTCTCCAATATATGAGTTCTGTGCAGACAGAGATTGCAGCTGCAGCTTCTCTCTGTAGGGAAGGATGGCCACTTGTGATTGTGAAGTAGTTAAGGGCACAACAGAGTCATTCAAGTGCGTCACTGGCCCTCATCTTCACAGGCTGGAGTGTCTGAACAGTGCCGGTTTCATTACCCCTGCAGAATCAGTGCAGAACCACAGTGCATTGCTTTGTCATACCTGATTGGTCATCCTAGTGTGTGTTATGCAACACGCAGTTACATAATCAAAGAATATCTGTTTATATGACAACCAAAAACAAGGTCAGTGCAAGTTAGCATGGGACACCTTGTCAAACAAGCCTCTATACGCATGTTTGCATCTAAGATCTGACGGAAAGATTGCTAGCTTGATGCCTCCATCTATGTGTGCGATAAGAGTAGTTATTTTCACATTTAAAATTCAGGTATAAATGACCCATTGGCTGGTAAATGGCAGATTTGTGTGCCAGTAATCACTGTAGGTGCCTCGCATGAAAAGTGTATGCAAATGATAGTAGAGCTGGCGAAGTGGTTGCTCTTAAATAATTTCCTCCTGCAGATCGATGCTGCATCATCATGATGCTTGCGTGTAATTCTTGGCTCAGAAAAGAGCTGCTGCTTTTTTCCATAATTACAATAGCAAAATCAGCTCTGTTTACACACTTGAACTGTTTTCGTGTGCCAACAAATCTGTTTTTTTTTTTTGTTTTTTTGCTCGCGACAGCGTTTGAGTTCTGAAACTATTTGTGAAAACTAAGATATCGTTGAGCACAGATAATGTGAACGCTGTGTTGTGCTCAGCGCACCCACACTCTCTTAAAAATTGTGCCAATCCTGAACTGGTCTTTCCTTCCCACACGATGTGAAGTGCAGGTAAGAGCGCACACACACTAATAGCATGGCACATTTCGGTGAAGAGGTAGATATTGGGATCTTTTTGTGCACATTCGGCTTCTGTTATTATCAGCAGCGGTTTGTTGACATCTGACACACAAGTTAGACAAACCATTTTTATTATCTAGCTTAAGGTCAGATTGCAAATGCATTTGGATTTAGTAATTTAAGTGGTTACAAATGAGCAATTGCCTTAACCATTTTCTATTTGACATCTGAAGGACCCCAGGGCCTTTTAATAGCTTGAAAACATTTGAAGCAATGTTTTGAATCTCATAATAGCCTAATATATCTTAATCTTAATGCTGCAATCCGCAGTTTTTCCTCTTTGTCACCATCTCTGTTCGAAATCTGCAATTGCAATCATTCGCGGAATCGTTAACTTTACTGAGTTGTGCCTCGGCATGGCACAGCGTGGATGAACACAATATTTGTGGAGAGTGTGTGTGTGTCAGTCGCCGCCGGTGTCGATACTGCCATTCAGAATCACAGATTATTCTTTTTGGAAGTATGACCAACATAATAATTTTCACTGTAAAATGTCATCTGAACAACATTTTCTGTCAATCAGAAGATACAACGGAGAACAATAGTGGTCCTAGAACTGATCCTTGAGGAACTCCACATACAAGAGGGGTGGTAGACGATGAGGAGGCAAAAATATGATCCATGGGGAAAATTGGGGAAGATTGGGGAAAAAATATGATCCATGCATTAGCTCTTAACCCTTTAGGCGCCAAAGGTTTTTTTCCAAAAAGGTTCAATTTTGACATCTTAATTTCAAAGACTATCTTAAAAAAGTGAAACAAGATAGATACTTTCTGTAAATTAGAGAAATATTAAGGATGACCCAAAGTTTATGTAGGGATTACATTTCCTCATCTAATTTGCATGTTATGACGTCATATGGTGGCAGAAATCTTGGATTATTGAATTCTCATGAAAAGTCACGTTTAAATTATACAATGCAGCATTTCTTTCCCCCAAAATGTCCATCACCTTCTGTTTGCTATATTGGACAATTCTGAATGCTCAGGTATAGCATTGAAAACATGATGTTTTTTTAGAGTCAAGGATGAAGTATGACATGTCTGCCATCCAGTGGAGGGGATGTCAAATGAAATTTGACACCCAATTTGACAAAATCTGACGTTTATCTTGTCGAGTAAACTCGACCGTGGCGCCAAGAGGGTTAAAGTGACAGCAGCCTAATATACCCGCTACTGTCATTAATGTGAATCAAACAACAAAATATAAAAAGAAAATCTCGTTTGTCGCTTTGACAAAACAATAAATTGCATTTAATTTATACAGCGAAGACAATGCAGTTTTATTTTACATTTGATAATTCAATATCTGTACCTGAATACTGTTAGACAATCTAACCATCTATACTTGTATTGTTGATTAATTTCTGTGCAGATTCACTCTCCTACAAAATCAACCCAATCATTCTGTAATGATTCATTTTTTTCCAAATCGCTTTTCATATCGCAATATATATTGCTGATATATCGTCCCCTGGAATTATAAGGTTCTATCTGCGTTCTGAGCAGTTTTGAGATATTGAGCTTCAAAGTTTTTGCATTTCATAAAGGAAAATGGGTATGGGGAACAAGTTTCTTTCAAACATAAAAATAACAGGGACCCTAAATGTACAAAACACATCACATAATGTAAATAAATTGTCACAGAATAATAATATGTGAATAACTCAATTTTTGACAAAAATGTCAGATAGAACCTTATAATTCCAAGGGGACGATATACCTTGTCTTTACTCTGTATGTTTTAATTTAGATTTTGTCTATTTGACACCATTGTTTTCTGTTTTAAATCTGTAATTTCTTAGCTGTTTTCTCCTTGATCCTCTGACAGTTTATGCTTGTACAGCACTTTGGTCGGCCTTTTAACTGGTTTTAAATGCGCTTTAGAAATAAATGAACTGAACTGCTGAAAAAACAAATATCGCAATGTCAGGTTGCAGTATCGTGCAGCCCTAGCTTCATTCATACGTGTAAATAAATTGTGCATCTGCATCTGTCATGTAAGCGGACAGATTGAATATTTCTCTGTCTATGTGAGCTGTGTGTCATTGAAAAAGCACCGGGGCAAATGGGGTCAGCTCAGGTGAATGTTTTGCTGACCTTTAAAGATGGTATGCAAATTAAAAGCTTGTATTATCATTTAATCTACA
Organism: Hybognathus amarus; assembly: GCA_030378365.1. Lineage (NCBI taxonomy): Eukaryota > Metazoa > Chordata > Actinopteri > Cypriniformes > Leuciscidae > Hybognathus > Hybognathus amarus. Next base: position 311,982 of record JAQIUQ010001264.1, on the reverse strand, counting down.
TCACATTTACATTTATGCATTTGGCAGATGCTTTTATCCAAAGCGACTTGCATTGTATTTCAAGGTACACGTTTTCATCTGCGTCCATTAATAATTGTTTTACTTCCTTTTCGTTTTACTTCTACCTGGGTTGTCATATGGGTCACTTTTAAAAGAAGATGTAAGCTAGTCATAAAAAAAAAAAATGGATATAGTTAACACATCAGATTTGGGTATCAAGACCTGCAGTGTAAATGCTGCCTTAGTCAAAATTTTGTAAAACGGCAGAGATTTGCTATAACTATATTGTCCCAAAAATGTTTGAAACTCATGTTACGACTCTGATGCTGGTAGGTTTGCACAGGGCTTTCCCTGCTCCATAAACTACCAGATGACAATCTTTGTCTACATGTCAACACACACGTCTATCTAGCTGAAGATCTGAATCTCTTATCGTAGGTTTATGCAACTGCACGAGTGTCCTCAGCAACTGTATTTTGAAATCAGTGCTTGGATTGGAGTCAGCGGGCATTCTCCTTCGCGACACGTCTCCTCTCGGGTGTGTTTGTTATTAGTTGGTGTGTGTTCCCTGGCTGTGTTCACTGAGGTGTAGCGCTGTGACGCTGAGCCCAGCTGTTCAGGCGGATTGCCCTCATGTGTTTGTTCAGTACACATCGTTTGTACACACCTGAATGAGAATGCACAATTAAGGACCGCCACTGCCCTACATCATCACACACACACACACACGGATCTCATGTGCGCATAACTTATTGCATTATTGGATGTTTTTGAATATACACTGACCAAAAAAAAAAAAAAGATTTAGGGCTGGATGATATGATAGATACAGGCTATATAACACTGATATATCACAAAACTTAACCTTTATCATGTTTTTTATTTGCATTTATAAGAATTGTACTGATCTTCTGCGAGCTGATAATAAATACAATGCTTTAAGTTTTATTTTTTAAAATTTTTATATTCAAATATTACATTTATTTGAATATTTTAGAATTTACTTGCAAAAATATGCTACATGATTCTACATAATGGCTCTAACTATAAAATAATGTTCACATGCTATTTGTAATATTGTTTTTTGTTTAGATTTTGAATTTGCTTTATTATTATTACTATTATTGCATTTTAGGATTATTCAGTGTTTTTGGTGGGGTCAAATTAGAGCCGCACTGGTTCGATAAATTATAAAATATTTTAATAGAGTTCATGATTCTCCAACAATTCTGATTAGAAAACTAAACAAAATAACAAGTAATTTACAAGAGGCTCTGACAAAATGTTAATTGCTGCAGTCGATTTTAAAAAGATCTTAATTAATCTGTTTTTTTAATTTTTAATTGATTTGAATGAATGATTCAATGACTCAAGATTCAACTCACTCACATACTTCACTTGTTTTATTTTTATATGAATCAGCTTTTTTAACAAATCTCTTGAATTAATGATTCAATGACTCACTCACATACCTCACTGTTTTTTATTATTATATGAATCAGCGTTTTTTGAATGAATCTATTAAATGATTGATTCAATGACTCACTCAAATACCTCACTTGTTTTTTTACATCCAAACTTTTATTGCAGTTTTTCTGAGATTATTTGAGTAAGTGTAACACAGAAACACTGATTCTGTGGCTAGAAAGACGGTTTGTCTACACATGACAGCCAGCGCCAACACAGATCTGAGTGTTCTCTGTATCGTATACTTGTCAAAGGTTTAATAGACAGAAATGAATCGCTGTCATTTAGGAATAAGATTGCGTGGGGGTTTGGACCAATCCTAACCATTAATCATGCAGCTCTTGGTCCAATTCATATTGTTGTATTGGATAAAATTCACATTGCTGAAAAGTGCATATCTACTGAATGATGCAACAGATGGTTAAAGCCTAAAATCTGCATTCTGGGAACGATTAGGTCAAATGAACAAGAAGTTAAGAGGTTATTTTAAAAATGCATATTTTTGCACCTATATTATTGGGATCTCAGGGGAACTCCTACCATAAATACAGTAACATAAGTAAAGTGTCGCAAAGGGTCTCCTGCAATTCTCATGCCAAACAATTGAGAAGTTGAGACTCCTTACGGAAGTCAGAGATGTAAATACATTCAGTTCTCATAGGCATGTGATCCGTAACATGCTCCTTGAAGCTCTTTGTGTGTGGCCAAACACGGTGGCCTGAATGCAATATGTTGACTGTAAATGGCGCTGCTGATGCCAGGCTCCGTTTCTCTGTCATGGCACCGCATGCCGACGTTCTGCCGCGACACTCGTGATCATGAGCGTTCAGGTGATGATGGGTTATCCCATAACAAGACAGATGTCCTATATCTAAACAAATGCTGCATTCAAGGAGTGCACTGAGTTCAAGAAGGAGATTTAATAAAACTTTTATTTGAAGTGTGACTGCAGTGCTTTAACTGGACATCAACCCTCAACATATGCCCAGGAAAGCTCTCACTGTGCATATACATATGTTATTTTGTGGCACAGCATGGCACTAACAACACCAAGGTCATGGGTTCGATTCGCAGGCAAAGCAAGAGCTTATAAAATGTGCATCAAGAATGCAATGCAAGTCGCTTTGAATAAAAGTATCTGCCAAATGCATAAATGTTAGGAATGCACGATATATATCGGTCAGCATATCGGTATCGGCCGATATATGTTAATTTTTAATGTTATCGTTCATCGGCCTGGTAAGAAAATGTGGCCGATATATTAAAGCCGATAAATAATGTATTATTCCCTTCAGCTGAGACACTTGTTAAGCACTGTTTATGTTTTTTGAATTTCTTGAAATATGATTGAAATCTCTTTCGGTACAACATGTGCAGCGCAAATCTGTCATATCGGCTATACAACACTATAATGAGAACTATAATGAGAACATCATTATGATTGTGCGCTTGGAACATGGATTTAATTGTGAGACTTTTGTTTTTGTAATCAGCCTCTCAAAATTAGAAAAAAAAATTTGATTTAAGTTTATCGGCCGATATATCGGTTATCGGCTTTTAAATATAAAGAATTATCGGTTATCGGTATCAGCCAAAATGTTCATATCGGTGCATCCCTAATAAATGTAAATGTTTTTGCATGTCCAGTATTTATCTAAAGTTTTCATGCAACCCGGCCCGTATCCAGGCCACATCTGGGACAGTACATGTGGATTCAACGCGTATCGAATCTGGATCGAACACTATGTTGCTGTCTGGGGTCATGCATATTACTGGATTGTCTACGTGTCTGTGAGATTTGGGGCAATTGTAACATAAGTTAGTGGACAAAAATCTTTCAAATACGTAATGAACATTATTTCATTCCATTGTGTTGAATCAAATGCATTAAAATTATGGGCATTATTTCACATCAACATACTAACCCAATCTGTGTCAGAGGTTAGATTCAGGCTGACTTGTGTTAATCTTATATGAAATAATCTCATAATGTATAGTGAAAAGTGTAAATTGACTTTCTCAGAAATCTGTGACAGCTCACATTTTATAGTTATAGTTAAAATTACTCCCCGCATCCCATCATTTACATACATTAGGGTTTCATGTTACATATAATGTTGTTTAATTAATGTTTGTTGCATTATTGCATTGTCATGTGTGTTACCATGAAGGTGTTTTATAACGGAATTCATCATGATGTGACGTTCTCTTTACTACCTGTACTCTAAGAAAAGGCACAATGGTAAAATAGGGCACATTGTACTGTTAATCAGAATTTTTTTGCATGTATTTTGTGTTACTCATTGTATTGTGTTGTGTTAAAGGAAATATATATACAACTTAATAGATAATGTCTCTTTTAGGGGCCGAGCACTGAACGTTCTGTGACACCTTTGGTTTCTTTTGGTTTTCTTCGTTATTATTCCTACCCAATGGGATTCAAAGACAGCCCCAGGAACCGTACCTTCAAAAATGATGAAATTTGGCACACTTATAGTAGTGGTCGTGAATAAGTAATCTGGCCAAATGTGGGGTCTCTGGGACCAACTCTATAGCGCCACCACCAGTTTAAAAAACACTTTTTAAAATAGTTGTTATAACTTGTTAAACCCCTTGTCCTAGAAACAAATGTATTCATTTAATTGAATTATTGATGCTTGATTACTCTCCTCATTTTGATCACATTCAATATCTTACATTAAGACTCAATATTTCAAAATGTACTGTATTCTATTTTTTTGCCCCAACTCCTTCAGCTTTCCGTGTTCATTGCTTGGCCCTCATCTGCAGCTTGCATCTATATTTTTCCAACTCAGTCTCATGAAAGTGCATATCTATACTACGAATGTAATTTTTCATGCCAGTTATGTGCCAAAAATGGGTTTTGCGTGCATATGCTACACACTGAAAACCCTTAGGGTAGATTTATGGGGGAGGGGTGGGGAGTTTATGCGCATTACACGCCATAAAGTGCATTTAATCATATGCATGCGAAAACTGCGTATCATATAGACGCAAAAACTATTTTTGTTGTTAGAGTATACAAAAGTGGTAATTGGTATATTAACATTAGAGCAGTTAATGCAATATATATTTTTTGACAGCGAAATTAAGTTAAATCTGAAAATCTAAAAATGTTGCCTATGGGACAGTTCGAAAACCACAGCTGACATTTTTTGCACAGTGTCTCAGAGACCCCAGGTATAAAACATGAATATCTGTCTATTTATCCGATGTAACTCTGAAGGACAGATTGAATAATTCATCTTTTGAACCTTTACTCCTCTTTTCCTCTCTCCCGTGGCTGGAGTTCCAGGAACACGTGCCCAGAGGTTTCCAATACAAGGAAAAGGAGAGAGAGAGATCTCTGAGGACATGATGGTTATCCTGAGGGAAGAGACACAGAGATACATCTGCAGGACAGAAGTCCCTGAGCTCCTGGACTAATTTACACACACAAAATCCACACCCAGCGGCATTCATTGTGAAAATCCAGCTCTGACTGATGCATTTCAGGCTCTCGGATTATGAACGGTTTCATCCTATTGAATTCCATCTCCATTATAACTCTTCGTAGGTGCTGGAGGACTCATCCATTCTGAATACTGAATAATAACTGACACATCCAATCTGCTTTAACTTGTTCTGCCATCGCAGCCTCCGAATACACACACAGCTCTGCGATCCCAGGGGATAGTCTTTATCACTTTGTTTTTCTGTTTATTTTCTGGGAAAGGAATGCAAGTTGAAGAGCAAGAGTGTGAATCACACTGAGACATCAAGCTAGACTTTGAAATATGTTAGCTCTACTGTCAAAAAATAAGATTTTTCGAAGTTCTGAATACAGCCTTTCTACCTAATTTAATATGTTACATGCCATTTCATTGTAATTATGTGTGAGTTTTACTAGCAATTACTCACTCTTTGAAGAAAAGGTAACACTTTATTCCCATATGCCCCTTTTCCACCAAAGCATTTTGAGAGCCGGTTGGAGCCGGTGTCTACTCGCGAACCAGTTCCTTGTGTTTCGAACAGCCAAAGAACCGGTCTCGGCCAGGAAAATTGGGTCCAAAGCGGCACCAACTATTTGCTGGACTAGAACCAGAGAACCATTCTCTAACCACGCCACCCTTACGTCAGGGGGCTGGGGGCAGGGTGAGCCAACAACACAACGGCAAAGGTTGTGACCGCCATCGCTAAAAACACAGTGCTAGTAGAAAGATAGGCTGACCCCAAAATAGGATCGCAAAACCAGGAGAAACATTTGAAGAAGACAATGTAGTCCGCCATAGTAACTGTTATGCTTAAAGGTACAATATGCAAGATTGTTTCACCACCAGGGGTCGTGCTAACCTCTTACAATAACAAAGGTGTAATGACGTATATTCCGCATTAAGCGGAATTATGGATCTTGTTGTCAATCTGAAGGATCTTTTATGGATGAGTGAATACATTGATGTTTTTAACATGACTGTAGTGTGAAGCAGAACGCAATTGCTAGATGTATACCAGCGCCACACACACGAAATGGGATAAGGACATTTCACTCTACCGAACTACACGCAAGTGCTGAATTACTCACAAAGGTCAGATTATTAGAGGAATTAAACTTGAGGTAATGCAGCACTGCTTCAGCTTGCTCTAACGGTTCAACGTTACACCATCACACTAAGCGGCATTTGTGTGTGTTGATGTTGTTACAATAGGTTGTTTGTTGGCTGTATGAGAGCTAAGCTGGATTAATAACATACAGATCATATTCTAACTTTTCATCATGTTGAACTATATAACATTGATTAGTTTTATACGATTTGCTCCCCTTGTTTGCTTAAGCAACATGCAACACTCGCATCTCTGTCGTCGAAGTCAAGTCACGGACGTGGAGCTCTGGCATCTGGAAAGATGTTGATCTCCGTTCTAGTCCTCTTTTGTCTAGAATCTGCTTTGCCATGGTCCATAATGTTTGAACAAAACCTGCTAGGGGCGCTCACACTGTTGAGACACCGCATGGACGGACATAACCAACCCAGTTGTCCACGTCTGTCGCCATGGTTACTGTTGCAGTACGAGGTCAAACCTGGTGGAAACCAGGGTAACAACAGATTGACGTCATTGACTGGTGACTCCTCCCCCTTCTCACACGCCCCGTTTCCTTGGTTAAAAATTCACAATTTTCTCACAATTTACAAATAGTTGGAAACATTTGGGATAATGTAAGTAATTGACTAACCAAAAATATATAACATTGGCCTAGTGGTTTTTAGATATTGTGACAACTGGTAGTTTTCAAATATAACATTTTCAAATATATAATAGCTAAGTTATGCTGATTACCACTTTTTACTAAGCTAATTCCTAATATGAGATAAGAGCACTCATGTCCTATATACCGCACAACCCAGAGTGTTAAACCAACAGGAAGCAGTACTACTGTGTTTTTTCTCTTATACTTAAGAAAATAGCAACCACTGCTCAGGCAAGCCCCTATTGCCTTACACATCTCTCTCCACTGACGGTGAGAGACAAATTTTTACATTAGGCAGTAAATGAACCAAGAACATCTGATCTAACTTGAACATTAACACACATAACTTTACTATGACAAAAACTTAAAGATCTTACTGTAACAACACATAAATCAACTCTCAATAAACAATTACCCATAATGCACCCAGCTCCTAGCACTGACTGCCAGGTCATTACAATATTTTACTGGAAAAATCCTGCATATACCTTTTAAGATGTCTCAAGCATTTCAGGAAAGCTGCAAGATGTATGGCAGACGTACACAGTGACGTAACAATGCCATTCGCTGGGTTCTTAAGTCAGTGGAAAACAAACACAAGTTGAACCAACTTTGAACCTGCACCAGTCTCGTGAACCAGTTCTTTTTTGGTGGAAAGGGGTAATGCAGTCCACTTTCAGACATTTTACTAACTTTGCAACTACATATGTCAACTTATTCCACTGTAAGCCAAACCCTAATCCCAACCGTCTAATGAGAAGGGTGTCACGTATTCACCAAATCTCTCGATTCGTTAACATTTTCGATTCTTAAGGTCACGGTTCGATTCTGATTCTCGATTTTTATCAATCGGCCAATCAGGATGCTCTCTGTCTTACATGCGCTTCATGAGGCACAAATGCAAGGTCTCTCGCTCTCCGGCATGCACGTTCGCTCTTGCTCGCTTACTCTAGGTTCCAGGAGATTTTAACTATTTTGCGGGCATCAGGGAGCTGCTATCTCCCGGAACATCCGCGAGATCTTGGGAATGTCTGCAAACTGTGGCTTCTTTGAAGCGCGAACTGTGCAACATAACTCACTGGAAATCCAAAAAACTTCCACACCTGTGACTTAAATGAAAGAGGAGGATGTTTTCACGTTCTGTCCATGGGTCTCCAGATGCTTCATTTGAATGTCTGTAGCTAAGTTAGAGGAGGTTGACCAGACTCGCAGCATTTTAACATGCGTGTTTTTTCCGCTTGGAACACCAAATGAACGTGACAGGGGTGTGGGAGCATCAACGATTCAATTTTTTTATTCGAAGTTCGAGATTGTGAATTAATTTCATTTGATTTCAATTTAAAATCGGAAACGTAACACCCTTACTAATGAGAGTTCTTAAAGAGCGAAATATGGGGGGGGTCTTGACCACTCCAATTAATCCATGAAGGGGTCTCAAATTTTGTCAAAAAAACAAACAAACAAACAAACAAAAAAAACGTATTGTCATTATTGGTCACTAAAATGTCTTTACATGTATACAAGGTTAAGTATAGTAATGAAGCACAGTTCTTTACACCGCTGTGGAGGAGTGGAGACTCATATTGGTTTTGAGTTCTGACGCAATCACTGAAGGTCCCAGAACAATACGTCCAGTACCTGTTGACCCTTGTGTTTGATGCGTCAGGAGAAATATTGGATTTTCTGCAAGCTGTTCCTCACAGAGGGATGTCTACAGTTTGAAGTGTTTGGCTCCGGGCTACCTGTGTTCCTCTCCTACTCGTTCTACAGCTCGACCTAATGTGTGTGCGTTCTTAAGACTATTCAACCTGACGTGAGTCTGAAGACATTTCAACATTTGTAAAAAGCAGATATTTTTCCAACCATCCATTTATGCCAAATGGAGTGCAGTATTCAGGTTCTGTAAGTAAAAATCACAGTGATTTCTTCATATGGAAATGAAGATTAGATAACTCTTAAACTGTTAAAGACAGACATATACCTTGAGCTACATTGCTAATGCTTTAATGAAGCATTATTTCAATGTATTTGTTAAATAGTCATGTTGTTAGTCCTGGTGAGAAACTGCATTACCCATGATTCTGCAAAGAAATCTCAAACAATCAGAGAATCAAAACAAGAAAATCAAATACTTTTATACATATGTGCACGGTTTGCATTAAATGTAAAATATATTGTTTATACATGTACGTTTTTAGTTAGATTATATCACTTGCAATGCTATATGTGATGGTACACTCTAAAAAATGCTGTGTTGTTTTAACCCAAATTTGGGTCAAATATGGACAAACCCAAATGTTGGGTTAAAAAAAGTAATTTAAAATTTTAACCCAACTTTCTCTTTCAACTGTAATTTTTTTTTTTTACATTTTTAACCCAACATTTGGGTTTGTCCATATTTGACCCAAATTTGGTTTGAAACAACCCAGATTTTTTTAAAGTGTAGTTCTTTCTTTCCCTTCCTTCAGTCTTTGCCTTTAAAAAACATTCCATATAGCAACATAGTGTCAGACGTGGGCCAGATGTGGGCCGGATGTGGGCCAGATCTGGCCTGACACTACAGTATGTTGCTGTCTGGGTTGTCTTTTTGTTGATTTTCAAATCCTTTTTTCTGCTAGTTTGTAATGTTGTGGTTCACCTCATTGATGATTGGATTGGTTCATTGCCTATAACTCTTTAACAAAGACTTTTCAAAGAGCCCTATGGGGAAAATGAATGGGACAAGTGTTTCTGGAATCAAGACTGCTGCAAAAGTAGACAGCACTTTTGGACTCTATACTTCAACTCAATGGCTCTTAACTGTACTATACAGGCTAGATCTGCTAGAATAACATTTGAATATTTTTTCTTTCTACCATTATAATTAGGGTTGGGTATTGTTTGAATTTGAACGATTCTGATTCTGATTCCTTGTTTCGATTCCGGTCCCTAACGATTCTCGATTCCGATTCTTTTAAGAGGCAGGGTCAAAAAAGTTTAGCTAACCTTGCTAACCAAAAGTCTTTCTGAAGGAAATACACCTTCTGTCACAAATACTCCTTTTGTCACAAATGTTGCATTTTGCCGAGATTTCGTTATTTTTAGAAAAGTGAAGCCACACTTTGGACCGCAGACGTAAGCTACTCATGTTCAACTTGCGCGGTTATGCCAACACTTCCGGTAGACGCTTCTTCGGTGGTGTTGTTCAGCGATTTCTTCTTCCGGTTCGACGGACTGTGAATATCGAAACTAGGAATCGAAATTTCAACTTTTGAACGATTTCGGGAAAAACTAAATGTTAGTCCCGGTTCCAATCGATACTCGATTCTCTATACCCAACCCTAATTATAATAGATGTTGGGTTTTGTTTTTATATTTTATGTTATTGTGAAATATATAAAACATTTATATAAAATGTGTAACACTCCCATGTCTTTTTGGCACTTTGTAAACTTGGTACAAAAACACATTTCATTTTTCATGAACTTGTTAAAAAAGTCATGCATTTCATCATTGACACAGAAAAGATTCTTCTCACTTTCAAAATACTCAGTGAGGGAATTACTCAGCAGAGACAGAAAGAAATGGAAAAAAGGATGGATGTGGAAAAAAATACCAATGTGGATCAGCAGGCTGTTTTTGGGGTTGTGTGTTCCTCGGCAGACTCTGGCTAGAAAGGGATCGTCCCAGTGTGTGACAGTGTAATCTCCCTCTAAAGACACACTTCATCTCATCCAATCAGCAGCAGCCATGAACAATGAGTCCTGCAGTCTGAGGCCACGTTTACACAAAGCCGGGTATTTAGCAAAACGAATATTCCCCTCTCCGTTTTCGAAAAAATAACATTGTTTACACACCCGCGAAAATACGCCGTCGAGCACCATCATAACTATGCCAAACCTATTGGCGGCAGTGTAGGGGTTAAGGATAAAGCCATGCAAGCCAATCAGAATCCTGGAATCAACAAGAGAGAACCTAAAACGGCGTTTCTCCCCAGTTTACACGACAACACAAAACCAGCATTTTCAGAAATCTCCACTTTGGCCGGAGTTTTTAGAAATAATCGTTTTCAGTGATAAAAACGGCGTTTTCGTGTAAATGAGAGGGCAAAACGCAGAGAAATATCTGCGTTTTCCATCATGTAAACGGGGCCTGAGGCGTTCTGGTCGGTTTCCGGATTATTTATTTATTTTTTATTGTACATTTTTATTAATTTTTTTTATAGAGTAAGTAACTATTTTCATTTTCAGGGGATATTGAATTTCTTTATAATAATCTCATTATTTTTTGTTATTTTTTAAGATTTTTAATTTAAATAAAATTTTTCTTTATTATTTATTTTTATCTAATTTTACTATATTTTTGGTCAATTTGAGATAAAAATTCAGAGAGAATTGCATTTCAGTTTGGCATTTTGAAAATCCAACAAGTAAAATTGGATAACAAAAGCCCTCCTTTCCGATGTGTCGTCCTGGTTCGTTTCCCGTACAACGACGTAGTTCGCTGATTCACTACCATAGTACGATGCACCGTTGGAAAAATCAACTAGCTAATCACGACTGTTTCCCGAAACCCACTGTCGCAAAGTATCATTCAACCACGTTGGTTTCGCACGTGGTGGAGTAATAACTACTTTTAATGAAACTGTTTGAGATCCAATTAACGCTAGATTTGTTTTATATAAATTACAGATATGTCATCTGAGGACTATTTCTAATTGTTTCTTAGTTGTTTTGCTTTATTACCAGACTCAATATTTGGCTCATTCTTACATAGTGGAGCACATTCGCACATGCGCACTCTTCAAACATGTTACTTCAAATCTTTTGACAAACTAAAAGACGTAAATTACATTTGTATGTATTCTAAATAAAAGACACCGGTTGTACTGAACGTCAGCTTGCTTATTTTGCTCAAGATAAGGATTTATTACCTCCAAATGTCCTGCAAGAAACGATGCCTCTAACCACAGGTCGGAGAGCTGTCGTTCAAACCAAACAACTTTGCGATGCTGTTTGCGAATGTTCATTGGAACGATGGTTTCGGGAAACACCGACTCGTTGAACTATGCTGATAACGACGGAACTTGCGACTATAGTTGGCTAACAATGCTTTCGGGAAACGCACCCTGGCAGAAGTAGAGGAATGTTATAGGGAGAACACTGCGGGCCCACATCCATCTATTGATGTTGTAATTAAACTTTAACTAGCCTCAGTTTGACTGCTGAGTGAAATTTCATTTGCGAGTAGGGGAAAAGGGAAAAAGACAGATTGAAAGACAATCTCTCTCTCTTCTCTCTCTCCCCCTTTCCTTTTCTCTTTCTGACAGTGACACTCATTCCAACTCCAGTCCTGTCGAAATGTAATAAAGTTATTCGACCTCTGGCTCTGGTTGGGGTCACGATAAGTTTGTGATGAGTTTTGTGACTGCGTACAGTAGTTGCTTTTCAGCAGAACCATGATTTTATGAAGTGGGTCTTCTAAGAAAAACTGACAGTATATTGTCTTCTTTAAACTACTCTGTCATTTGGGTCTTACAGATGATCTCAAACGAGGACAAACCACCCCACAAAAACACAGTGACTACAAGAGGGAAAGTAAATAGTTTTTATAGAATCATATAATTGAAATAAGTAAAAATAAATGGTATTATTAAATAAATGGTTTATATTTCTGTTCACTATGTAACTGTGACTCTTTGGGGGATTGAAACAGCAGATGCTGAAACAAGATAATATCTTCAGAATAAACAGGCCCAGGGCATTGTTTTTGAGAGAGAGAGAGAGAATGGTATGTGTGTGTGTGTGTGGTGTGTGTGTGTGTGTGTGTGTGTGTGGGAGAGAGAGAGAGAGAGAGAGAGAGAGAGAGAGAGAGAGAGAGAGAGAGAGAGAGAGAGAGAGAGACATATTTAAAGTTTAATAAAACCTTATATTGTGAGCACGTATACACTCACCTAAGGGATTATTAGGAACACCATACTAATACTGTGTTTGACCCCCTTTCGCCTTCAGAACTGCCTTAATTCTACGTGTCATTGATTCAACAAGGTGCTGAAAGCATTCTTTAGAAATGTTGGCCCATATTGATAGGATAGCATCTTGCAGTTGATGGAGATTTGTGGGATGCACATCCAGGGCACAAAGCTCCCGTTCCACCACATCTCAAAGATGCTCTATTGGGTAGAGATCTGGTGACTGTGGGGCCATTTTAGTACAGTGAACTCATTGTCATGTTCAAGAAACCAATTTGAAATGATTCAAGCTTTGTGACATGGTGCATTATCCTGCTGGAAGTAGCCATCAGAGGATGGGGACATGGTGGCCATAAAGGGATGGACATGGTCTGAAACAATGCTCAGGTAGGCCGTGGCATTTAAACGATGCCCAATTGGCACTAAGGGGCCTAAAGTGTGCCAAGAAACATCCCGCACACCATTACACCACCACCACCAGCCTGCACAGTGGTAACAAGGCATGATGGATCGTGTTGTGACGACGATTGTGTAGACGTGTTGTGGCTTCACAAATGCTTTGCTGAATACCTCGGTTGTAACGAGTGGTTATTTCAGTCAAAGTTGCTCTTCTATCAGCTTGAATCAGTCGGCCCATTCTCCTCTGACCTCTAGCATCAACAAGGCATTTTCGCCCACAGGACTGCCGCATACAGTACTGGATGTTTTTTACCATTTCACACCATTCTTTGTAAACCCTAGAAATGGTTGTGCATGTAAATCCCAGTAACTGAGCAGATTGTGAAATACTCAGACACCAACAACCATGCCACGCTCAAAATTGCTTAAATCACCTTTCTTTCCCATTCTGACATTCAGTTTGGAGTTCAGGAGATTGTCTTGACCAGGACCACACCCTTAAATGCATTGAAGACACTGCCATGTGATTGGTTGATTAGATAATTGCTTTAATGAGAAATTAGGTGTTACTAATAATCCTTTAGGAGCTTAGCTTTACAGTAAAACACAACTTGGGGGCGCTCAAACACAAAACAGTCTTGCCGAGCACACAAATGCAACGGCGAAGAAGATATACGCCAAGTAGCATCGCCGTCTACACAGCCAGGAAGAAATAAGACAGAGGAAGATGCAAGGAAAGAGGAATGTAGAGCTGCTGGTCTCATTGGTGTTAGAACATAAAGAACTACAAACACGACAGGGACTACAAAAATCTTGATAAAAGAGAACTGATATGGAGTGGTATTGCAGAGCAAATTGGCGCCATCTAATGTCAGGGAATGAATTTGCATGTTCACTCGGCTCATCATCAGCGAAAAATCGTTTGGGTGTGAACAGAAAAACGCGTGCTGGTATTCGTCCCGATGTGTATGGGCCTTTACTTTCCATATCTGGGATATTCTCATCATTTCAGTGCAGTGCTTATAGTAGTGAATGTAGGAATGGCTTATGTTCCATAATCACTGTCTTGGATAAGGCATATGGTATTACATAACTCAGAAGCCAGAGAACAGATTAAATCTCTCTATAAAAACTGTGAAAACAAAGAAACCCGAGACAAAAGGGCTGGCACTGCAACAAATCAGTCTAGGTCTCTTTCGTTTCCTTTTCTTTGTTCATTCATCCCAAAAAGAGTCCATTACCACAAATAAGTGCTTTAAAAATAACTGATCTGTAGATATCTGGAGAGATAGTAAGTGTGGAGCACAGATTTTACACACTAACCCCCGACAATGAAGATCTCAGCTGGATTTAATTACCTTTCTGCCAATGAATAGGTAATGTCTGTGAGACCAGGGTCAAAGATAGCCATAGGGGAAGAACATGTAGGGTTTTTAAGGGTCTAACAATGCAATTCTGATGTGACAAGAGGAACTAAGTCTCTAAGGACTTTACAACAGCAATGTGAGCTCTTCAGGAAACATAAATCACAGCTGTACATTTCTTGGTGGAATGAGTTTTTCAGAAATCTCTTATAGCTGTAGTCTGAACAATTTCAGTTTTGTGCACTGTCTTCAGGCAACCAATTAAAAAAGCCATATGTGATTTTATTTTTCATTTTCAGTGCTAATTCTGCACATCTTTTAATGAGCTTTTTGAGCCATATAGCTTACAATCTAAAAAATGCTGGGTTGTTTTAATCCAATTTTGGGTCAAATATGGACAAACCCAGCCATTGGGTTACATTTTTAAATAACATTTTTAACCCAATGTTTGAGTTTGTCCATATTTGACCCAAAATTGGGTTAAACCAACCCAGCATTTTTTAGAGTGAAACATATTTCAAGTCTATTTTATAACTGTGCATAATTAATGTCATCAAATCTTTCACACACCCAAACCTGTATGACTATTTTTTTCTTCTATTGAACACAAACACTGCTGAGACTGTGCTGTTTACTTCAATAAAAGACACAAAAGCAACATTCAATATATTCTAAGTCTTTTCAAGCCAGTATTCTTGTGAGAAACAGATCGAAATGTAATTGCTCACTTTTTTGGGGGACATTTTCCTCTGCGGTGGGTTCCTAACCACCGTGACTGAAGGTAAAATCGAGATCCATATAAACAAATCGTTCAGATTTGAACCAAATAAAGCGACTCACTGAAAAGATCCAACTCAAAAGAATGATTCATTTATAAACCTCAAACCTGTTCTTCTCGGACTCATAAATAATGAGAGTTAGGGCTGCTGCCAACTTCAATTTTGGTAAATTTGTCCAAAATAGACCAAATCATCCTATTAGGATACATTACAAATTCGTAAATGATACACTCTAAAAAATGCTGGGTTGTTTCAACCCAAATTTGGGTAAAATTGGACAAACCAAAATCTTGGGTTAAAAATGCAATTAAAAAAAATACAGTTGAAAGTGAAAGTTGAAGTTAGGTTATTTAAAATTACATTTTTAACCCAACATTTGGGTTTGTCCATATATGACCCAAATTTGGGTTGAAACAACCAAACATTGTTTAGAGTGTATATAATCAATAAGCTTAAATACTAATGTGAACTATTTCTTCAACATGTTCTACAAACATTACACTTCAGCAAGAAGAAACTTTTGTAAATTATAATGAAATTCAAATTCAGGATTCTTCTGAAATTTGACAGATTTCCCTTTAGTGTACAGTTGCATGGTTTACACAATGCTCTCAAATGCAAGCAAACGTAACCGATCATTTGTAAATGTCACTCTGCTCCTCTGAGATTCCGGCTTTTCATGGACACTTATGTATAGAGTGAGGAAACGAGGGACCCACTCGATCAGAGAGAGGGCTTTTAGAGAGATATTTTTATTCATAAATAAGGCTCTTAGTCCCTTTAGCCGAAGCTGTAGAGGTCTGCCTAACCCACTCCCACGTACAGTATACTCCAAACAACTTTCATAACACACACACACACTTATAAACAGTCTGACTCATGCTCTCTGGGCCCAAACTGCATCTGGCGGTCCACAACTTTTGTGTTTATAATAGCCCTACACACACACTCACACATGAATACACTCATGTTTTGAGAAACATCTAAGCCATGTTCTGAACCATCCTGCAATATATATAGGCTAATAACAACAATTAAATAATAGTAACAAAAACGTGTAAAACACACACTCTAAAAAATGCTGGGTTGGTTTAACCCAATTTTGGGTCAAATATGGACAAACCCAAATGTGTGGTTAAAAATGTAATTAAAAAATGTAACCCAAAGGCTGGGCTCGAACCATATTGACCCAAATTTGGGTTAAAACAACCCAGAATTTTTTAGAGTGTGCAAAGTCTGATGTCAAAGAGGAACTCCAAAGATGTAATGTGGTGTATATGAATCAATAAAAAGGAATAAAGAAACAACATGTTTTCCTTACACTTTTAACAAGTGCACTCAAAAAAAATGCTGGTACTCAAAAAAAAAGGGAACTAGGAAGATTGTAATATATACTATATTTTGATTTAGTTTACTTATAATAATTGTGTTTTTTTTACTTGAAATGTTTTTTTCAAGTCTAAGTATTATGTCTCAACTTAACCAGTACAAAATCCTAACACGTTGTCGTAAAAACAAACCATTTATGTTAAGTAAAAATTTCGTACATCCAAAGGGTGGCAGTATAGCGCGAGACAATTGCCATTTTCCCTGAACTTAATTTAATTGTGTTCAATCTGCTTAAATATATGTACAACTTAATTTTACTTAATCTGTTTGTGTTGGACTACATAATTGATTTGTGTTGCATTAACTGAAAGTGGGCAGTGCTTTTAGTTCCCAGCATGCTTTGCAGATGGTTGAATTAGGAGAGAATAAATGTTAAAATTATGTTGTTGTTTTTTTGAGAAATTTAGAAAGGGGAAGACTTAATAGTGTGTAATTGTATTTAATGTTAAATTACATTGGCATTATTAAACCATTTCAAGTGGGTTACGACTTTGTTTGGCTGTCAACTGATTTAATTCTTTTCTATTGCTTTGATTGAAGGAGCATGTAAATCTTAGCATTTAAGATGCTAATGTGTGCTACTGCTAGCAAATAGCTAGCTATAGTCTATAAATTTAATAAAGTGTCACTGAAATAAATGAAATATAAATGGGTGAATGAATATAAAACAAATACCTAAATCATGTCAGGAAACCTTTAAAAATTCACGTTGAGACTACTTAAAATGGGTCACTTAAATTACTTAATTCCATGATGTTGAAGTTACATGAACAAATTATGTTTGTTTAATGTAATCTAGTTATGTGCAACCATGTTGACAAAAAAAAATAAAGCCAACATATAATTTTTTTGAGTGTTGTTTTAACCCAATTTTGGGTAAAATATGGACAAACCCAAACATTGGGTTAAAAATGTTTTAAAAAAAATTTAACCTGGGTTCGTCCATATTTTACCCAAAATTGGGTTAAAACAACCTAGCATTTTTGTGTTTGAGATCTTATCCATTGTTTAAAAAAAATAAAAATGAAAGAAAGAAAGAATGAATGAATTGTACATTATTTACATTAATCTAAAGCGAAAATCCAACCTCGATCTCACGACCAAGTTGTATCGAATTTGACGAATGATTAAAAAGTGGCTAATTCGTAACAATTCATACGACCTCACTCTGAATCGAATTAGTACGATTTTGCTAAATGGTACATATTTTACGAATTGGCCAATTCGTATGAATTCGTGATCGAATGACCTACACCTTACCCTTCCCCTAAACCTAACCATCACGTGGGTTTAGACAAATCGTACAAATTCGTATCGAGTGAGGTTGTTTTTTTAATCATTCGTCGAATTTGTACAAATTGGGCGTGAGATAGTGTTGGAAAATCTAATGGAAATCTTGCTTCTCTCTCTCTCTTAAGTTTTCCTTACACTTTGAATATGTGTGAGAGTATCTTATCCAATGTTTAAAAAAAAATTCAAAGAAAGAACACTCTAAAACTCTGGGTTGTTTTAACTTAATTTGGGTCAAATATGGACAAACCCAAACGTTGGGTTAAAAATGTATTCAAAAAATTTTACCCAATGGTTGGGTTTGTCCATATTTGACACAAAGTTTGACAAACCCAGCCTTTGGGTTAATTTTTCAATTACATTTTTAACCACACATTTGGGTTTGTCCATATTTGACCCAGAATTGGGTTAAACCAACAAAGCAGAGCGAAAGAAAGAATGAATGTATTGTACATTATTTACATTACATTAAAGCTAAAATCCAATGGGAATCTTGCAGATGATAGTCTCTCTCCCTCCCTCCCTCTCTCTCTCCCTCTCTCTCTCCTCTCTCTCTCCCTCTCTCTCTCTCTCTCTCTCTCTCCCGCAGACTCTGTTTGGGCTTGAGGCTCTGATCTTTCATCCATATCTAGTTTTCTCTCTCACCCCTTCCAGCCATCAGCTTGTATACACAATCTTCCCCTCACATTGTTTAGTAGAAAACTCACAAAGTCCACACCAGCAAACACACAGAGGAAGACTCAAACCGCTGCTCTTCCTCTCTCGTCGCTCTGCTGTCTTTTGAGAGATTATTGCCGCACTATTGATAGAGGTTTTCCTTCTCAGCTCAGCTATATGTTCTCGTTCCAAGATTGATGGAGCTGTGAGAGAAACCCTGAACATCATCCCAATTTTCTGTTTAGTGCAGCCATTTCCCACAGATGCTTTTGTCCTCCACACAGTGTGAACACCATCTCAGCGACGGATCAACTCATGGATGGAAATGTTGCGTAATTCTGCATGTGGTGCTTGAAATCCATCAATTTTGGCAGTCAGATTGAAGAGTACCTGTACTCTTTCAACACTCAATTAACCATAATGGATGCTCAGATGAGCGCAGTCTTTATTTCAATGGTTTAGGATTTGAATCCAGTAGATGCTCTGTTATATAAACTGCATTGTTTGCATCGAGCATGCTTTTTAATGCTATCAGAACAGACCTGGAACCAGAGAAAGAGCAGCAGATCTTCTCTGAACAGATGCGGCCTTACGAACGCGTGCTGTTCGTGATAAGACTGAGAAATCATGTTCCAGCAGGAAACTGCAGTGGGTGTCAGATTACTTTCACTCCGTAGATAAACTTATAAATGCTCATCCCGAACAAACACATCCTCGCTTTATCATAATGATGTTTTGTTGGAGATTTACTGACAATAAGTCTAATAAAAATGTAAAGCGAGGAAGTGAAATGGAGTGAAATGAATGCCATGTAAGCATCATGTTAAATGTAAACATATTTATAACATTTGTTCTACACCTTTTGTGAGTGTAACTATATTAAACATTATTTTCAAAATCTCTCTCTCTCTCTCTCTCTCTCTCTCTCTCTCTCTCTCTCTCTCTCCCCAAAATCATCATATTAGAGTGATCTGTGAAGGATCATGTGACACTGAAGACTGGAGTAATGATGCTGAAAATTCAGCTTTTTTTCAGACGAATAAATTACATTTTAAATATATATTAACATAAAAAAATCATTTTAAATTGCCATAATATTTCACAATATTACTGCGTTTTTTGTGAATTTTTTTATCAAAAAATTGCAGCCTTGGTGAGCAAAGAGACTTCTTTTAAAAACATAAAAAATCTTACCGACCTTAAACTTTTGACCGGTAGTGTATGTGTTTGAGTCTCACTACATGAATAAACCTTGCGAGTGAAACAGATTCAATGAATGTTTACTCTCGACAACAAGAAAAATGGCGCATTGAATGCACATCTTAAATTAAATTGTCATTTTTGACACTTGAGCAAATAGTGCATGATCAGTTTTGATGTTTGTCTATAATAACCGGCTGAAATGTCTTGAGTGACTGAGCAGTTTTCTGAGCTCTTGGAAAACAATGGTTGTTTTAAGACTCTCAAACAGATCTCAGCATCAGAAATGTCTGGAGGACTGCAGAAGAAACTTTCCAATGTGGGAGGGTTAGACTTGACCAAGGGATTTGATCTAGGACTGTTGTATAAGTCTAACACATGATGATTTGATGCATACTGGACTGATCCTGCAAATCTCTGATAGAGAAACCAATCGGGTTCAATTCTCAGGGAACACCAATGCTGATAAAAAGGACTGTAAATTATGTTGGATAAAATATCTAGCAAATGCATGCATGTAATTGCAGCTGAGATATAAAAGCTTTAGCTTAAGTTCTGTCAGGAAGACTCAATCAGTGCGGCATGTATTACCTGACTCCTATCCAATCAGGTGTTAACATTCACAGTATTAAAGATTGGTACTTACACTTGTCTGAGTTCGCAGATGCTGTCGCTGGCCATTCACCTCCATCCTCCCCAACCACCACCAGGATGGTCCCTTCCTTCATCTCAGGCGGGACATGCAGATTCGGCGTAACTTCGCTTTGCTCGCTAAGGACGGGGCCTACACCAAAGAATTACAAAGTAATTAAAGGAGTAGTTCACTTAAAAAAAAAACTTTTGCTGATAATTTACTCACTCCCATGTCATCCAAGATGTCCATGTCATTCTTTCTTCAGTCGAAAAGAAATTAAGGTTTTTGATGAAATCATTCCAGGATTTCCTCCATATAATGGACTTCAATGGGAACCAAACGGTTCAAGGTCCAAATGAGAGTTTCAGTGCAAACATGTTCAAAGGGCTTTAAAATCAATTCCAAACGACGAATAAGGGTCTTATCAAAAACAAACAAGAAAGTTTAAGTTTTATAAGCTCAAATGGTCGCCTTTCTCTGTTCTGTGATGCGTGTTCGTGACTCTCCTGTTCAAACTCGTTGCTATCAAACTGAACAAATCTTTTCCTGAGTCAAGTCGTTAATTTTGTTCGTTGAATGAACCAACTGAAAAAAAGATTCATTTTGATAAACGAACACAAAGAGATGTGATGATTTTCTCTCTAATCCGATGCAGAGTCGCTGGCTCTCAGCGGTGCATTTCTCCCTGGCCAAGTTAAATTTGCACAAACAAACAGTTTCATTTCATTTCTTAGTGCATGACTTCTTGACAACACAAGTCTTCGCTCTTTCTTTTCATTCCGAATCCTCTTAGAAAAGAAGGGTTGCATGTTAGGAATTTACAAGGAAAATATAATTTCTATTGCTAATTTTATAATCAGTTGAGTTCTGTTATTCAGGAGTATTCATTATCCATTTCTCATGGCCAAATATGGTAATGAACTGGGAATCAGGAACAGCCCCAGTCGCTGTCATCGATATTTGTTTTGAAACAATGAGAAGAGAAAAGGAAGACCAGCATGTTCTTACGAACTGTGACATATCCATATATACAAATCCATATTGTTGTATAAATACGTACATCCTGACACCATTGGACAGCATGTTTTCATATAAATATACCTCTGAAAACCAGCGGACATATGTATGGTGGCCCTGTTGTCAGTCTTAGCTGGACTATATAGGCCTATTTGTTGGGTGAACATCACTTCCAGAGGGCCGTATACTCTCCAAAAGCTATTAACACACTTAAAGTCACATTTATAATCTACGCCTCAAAAATTGCTGGGTTATTTTAACCTTACTTTTGGTCAAATATGGCACATTTTTTAATTAAATTTTTAACCCAATGTTTGGGTTTGTCCATATTCGACCAAAGTTGGGTTAAAACAACCCAGCATTTTTAGAGTACAAAATGTTAAACCATGCTATTGAGTTTAAATAAAGATAACAAGCATTCCACACATGGACCAACCCAAATGTTGGGTTAAAAATGTAAAAAATGTATACCTAAATATTGTCCATATTTGACCCAACGTTTGGTTAAAAACCCCAGCATTTTTTAGAGTGTATTTATTTTAAAGAAAGATTTCCACACACAAAAATGTTAGTCTCTGAATTGATTAAACGATTGATATAGGCCTATTGATAAAACATTTATTTCTTTGCATTTGTTTAGATGCCGCTTGATTTAAAGATTTCTTTTCCAGTGATTATCTGAGATTTTTAATCTTTTAATCTCTTTAATCTCTCTATGAGGAGCTTTGTAATAATAAAACGAGATGATAACTAAATAAAAAAAATAATTTTGATTGAAATTTTTGACATTTTTGATAAAAATGAAAAGGAGAGACTGTTTGCAAAGAGAAAATTAATGAGCACATTTAAAAAAAATACTGCTCTTAAAATGAACACTGGCGACTACTGAAGAATCAGGGATATCTGATGATAAGTTAAAACATGCTTGAACATGCGATAAAATCCTTTGACCGGCTCAGGACAGCCCTATGTGTATTAGACATGGTGTCTTTAATCATATTGCTGTGGCCACATTTTATAAACCGCACTTTTGTGCACATGTATTACAGAAATATCATAGTCTGGAGGATTTTAGGCTTTCTGGTAAAATCATAGTAACGCAAAAATACATTTTACTGAGGGATTACGCTGCTTATTTGAGTTTCACAGGCAATGTCACTTGTATTGTGCAAAGAGATGAAATACCATCCTATTTTAGATGCAATGTGACAACTGTAAGCCATCTGGCATTTGAACCGTTGCATATTGTTCTTATTAAACTATTTTATTTGGAGACGGATGATGAGGAACATAAGCATCAGTTAAACTCAGAGGTATTATGAATTGATATGTGTTCCCAATCGCAGTCAGCCGTATCACACACACACTAGGGCATTTTCCTCATACATTTAGAGAAATGTAAGTAACTTAATGTGACCCAATTTCTGCAGATAACTAATTTCTCTCATCTTTGAATAATGCATATGTATGTGGGCAGAAGGAGCACCTGTAGCATATGGCCAGAACAAAGCATATTGTTAAAAATAATTAAGGGAACAAAACTTCTCAGAGCCAAGCAGAAAATCTCTCAGCATCTGCTGTTAAAAAGTGTAGTCTGTTTGTCCTGAATACACTCTAAAAAATGCTGGGTTGTTTTAACCCATCTTTGGGTCAAATATGGACAAAACCATTGGGTTAAATGTTTAAATTAAATTTTTAACCCAACATTTGGGTTTGTCCATATTTGACCCAAATTTTTTAGAGTAAACAAACAAACAAACAAACAAACAAGAAACTATGCAATCAGTAATGAGTTAGTAATAATAAAGTAATAATAAATAAATAAAATAATAAATAAATGAAATAAAAAGTGATTAGCACACATGCCCTGACATTTTGAAGAAATGTATTCAGATAAACTTGAATTCAACTTGCAACAAAAGGCGGGAAATTATACAAAAACAAACATCACAAAAACCTAAATGTGTGTCCTGTTCGAGGATATGGAAGTAAAAAAGTGTATATATTCAAAGCCATTTGTTTAGATGTACTATCAATAATATTTAAAAACAGTGATATAAATCATCATCATCATCATCATCATCATCATCATCATCATATTATCATCATCATCATCATTATAAACTGCTCTACACTCTAAACAATGGTTTAAATTGTTTTATCCGAAATTGGGTCAAATATGGACAAACCCAAAAGTTGGGTTAAAAATGTAATTTAAAATTAACTCAACTTCAACTTTCACTTTCATCTGTACATGTTTTAATTACATTTTTAAACCAACATTTGGGTTTGTCCATATTTGACCCAAAGTTGGGTTAAAACAACCAAGCATTTTTTTAGAGTGTCAATAATATTTAAAAACAGTGATATACTGTAAATCATTCATCATCATTTATTAACTGCTCTACACTCTTTTTTTAAGAATTTTATTTTTTAAGAAGAATTTTTATTATTTTAAAAATATTTTTTTAAGAGTTTTAATTGTTTTAACCCAAATTTGGGTCAAAAATGTAATTAAAAATTTCTCAATTTTAACTTTTACTTTTAGTGTAGAGGGTTTGTCCATATATTGACACAAACTTAAGTTGAAACAACCTAGCATTTTCTTAGTGTGTAATTTGAACCACACACACACATCTTGTTTTAGGTTATTCCCCATGCACAAACAACAAAACCAGTTTTCAATTATAAGTTTCTTTATTCGTTTTATTTATGTAAATTGCCTGCATATAATATTCAGTGAAAATGACTCGTCATCGGTGAGATCCCTCTAGATCACCTCTCAGCAGGGGTGAAGGGGTCTTCTGTAAGTCTCTGCTGGAGGTGGAGCTTTCCTCTCACCTTCATCCCATAATTTAGTTGTACAATGTTTGTAGAAAGCATTTGTGTTTTTTGAAGTCTGCATGCCTTATAGAAAATACCCTGTTCAGAAAGTGTATAGAACTGGCGTTAGGGTTCATGCTTTAAAGCAGTTCTTCGTGACCGCTTGGAAATAGGACTGACAGTCTTACGCTGCGTGGCCCCAAACTTGCACACAAATCAAATGTGATCGAGACAAAACAAGAGTCCGGGAGTGCGGACAGGGCAAGACTGAACTCAGCAGCTCAACCGGTCCTTCACAGAGACAACGCATGTGCAAGATTTCCATTCTTCGCGTCATTTTAGTGTACTGCAGGTTTGTGTACTGCAGCGCTTGTGCTTTTGTCTGGTGCACCAGCAAACATTTCCCAGCCTTCAAATTGTCTCAAATTCAAGCCGAAACACATGCAATAATGCACTTCAATAAGAGTCAAGGCCCGCTCACACCAAAGACCATAACTATTATAACGCTATAATGAAATATTAATCCTCTCAGAAGGATTTTTTTCTCCAGGTAATGAATGATAAAGTCATTATTTAAAGAGTTCACGCTTTTACAACATAACATGTGTGGATGCTAATATAGTTCTCATTGGTAACACGAATATGAAGTAGGGTTCATGCATATTTATGACAACTGTAATTAAGTGTCACTTACTCAATAATGACATTTTGAATGCAAATATGACATTGTTGACATATAAACCAATACATCATAACCTGTCAGTGTCTTTGTCATGACAACTTGACATTACTAAGACAACACAACCTGTCATAAACATGACATAGCAGATTAATGATCAAACTTAAGAAACCACCTAGCTTTAATGATTTAATCATCAGAAACTCAAAATTATATGTTATCTGAACTAAATAAATTATTTAAGTTGATTTGACAAAAGAAAAAATGTTGTGATTACACTGAAAAAATATATATTGTTGGTTTAACTTAAAGTAAGTAACCTGGTTGCCTTAAAATTTTAAGTTGATTGAACTGGAAAAAGTGAGTTAATACAATGAAGCAGATTAATTTAATCATCAGAAAACTCAAAATAATAAGTTATCTCAACTAAATAAATTATTATAAAGTTGATTTGACAAAAAAAATATGTTGTGATAACAAATCTTGAAAATATTTTTTTACAGTGTGACAGGTTATGATGTATTGGTTTATGTCTATGTGTTAAAACAAAGACATCTCAAACAATGTCATATTTGCATTAAAAATGTCATAACTGAGTGAATGACACTTAATGACAGTTGTCACAAACATGCATTATATTCATAACATACGTCATGTCATTGTTACGAAGGTGTCATGTTAGTCTTATGCACCGTATCATAGTTATTTGTCTTGGTGTGAACGAGCCTTTTGGGGAAATTGATCATAATGCAGAATTATAATGCAGATAAAACATACAATAGAATAGCTTAAAGAAACCAATACACAAGCTCTGCGTTTGGCCTCATATTTCTCGTACGAGTCTTTGCATCGGCATCTATTAAAGCTGCTTTTCTGTAATGGTTCGATCAAGAGGTTTCGTTCGTTAGCGGTGGGACTGATGTGTACAATATATGGCTACTAATTCGTCCTTGAGGTACAGGGCGTTGATTCAATACCACGACAAAGTTTATAAAGCTAAAATAGAGTATGTGTAGGCGTCAATAACGTGTGCGGTATAAATATATCAGTTTGTGCGCTGAACCTTGATCTACACATCAGCTCGGCTCTCTAGAGGGTGGTATTGCATGGATTTTGCAAGGATGTCTCTCATGCAAGGGGACAGAAGCTCGCCAGTCACTACAGAGTCCTTGAGTCCAGGGTTTCCCTCAAGGGTTCTCCTCTAAACGGTTGGCGGAGCCATTGTTTGTGTCCGCGGCTTTCGCCGTCCTTCTCCGTGTCGCCGTGAGGTTTGGGTGGAGAAGGGATCTGGCGTGTGTTGCCTGAGGTCGGGGCTGAGGAGAGGCAGGTGAGGCAGGAGTGGGCTCTCTTTTAATCGAGCGGACAGTTCTTTAGCGCTACAGGTGGGGTGTTGGTCTCTGTATATGTCGTGAAAGTTGTTGTAGTCGACTTCTGGAGAAGCCCTTTTCTAGGGACAGCACCGGGGTGAAGCGGTAGCCCCACAGCACCTCCGAGTCCAGGTAGGAGCTGCGCGCCTGACACGCTCATGCCTGGACACATGGAGGGGAATATGGGCGATGAACACACACAGAGGAAAGAAAAAAGGGCAGAGAGGAGAGAAAGAAATTATTTATGAGACAAGCTCTCAAATGTTTACAGTAGCTGTGCCGTCATGATGATATTGCAGTTACACGTTTTTGCGGTGAGATATGGGCCGTATCAGTTCGTGAGCTGCATTTCACATTACGCTGCCATTTTAGAGCCAAGAAACAAAGAGCATCACATCACAACATTACTTTTGCTTTCTGTCTTTCAATCAGTTTTATGTTCAATGACACAATGTTCATGCAAAAAAAATTAAATAAAAAATACTATGTTGGCTTTAACCCTCTGGGGTTGTTCGTTTAACAGTCACACTTGGGTGTTCGGGTCCAGATGGACCCAAAGGGCAGGATTCATATTTAAAAAAAAAAATCATATTTTTTTTTACATGTTTTTTATAATATTTTTTTCTTTTTCTTTTTTGGTGTTTTGAGATAATTTTATGATTTATAATTAATATTTATGCAATAATTATGACCCATTTTTTCCCATTGAACATAATAGAAATTTTTTATTTTCATTTTTTTTTAATCAAAGCTGTATTACATTTTAGAGTGAAGCCTAGGCCTCATGAAAGCAATTTTTGAAAAAAGATAGATGTCATCTGGTAGACACACTGAGCATTTTTATCACGCAATAGCACATTTTTACCACTATAGTGGATTTACAGTACAGCTCTCTGTAGGAAGGCTTGGGGATTCTAGTGATTTTTCCAAATATATACCATTTTTTTTAGGTTGTTGATTTTTAAAATATAAAAACATATTGTGTGTGTGTGTGTGTGTGTGTGTGTTTGTGGCTGTGTCTGTTTTGCACTCTTGATGTTTTATAGATTCTCAAAGACTATTTTTTGTCTTGTTTTTTGTTTGTTTGGTTGGTTTAGATGGTAATTTGAAGTGCCAGTTTTAATTTATTATACAATCAAATCTGAACATTGCATTGGAAAGAGAACAATGGAAAGCATTTTGTTACTCAATGTTTAATTCTAACTTATTCTAACTTAATAAAAATGCAATTCTTTCAGTTTTCATATTTTCTGACAATTTCACATTCATTTCCTATGGGGGTCCATTTGAACCCAAAGGGCCTGAGTGACTATTTGTGTGTTCACATACTTAATACCATAAAAGTCACCTAGTTTCGTAACATTCCAATGAAGCTGTGATTTTTAAAAATTCTAAACATTACAAGATTTTTGTAATCTGAATTTATGAGTGTGAAAGTGTATAAAAGTGTGTGTGTGTGGCTGAGTCTGTTTTGCACTCTTGATGTTTTATAGATTCACCCCTTCACTGTTGTGTGCTTTTTTTATGGATTGTGGCTGATTTATAGATTGTACGCACCAAAAAACTCAGTTTTTTCACATTTTTGCCAATTTCCCATTTATTTCCAATGGGCGTCCATTTGGACCCGAACACCCCAAGTGTGATTATTTTTTTTTAAACCCACTTAGACTGTTCACATCCTGTCCCCAATTTTTTTAGGCGTTCATAGACCAAATACCAACAAAGTCACCAAATTTCGGACCATTCCGAAGAAGCTGTGATTTAAAAAAAAAATTATTTGAATGCTTTGGGTCCATTTGGGCTCGAACAACCCAGAGGGTTAATTAACTTTTTTTATGTTAACATAAACATATTTAACATAACATATTTTTTTTATGTCAACATGTTCCACGTCAACTGGGTTATGTTAAATTAACATAATTTGTTCATGTAACTTCAGCATCATGGAATAAGTCATTTTAAGCGACCAAATTAAGCTCTGAGCAGAGTGTTAAATGAACACTGAAGCAGTGTTAAAGTTGATGAGATAATTAAGTGAATAAATGAGTGATAATTGAGCATTATTGAAGACACCTCAAATTTGGATTTCATTGAAAAGACAAAAAATGGTATGTGCTACAATGACAGCTCTGCTATAATCCAGAAAATAAACGTCACTCAGAAATTGGGTTCTATATGAGTTTAGTGATTCAGGTCAAATGAGTGTGAAATAACAATTATGTTAAACACAACATTTATTTGTTCATCTGGCTGTTATAAAATTCTAAAGTTAATGATGTGAGGGTCAAGAGCCCAACTAAAACACACACTGATCACCATAATGGTGACTAACAAGTTTTCCAGTTTTCCCCTTCAGTGATTCTGCTTGTTACCAACAGGTGTCTTAAATAATGATCAATCCTCCCTCAATTATTCACTTAATTATCTCATTAACTTTTAACACTGCACAGTGTTCACCACTTAAATTACTTAATTCCATTATGTCAAAGTTACATGAAACAAATTATGTTTGTTAAATGTAACCCAGTTATGTGGGACCTGTTGACATAAAAAAGTTAATTAAAGCCAACATATCATTTTTTTTAGTGTTTTCTTCTTTCTGCGATAAAATGACATTCTGTGGATATCGAATTCCATCGACGTATTCGCGTGGGGTAAGATGTGCAGATTTTTACTTGCTATATGTTGTCTTCTGGGCAGCAGGAAAACATCTCAATTATATTTCAGGATGTTTGTTTTATTTGTTAACTTTATTTTTAACTTTATTTTTAAAATGACATGCTAAAATGACATTCTGTGGATATTGAATTTCATCAACGTATTCGTGTGGGGTAAGATGTGCCAATTTTTACTTGCTATATGTTGTTTTCTGGCAGCAGGAAAACATCTCAATTATATTTCAGGTTGTTTGTTATATGTGTTAACTTTATTTTTATTGCTTTGTTTTAAAAACATGCATCCTGAGATATAATTGAAACTTTGCTGCATGGTTTATGAATATGCATGTAAAATGCAGCAAAATAAAACTGGGGAATTATACTGTTACACTGTGAAAATGAATATGCTTTATCCAATCAATAGAATTGTGGCAACAGATTACAAGCAATATTATTAATTAAATTGAACAAATTACAATTGAGTAATAATTAAAGCTCCAGTATGTAACTTTAGTTGGGCACAAGAGGCGCTGTTTCCAACAATAACAAAGGCGAATGTATATGACGCAGTAAAGAGCTGAATGATGGGGCTTGCTGTCAAGCTGATGGATCTAATAATGTTTAAGGATAAGTGAAAACACTCATGTTTTGAGTCCCGCCGATATAAAGGAATAAGGAAATTTCATCTGATTGAACTACACTCAAGTGCTGGATTACTCACACAGGTCAGTTTATTAGATGAATTAATCTTGTGAGGGAAACGCATCGCTGTTCCACTTGGAATAATGCTACACTATCACACTAAACAGCATTTAAATGTGTGTTGAAAGTTATAATGTTATTCTACGCGTTACTGTAGTTGGTTTGCTATACGAACTAGCAGCTAGATCAACATAAGTCCTCATTCTAGTCTGCTTGCCATGGTCTGTGTTTGAACAAAACAAGAACTGGGTGCCGCTAGATGTTACTCACTATGCAGTTGTCCGCATCTGTCGCCATGTTTACGTCATGGCTATGGCAATACGAGCGGAAACGAGGATAGCCGAGAATCAGCCGAACGAAAGCGCGGATATTGCGTCATTTACAGGCGACATTTTTTTCCGGGACGGACACTTTTAAAATTGGAATTTCTTTGAAATAAAAGAACTTTGGAGACTTTGGGGATATTGTAAGTACACAACTGTAGGAAATATATCACATTCGTGCAAGTGATTTTTGGATATTCTATTACAAAATCCTTACATATTGGAGCTTTAATCAAATTACTCCTTAAAAGTTAACCATTTAAAATGAGTAAAGTTTACACTAAAAAATTTAACAAAAATATCTCACTAACAGACAGACGTCAAAGATTAATTAATTATTAACAAGCAGAATCACTGAAGGAGAAAACTGTCATTTTAAAACAAACACCGATCACCATAATGGTGACTTCAATTTATGTTTTTTTGGTTGTTGTTGTAAGTTTTACTCATTTTAAATAAGGAATTAATTTGATTAATTATTAACTCCATTTTTTTGATTAGATAAAGCATATACAATTTTTACAGAGTAGTTATTATATATATATATATATATATATATATATATATATATATATATATATTTTTTTTTTTTTTATGTATTAATTCATTTATAATAAGCAAAAAAAGAATGACATTCCACCTGGAATTAAAACATAATGCAATATGCGTATAGTAAATTTTGCACAGGAGCGTTGCGGTTTTAGACTCGTCACTAATTCTGGGTTTGTGCCCAAGGGAAGTGAAGTTTGTTTGTAAAGCGGATTGTTATACATTTCCTTTCCTGAATGGTTTTGGGTGTAACATAATGTGGCATGAGCTGGAAGCCAAAGCAATTACAGTGATCAAACAGCATATTTCATTTACTTGGTGCGGTGTGTGTCTTCAGTTACGCTGATTTGAAAACAGCTTGAAACAGAATTGTTTGCCCATATCATAAGTTGTCATGTAAACCTGAGTTAATGTGCCGTTCCATATCCATCACGGCCATTATTCATACACAGAAGACAGGATGCAAAACACAAAAAACAAAACCTCAAGATGATCATTATCATACACACGCTTTAAAACACAAGAGGATAAAAGGAAATTCCCTAAATGTGTATGCTTGCGTCACCTCAGCAATTTATGTTTTGCCTTAATGGGATCAGAAACTCAAAATCATGCAGTACTTTTAGGGTAGACCTGCAATTACTGTACGCAAAAAGTCCAAGTTGTTAATCACTGCATTTATGTTTTTGCAAAACATTAAGAATAATACTAGACTAAAACCTCATGATTATAGGTGTGATGTCATATATTATAGATGCAACTGTAATTAAAGATTATAGAGAATTAAACCACAACAGCATGTAAAGCTAACAGTGTCACAATCTACGTCAACTGGTGCGTCAAAACCCCTAAATGGGTTGCAGAACCCTTCACTGAAGGGAAAAAGTAATCAGCAATTAATAATATAATCATGCTTTGGTAAAAAAAGTCTGAAAAGGTACTTTTAAAAGATATACAAGTACATTTTTACCAAACTTAGTACTGTGTTGGGTCGCCCTTGATGTAAAATCTGACTTCTGAAGCAAAACCAATTGAAAACCACTGATCTACAATGTTGCATTGATTGAAACGTAAATGAACGTAACGCTCTGAGAGTCCCTGACTCCCCCTGCTTTTACTTCGCAGAGCGGCACGCGTGTGTGGGAGTGTGTGCAACTCATTTAGCATTGTATTTTACTCTCTTTCTCTGGTGCGTGTTTGAGTGAAAGTCATGGAGAGGGTGTGTTGATCACAGTAACCTAGCAAAGGCCGGTTTCATGCATGAAGATGCTTTTCAAATCTATAAATATAGGCACAGCACCTCAAGGCCAGGAGTTCCTATGCCTATTTGTGGACACTGAAAGCTACCGACACATTTGAGTACTATCATTTCTCCTCTGATAAGAAGCACCAATATAGGAGCTGCTGTTGTCTTTGCCAATTTCATCAACGTTCTACACTATGATTATATTATAAATCTGTGTGCATGGATTAGTACACAAAATATAACTCACCTGGGTAGTTAAACAAATCGGTAACACTTTACAATACGTGTGCACTAATATGCAGTAATTCATCCTTAACTAATGCACAGATAATCATTAATTAATGTATAACTCATGAAGAACTAAACCATTAATAAATTATTACTGCATCAGCAACTAATAAAGAGTCAATATGATTAATAGATTAAGTAATACATGAATTGCTATTAATTCAATGTGCCATTGTGTATTTATTCCTTATGAACTAATAGTGTAAATTAATGTGTTAATTACCACAATTAGTCAAAGCTATGCACTTCAACTTCCAGTTGCCTGCTTTAATTAATCATTAGCTAATGATTTGCAAAGGTATCATTATGTTATGACTTTACTTGTTGGGGCACATCATTATTAACTAGTTATTTAGTAATTGTAGTAATTCGCACATGAATTTGCACTAACAATTAAGTAAGTAATGATGTATTAATGCATATTAGTGTACCTGTCATATTATCTCAAAGTTAAAATACAAGGCTTTGGCTCATTCTGGTAATTAACATATTAATTAACACTATTAGTTAAAAAAATTAGTTATTATGGAATTAATCCACAATTACATATTTAAGTAATAACAATTAATGTATGAACTAATACATTAACCCTACATAGGGCCCTATAAAATCCAGTTCTTTATTTTTTTCCCAAATTCCGTTTTTTCCGTTTTAATTTTTGCAAATTCCGTTTTTTATCCGTTTAAATTTTGGGGAATTAATTTTTTTACCCTTTACTGTTATTTTAGTTGTAAAAAGAGTGTGCTTTTTATTCCGTGATCGCAGAAATTATTGGGGCCCTACCTACAGCATCTTAATTAGTTCCTAATGGGGTTATCGTTACACTGTAAAAAACGAATTAGTTCAGTTTACTTAATTTTATTATGCAAACTCGTTGCCTTAATTTTATTAAGTAAGCATAACTTAATTGTATCAAGTTACTCTTACTTAATCCATTTAAGTTTTGTCAACTAATCTGTTGTGAAGGATGTACTCCCAGAGTGCAATGCGGCATGAATAAAGTTAAGAGCTTTGTTTTTCTATTTTTGGCTTTATTTTACCCTTACAATTGTATTTACTATCGTTATTGGGGAAATACAAGAGACCAAAAAAAAAAAAGTAAAGGTAGTAAAGTTTTCATTAAGTAAAGTTAACAAAAAAATTCTTAGTAAGAACAATATTAGATTTTAATCATTAGTTACACATTAATTCAGTATTATCTGTGCATTAGTTAAGCATGAATTAATGCTTATTAGTGCACACGTATTGTAAAGTGTTACCAACAAATCTGTCAGCGCTTAACTATTATCTTGTGAAAACCACAGCCAGAATTCTCCACAGGTTTGTCTGAGCTTTAAATGAAAATCCCACACTAATAGCCAGCGTTAAAATTGAAACTGTTCAAGCACACATCAATAACCTTTAAATGGCCTCCGCAGTTCCTCCCTTAATCAACACACCACCTCATAAAGCCAGCCTTTAAAAATCGATATTAGTTATAGAACATTAATTCAAGGCAAGTTCTTTTCTGTGGGTTTGAGACTCATTAATAGCAAAATGAATGGAAAGTTAATGGGTTCTACTTAAAACACAGAGAGGCCTATCTCAATGCCGTCGGACATGTTTAGTAGATGCTGGTTGGTTTTGAGCACTCAATGGGCCGCTGTGTTTTAGGCATTCATTATGCTGATGAGAAGACGAGCATTCAATGGCAGCTTATTTTTTCTCTAATAGGAAATAAACCCGATTGATTTTAAATCCATATTGTTAGACAAATGCGATCTGCTTTTAAACTTTCAGTGCTAATTGTATGGCATAATAGCCAACCCAGAAGCAATACCAACGATCATTTTAAATGCCCTATGTAGGCATCAAGTACTAATATGTAGAGTTTGGCTTAATGATGTTGCTAAAATATCATATCAAGCACATGTGAAGAATAGTCAGATTAAATATTTGCATTTTGCTGAAGAATTGTTTTGATAATCAACATTTCATAGCGATGCTTTTGTCTTCTCAGCAAATAATGCAATGCTTGGAAAAGAAGGCATCTTAAGAGGTGGCATAATCAAAGCTCACTCCAGAATAAAAAAATCCTGATTATTCACTCACACCCATATCATCCAAAATGTTCATGTCTTTCTTTCTTCAGTTAAAATTAAATGAAGGTTTTTAAGAGGAACATCCCTGTTTCTCCATATAATGGACGTCAATGGGGTCCAACGGGTCAAAGGTCTAAATGTGAGTTTCAGTGCAGCTTCAAAGTCTCAACTCGATCCCAGAGAAGCAATAAGAGTCTTATCTAGACAAACCAGCTGACATTTTCTAAATAAAATAAACATTTATATACATTTTAACTGAATATACACTGATGCGCCACACATTACGTAATCACTCTGAAAGGTCACGAGTAACGTAGGCAGAAGTTCAGACTTAGTGTTTCCAAAGCCAACATCCAAAGACCAAGTCAAACGCCCTTTAGAAAAAATAAACAAAAGGTAAACCAATGATGTCAGACGATTTTGATGAGATTACATTTTCCGCTCATGTCACGTTACCACCTGACCTTTCCAATGTGATTACGTAATGTGTGGCGCATCACAGCCAGTGAAAGACAGTATATGTTATTATTAGAAAATGAGGGATGTTTGTCTAAATAACACTCTTATTCCTCAACTGGGATCAGTGTTCGAGACTTTGAAGCGGCACTGAAACTCATATCTGAATCTTCAACCCGTTGGACCCCATTAAAGTCCATTATATGGAGAAACATTCTAGAATGTTTTCCTCAAAAACCTTAAAGGAGTAGTTCACTTTTTAAAAAAAAAAACATTTGCTGATAATTTACTCACCCACATGTCATCCAAGATGTCCATGTCTTTCTTTCTTCAGTCGAAAATAAATTAAGGTTTTTGATGAAAACATTCCAGGATTTTCTCCATATAATGGACTTCAATGGGAACCAAACGGTTCAAGGTCCAAAAGACAGTTTCAGTGCAAACTGCAAACTGTTCAAAGGCCTTTAAACAATTCGAGATGATAAATAAGGGTCTAATCAAGCGAAACGATCACTCATGTAAAAAAAAAATAAAATAAAAAATAAAGTTTTATAAGCTCAAATGCTCACCTTGCTCTGTTCTGTGATGCGCGTTCGTGACTCTCCTGTTCGAACTCGTTCATTAAAATGAACAAATCTTTTTTTCGTGTTATTTGGTTCATTCAACAAACAAAATGAATGAGATGACTCTGGAAAGTCTTTTGGACCTTGAACCATTTGGTTCCCATTGAAGTCCATTATATGGAGAAAAATCCTGGAATGTTTTCATCAAAAACCTTAATTTCTTTCCGACTGAAGAAAGAAAGACATGGACATCTTGGATGATGAAGGGGAGAGTAGCCTACATTATCAGGAAATTTGTATTCTGAAACAAACTAATCCCTTAAACTGCAGCCTAAGTAGTCAGCTCACTATAGCCTTTGAGTGTCTTGTTCTGCAGTGTGATGAATCTTTCATTGGGGAAAAGCTGTTGCTCTCGATCGTATCGTTCAGGATCAAGCACATTTCTAAAATGAAAACTGCTTATGTGGCAACAATTATATGATGCAAATTACCATCTAACCATCATTACAGTCTCGTCACGTTCATGCAAATTGCAAGCGGTACTCGAGAGACTCCCTATAGAACTCCTGACCCTCACTACTGGAAAAATAATAGACTAGACCAAAGCGGCTATCCATCATCTCTGACACTCGCCAGGGCTGAATTAAAGCATTGCTAAATTTGACAAATCAGACAGCTGGATGTTTGTGACCTTATTACACTCACCAGGTCATTAGCTCTCTGTACTGCACATCTAAAGGAAGCCATCATCCCTCATTAGCAATGACTTCGATCTGGTCAGCGAGGCTATTTGTATAGGCTTATCCTGGCCAACAGCACTCTGATCTATACCTGGTGGTCTATCTGAGGCGTAATTTACACAGACTTCAGGAGATCAAAAGCGTCATAGCACATGTTGACGTAGGCACATCTCTACAGTGGAAAACATTTCAAAGTGACAGGAAGGTTGAGGAGACTGCTGATACTGTATGTCAGATGGCGTCTAGGGCCCAGAGCAAGGTTAGTGTAAGATTAAATTCTTCCCATTAGATCCTTGGATAAATCAATCAATGAGAATTGCATGTTTGTGGAATAGAAAAAATTGCATTATGCATGCTTTTCACCTTTTCTTTGCTGAATCCTCATTGGTATTCACTGCAAAACAAGCAAAAAACTGGACGCCTTCATGGGGAAGCATGTATAATGAATTGGATTTAGATTAGCAGTGTAAGTCTTTTTGGACAAAGGCCCAATAAATAATTTGAATTGCAAACATTCACCTGATATAAACCATGGGAAATGTTTCAGTGTGGGAATGAATCTGCAATTAGACAATACAGGCCATTTAGTCCCCAAACAACCCCAAGAATAAAGAAATCTTCTCAAATCAATATCGCACACAGTGTTCTGCAAGGTTAACCAAGTAGCCGAGAATGAGATCTCTAGATAAATCCATCCACTTTCATATATTCAGATGGCATATGTTTGCTGCTGAAGCCCAGTTATTAAACTGGTATTGCTTAACCTAGTACAGAATGTTCCTAAGTAATATTACATTGATTGCATTAAGCTATGACACATTTTTTAACTATGGAAAAATAAGAAGGCCCTGAAAATTAAACAAACTGTCTCAGGACTGCTACCATAACTCCCCATTAATAGCATTATTAATAATCAATCTGAATGCCACAACACCCTGGGCTCGTATACATGCACACTGCAAGCCTTAATGCTCAGTCCTGATTTATTGTTCAGATTCGATCTTTGTTTTGTTTGTTTGGCTGTTCACATTATCTTTTTAAATGTGGCCAATATCAGATTTCGAACTGACCCGCATGAATAAAAGAACGACGACATCAATTTACGTGTTTATTTATAAGGTTATTTGCTGCAGAAGCCAGTGACTTTGACAGCATTGAGCAACTTTTTTCTCAAACAGTTTTTCCTCAAGTTTTGCTTGAATAAAGCCGTCACTGGGATAAAAATGCAAAATTGTGATGATTGTTGATCTACACTCTCAGAAAAAAGGTACAAAAGCTGTCACTGGGGCTGTACAGTACCTTTCAAAAGGTAAACTTTTGTCCATTTTAGATGCTAATATGTACATTTGAGGTGCTAATAACTACATTTAAGGTGTTACTATGTACATTTCAGGAGCTAGTATGTCTTTTTTTCAGGTGCTAATATGTACATTTTAGGTGTTAATATGCATATTTTAGGTACTACTATGTACATTTTAAGTGTTAATATTTACATTTTAGGTACTACTATGTACATTTTAAGTGTTAATATGTAAATTTTAGGTGCTAATATGTACATTTTAAGTGTTAATATGTACATTTTAGGTACTACTATGTACATTTTAAGTGTTAATATGTACATTTTAGGTGCTAATATGTACATTTTAAGTGTTAATATGTACATTTTAGGTACTACTATGTACATTTTAAGTGTTTATATGTACATTTTAGAGTACTACTATGTACATTTTAAGTGTTAATATGTACATTTTAGGTGGTAATATGTACATTTTAGATACTAATATGTACATTTTAAGTGTTAATATGTCAATTTTAGGTGCTAATATGTCCATTTCAGGTGCTAATATGTACATTTTAGGTGCTAATATGTACATTTAAGGTGCTAATATGTCCATTTCAGGTGCTAATATGTACATTTTAGGTGCTAATATGTACATTTTAAGTGTTAATATGTACAATTTAGGTGGTAATATGTCCATTTCAGGTGCTATTATGCACATTTTAGCTGTTAATATGTATATTTTAGGTACTAATATGTACATTTTAAGTGTTAAATACGTACATTTTAGGTGGTAATATGTACATGTAGGTGGTAATACGTACATTTTAGGTGGTAATATGTACATTTTAGGTGCTAATTTGTACATTTTAGGTGCTAATATGTCCATTTCAGGAGCTAATATGTCCATTTCAGGTGCTTATATGTACATTTTAGGCGGTAATATGTACATTTTAGGTGTTAATATGTACACATCAGGAGCTAATATGTACATTTCAGGTGCTAATATGTACATTTTAGGTGCTAATATGTAACACTAAGGTACCAATATGCAGCCTTTGGGTACAAAAGTGTATCTTTTGAAAAGGTACAGCCCCAGTGACAGCTTTTGTACCTTTTTTTCTGAGAGTGACATAAAAGTCGTATGAATTCTGACATGACTGAGATCGCATTGCAAAACATCTGACCAACATCTGATTTAGTACCCAACCCGATCTCATGAAATGCATCTCTTCTATAGCAAGTGTTGTATTTATCATGCAATTTATGCACGGAAATTAGTTTTTTTGATATGATATGCACTGTAAACACCTTAATGGTGTGGGGTATAAAGTGTATAAATTACACGTCATAAAGTGCATTTCATATGCACAGGAAAACTGTGCATCACATGCACGAATATAACTAAAGCAGAATCGAAAAGATCCTATTCCACAAGGTTTGCGCTTTCTCACTGTTATACAAAAAAATCAGTATCTGAGCAAAAAAATCTGATTTGGGCCAGTCTGAGTGTAGCCTACTGATGGCCTAAGGTATAACACTGTGCTCTCAAAGACATTTTAAAAGCAGTTTCCTCATTGAACTGCCTGACCGTTATTGAGTTTCACTGACCTAAGAACTGGAACAATGTTAATTAAAATGAAGAGTGGAAAAAGTAACTTTTTTTTGCTCCAATAAGCTTTCCAAAGGATCCCCTCCAGCAGAGTGGAACATACCCGGAGTGCTTACATCACCTTTCACCTCTTTCCACAACTCCAGCCTGGGCCGGTTTGCAAGGACATGGACAACAAGAGGCTCTCAGACCCAACCCAACCCATGTGTCGGAAACACAGCGTCGATATCAAAACATTTATCTTCTTGTCAGTTTTTACATGTTATTTCGTGTAGTCAGCACACTTATGGTAGGGGCGACTCAGCAAATGAATAATGCCGGAGCAGTTTTGTATATTTAAATGACTGACCTTTAAGTTTCTGGCTTGCCACAACAAAAATAATAATGGAAAATTCACTGACGTCAACTGGCAGTTAATGCACAACTTGCTCCTTGAAGCCATTCCAAATGACTGATAGTATAGAGGGTTAATGCAAAGCTTTATTTCTGTCATTTCCAACTCACGGAGACTGTGACGCTCACAGGTCAAGGGTTGAATTGCTTGATGTCAAGGAGAACATACCTGTAGCTTCGACCATGCCCTCCAAGATGACGACGATCTCGAACTCTTCCTTTTCTATCTGCGCCCGGGACATCTCCCCAGAAAGGACTCTTCTCATTGATCTCGTGCGAGATGATGAGAGGCGACACCAGGAAGAGGCGATCGCTCTCCCGGTGTCGAAGCCGATGTTGATGTCCGTCTGGTTGAGCGGAATGAACTCGCCCTCCTTGGTCTGCTGCGAACGAATGAGTTTGGCACGGATCGACGCTTCCACAATGTGGGAATTCCTCAGGTCGCCCACTCTGAACATCAGGCACATCTTGTTGTCCCTCACGGGATATCACGGCCTTGTGGGAGAACATCAGCGTCTCCGCTCGGTTCTTGGGTTGCGAGGATCTTTACGAACATGCAGCCCACCATCATGGCGTTGACGATGGACCCCAAGATGGCCTGTATCAGTAGAAGTATGATCCCTTCCGGGCACTTCTCCGTGATGACGCGGTAGCCGTAACCAATGGTGGTCTCTGGTTTCAATGGAAAAGAGGAAAGCCGAAGACAAAACTGTTGAGGTTCTCCACGCACGGGGTCCAGCCCTCCTCGTCGCCGTGTAGGAGATCTCCTCGTATGAGCGCGATGAGCCACCACAAAAACCCAAAGAAGAGCCAGTTGACCACATAGACCAAGGTGAAAATAAAGAAACTGAGGCGCCAGCGTAAGTCGACCAGTGTCGTGAAGAGGTCGCTGAGATAGCGATACGTCTCTTGTAACGTTTCCATGATGGACGTTGCACTTGCCGTCTTTCTGTACGTGAGCGCTGGCGGGGTTTCTTAACGGGATCTGAGATGAGGTGGGTGCGATCCGTGGGGATCTGTGATTCCCTCAGGTGCTTGGGGAGTTTCTTCACCTGCTGTAAAAGAGAGAAAGTCACAGGATCAATGCGACTTGCTGAGCTTTTCCTTTCAGAGTAAAGAACTGATTCAAAATAATGATGATAAAACTGGCAAGTCTGAACCTGTAGACCTATATTAAAGGAGTAGCTCACTTTAAAAAATATTTTTGCTGATAATCCATTCACCCATGTCAAATGTACACGAAAAAGATTTGTATATTTTGATGAACGAGTTCGAACAGGAGAGTCACGAACGCGCATCACAGAACAGAGCAAGCGAGAATTTGTGCTTATAAAACTTAAACTTTATTATTTAATTTTTAAATGAGCGATTGTTTCGCTTATAAGACCCTAAGCTTCCTCTGGATTCCAATAGGACTGCATGGATAAACTTTATTTTTAATGACGTTCCAGCTGATGAGGGTAAAACATCGTCGTCTGTTCGCTTCATTTCACTGAGGATTGTTTAGTAAACAAGACTGGATTTGCAGACCGATTAAGAGTAAAGATTGGTGATGTGCCGTCTATATTGGATCTGACAGGAATTGTACAACACACGGTCTCTTGGTTCGAACAATGTATGGGCGAATCCGGTTGCCATTTGACAACATTGGACATTTCCCCACGTGTACTGACGGGTGAGTTAAACTCATTATAATATGCAAAAATGTAATCCACTCACAGCAGTGGGCGTTGAGGCGTCAGTGTCACACGTCCATAAAAACCAGACTGTTTTTCAGGTAGGCTCACAACTTGTGTACAAAATAGCCTATTACTTATTCATTTTGATGTTTTTGAATGCAAAAACCAAGCGAACATCATAAATTGACCTCAGACAACTAATAAAATTTAAAAAGCCAGTTCATGACCCCTTTAAAGTGAACTACTCCTTTAAGCATTACTGTTAGGGAGTTCTCAGGGAGACTGTTGGTTTGTTGAGGAATAATACATGCAGGATGTGACGCTTCCAACAAGACGTCATATGGTGTTGCAACCAGATGCCAGTTCAACACGGCTCCCATCTGCCTCAGGCCTATCTCTTCACTGAGCTGCTATAAGCCAGGCAATGACAGTCGTGGATCACATGGTTGTCAACATCAAGCAGAGGTACGTTCCCGCTGTTCCTTCCTAACAACGTAAGTGCTCTGATCTTTGCTACTGTCATGACATTTTCACAGAATGTCTCGGCACATGCAGATTACTGCAACATTGTTTTTTTTTTGTTTTTTTTTCTATTGCTGCTCTTTTCATCCCCATGACTCTCTTTTGCTCTCTGTTTTTGGCCCCAGTCCATTTTTTGATTTTTTGTTCAACGACAGCTCAATGGGACACTTCCCCCATTGCCTTCCTCTTCCCTATGGGACACTGGCAAGCCCAGATAAGAATCCTTGCCTCCATCCCAATTCAACAACACAGTGTCCTCCACATGAGACAAGGACGCTTTGGCACATTGTCTCTCCATTTGTTGAAGACTGCACTTGGTTGTTAATTGAAACGTGGTATCATGTTAAGGTGGTGGCAGCCAATTATACTGTAGGCAAGCCTTAAAGTGCTTATGAAAAAACTGGCACGAACAGAGACCTCATGCTGCACACACACCTGCGGCCCTACATTTTCAGTAAAACAAAGCCAGATCTTGGGCAAAAAATTGAATAAAAAATAAAACAGACACTTTTTGTACATTTCTACAAGAGTCAATTTTCATTATTTGGTGTGCCTCCAAATATGCGCTAAGATTTACATTCAGTATTCATTTTAAAGTCATAAATGAACTATGCATTAATTATATGATTAAAATACAAATATGCATGAATTATTATGTATTAAGTACATTTAAACGTGTAGCCTACACTATTCACACAACATACAGAACTTTATATAAAAAAATAATATTTAGATTATTACACAGATATTGTGGCAATTTTATTTAATAACCATAACATAATATGTTGACCAAAGGTAATGTAAGAACAGCCCACAATGCAGATTATTGACAATTGTTGCCTGAATTAATTTGCCTGAATTAATTATAGTTAGCCTAATTACATCCTTCACCCATTATTTAGTTCCCAGTGTTTTTCAGCCTCACACATTATTAAAGGAGTAGTTCACTTTTAAAAAAAAAATCCATGTCATCCAAGATGTCCATGTCATTACTTCTTCAGTCAAAAGAAATTAAGGTTTTTGATGAAAACATTCCAGGATTTTCTCCATATAATGGACTTCAATGGGAACCAAACGGTTCAAGGTCCAAATGAGAGTTTCAGTGCAAACTGTTCAAAGGGCTTTAAAATATAATGAAATGTATCCAAAAAAATAAAATGTATCCAAAGGCCAAGGTCTTTTGGTTTATTAATGATTAAAATATACTGACAACATAAAACATAAACATTCCTCTGATTTTGATTGCATAATCTGCATTGTATGGTTTGTGTGCAGGTGATCTACTACAGAAGATGTTCATTTTCAACGAATTCTCATCCTAGTCCTCAGAACCGTATTTCACTTTAGCCATTAAATCCTGTAATTGTGGACAAATGTGGGCACAGAGGACTCCTGTGTGGTCCTAATTTTTATTTATTACAAATGTTATATTACTGTCCTCTGATTAAAGTTTTTTCCATCCATTTATGGTGTTTTGTTTTTTTGGGGGTATTTTTAATTTATTTACTTCAAAAAAGTACCATATTTTCTATGTAAATTATGCTTATTTTTATGTTTTATTTTTTTTAAACTAAATAAAAATATCATTCCAATAAGTTCTTAGAGCTAAACCTAAAGATGAAGTGACTTTGATGTCACCTGATGTTGTTCAATGGTATTGATGGTACTGGAAGCACGAAGGAATAACAGAGGATCTTTAATGAACAAAGCTAAGGAACCACAATTTCAAACTTTACATAAACGAGAACGGACCCAGAGTGAAGAGAACACAGGGTTTAAATACACAGACAACAGAACTAGGAGGAACAAGGCACAGCTGGGGCAAATTAACCTTACACAGGTGAATGAACTAGTAATGAGGAGCGGAAAACGGAAAACAGGACTGAACCAAATACACAAAGAATGGGGACCACAGGACACACATAACAGGTGTCTTATTTTCACTGTAAATAATAATTTCAAGATTTGTTATCACAACATATTTTCTTTTGTCAAATCAACTCTATAATAATTTATTTAGTTGAGATAACTTATTATTTTGAGTTTCAATGATTAAATTAATCTCCTTCATTGTATTAACTCACTTTTTCCAGTTCAATGAACTTAAAATTAAGGCAACCCAGGATTTAAGTTAAACCAACAATATTTTTTTACAGTGTCACAACATTTTTCTTTTGTCAAATCAACTTAAATAATTTATTTCGTTCAGATAACATATTATTTTGAGTTTCTGATGATTAAATTATTCTCCTTCATTATATTAACTCACTTTTTCCAGTTCAATCAACTTAAAATTTAAAGGCAACCCAGGTTAATTACATTTTTTAACTTAAACCAATAATATTTTTTTTACAGTGAGTAATTCGAAATGTTTTCTTTTGTCAAATCAACTTTATAATTTATTTAGTTGAGATAACTTATTATTTTGAGTTTCAATGATTAAATTAATCTCCGTTCATTGTATTAACTCACTTTTTCCAGTTCAATGAACTTAAAATTAAGGCAACCAGTTTTCTTACTTTTTTAAGTTAAACCTACAATATTTTTTACAGTGTTGGCTTATTTTAGAATGCTCTAAATTACAGTTTTTCCCATTCATTTCTATGGGTGGCCATTTTTTACCCAAATACAAGAATTAAGGAGTTTTTTTTTACCCACTTAACATT
This sequence comes from Hybognathus amarus, assembly GCA_030378365.1. Taxonomy (NCBI): domain Eukaryota; kingdom Metazoa; phylum Chordata; class Actinopteri; order Cypriniformes; family Leuciscidae; genus Hybognathus; species Hybognathus amarus. Next base: position 267,966 of record JAQIUQ010001264.1, on the reverse strand, counting down.
GTAGAATTGAGTCAAAAAAATTATTAAAAAAATGTGCGTTCAGGAGACAAACTTAGGAAAAGTAGCCAAGTCTTGTACCGCTCAGTGTTTTTAAAAATAAATCAAAACTATTTTGCCCACATTTGTCCAGAAAACGGTTGTAGGGTTAACTCACACTTTTGACCTTGCGCCTGTAATCGACGCACATGGCAACCTTTCACCGTCAGTTAGATGACGCGGGTAGGTTTAGGGTTAGGGTTAGAACCACTGAGGAGGCGCGTCTCATATTGACGCTAAAGGGTGCTATGTGCGTCGGATGTTGACGGCATGGTCAAAAGCGTCAGTTAGATGAAAACGGCTGTCATTTTACAGCACTACTGAAGCTGCCAGTGATACTGGGCCGGCTGACCTTCTCGGAGTCACTCCTATCTCCATGTCGTGGTCCATGTGGACGCGAGAATCTCCTGCCATCCTCAGCTTCGACTGCAAACCTGAAACAGAGAGAGATAGAACACCATCATCGCCCATGCTTATTGCTTAGTAAATAACCATGCATACTATGCTTTAAACATATTTCCTTGTAACACTTTCAATTAGGGGAAAACAACATTGAGTAGACCTTAATGAATAGTCAATGATCCGAGAGATTGACTAGTCTGAGCATGGGCTAAGCCGTGATACATTACAGTTATTGCTTTGGTCATTACATGGATTTATTGAGTCCTGGTTGGTTTTAGGATTACCACTGCTTACAGATTCACCTGAGCAAACAAGGCTCGTTCAAAATCAGCGTTAATCTGACCAGCTAATATCTCACTCACTGTCTCACCCTCTCTCAATTAGGCGAGTAAACAGATTTATCATGTCAAACACCTCGGGAAAAGCTCTTCAACCACGGCTGTTTGACTCTAATGGGCAAACAGAATAACTTAACCTGACATGACTGTAAGACGCACACACACGGACACCTTTGGGAGAACATCTCCGATGGTTACTTGAAGGATTAAATCAAAGCTCGTGAGGGAGATGTACTTTCTGAGTGTGTGGATTGAGTTTAATTTGTGCCTAAAACAGGCTGGCAGTCTCAGCTGTTCCCGGCTCCCTAAAGAGCGACTGCGTCAGCACCGTCACGCCATGAAAGCTGCTGCTGTCGCCATCATCCAGTTCGAGCTCTCCGTCATACTACTAACTAACACACAGAAGTTACGCCAACCTGGGTGAGCACCTCTGCGTACTCCTCGCTCCTGGCAGCTCGCTATCTCCATCCTGACACGTTTACTGTTACCTGTCAGATCCATTGAGCTACTCTCTGAGCTGATACGGCAGGAGCAGAAAGTGCTGCTGTAGTGTAGGACAGAAAGATGATATCCTGAATCCTTTTGAGGAATCTTTACTTAAATGAGATATTTTATGGAGACTTTTCTGTCTGTTAGAAGATCTGAACAATAAAATAAAATACAATTAAATTAAATAATCTGGACATAATTCAACAAAATAAAATAAAATAGTTTGCGCAAATGGAGTGTCTATGATTCTATGGAAGCTTGTTTACGCCACAAAAAAAAGGCAATTTTTTATCTCACAATTGCGTGTTATAAAGTTGGAATTGCCAAGATCAAAGTCAGAATTGCGAGACTAAAGTCAGAATTGAGAGATATAAAGTCAGAATTGCGAGATATAGAGTCAGAATTGAGAGATTTAAAGTCAAAATTCAAGAGATTAAAGTCAGAATTGAAGAGATTTAAAGTCGGAATTGAGAGATTAAAGTCAGAAAAATTAAAAAAGATGAATAAGGAATCCATATAATATTAAAAATCAAATTAAAATATAAAAATCAAAATTAAAGATAAAATTCTGAATTGTGATATGATAGAAATAGGAGATATTAAAGTAAAATCAAGGATTAATTTGGAATTAAAGTAAAGTCAAATAAAAAATTAAGTCAGAATTAAAGAATTAAAATAAATTAAAATATGACAGAATAAAAATATAAATATAAAAATTAAAATTCAAGATTAAAATTCAAAATTAGGATATAAAGAAGTAGAAAAATTAAAGATTTAATAAAAATAAAGATTAAAATTAGAATTAAAAAATATAAAATTAGAATTGTAAATATAAAGTGAAATCAAGATTAAAGTATTGATATAAAATATAAAAATAAAAATAGGATAAAAGTAAAATCAAATTTAAAATTAAAACAGAAAACTAAAATTCAAATTAAGAAATTAAAGTAAAATTAGGATATAATTTCAAAATAATAAAATATAATAAAAATTAAAAAATAAAATTTAAAAAAATCAAAATTAAAATTTCGGAATTAAGAAATATTAAAATAAAATTAAAAAATTTAAAATTAGAAAAATTAAAAATTAAAATTAAGAAAAATTATGAAGAATATAAAAACAGATTTAATAAATGTGAAAATAAGAATTAAAATATTAAAATTCGGAAATCAGAGATTTAAAGAAGTATTGATATAAATAAAATTAAAAATAGAGAATATAAAGTAAAACGGAATTTAAAATTCAAATTTCGGGACTAAAATTCAAATTCGAATTAAAGTCTGAATCAGAAAATATGAAATTCAAGAATATAAATATGAGAATCAAAATAAAGATTAAAATTTCCAAATCCTAAAATATAAAGTAAAAGCTATATTAATAATATAAAGTAAAATATAAAAATATAAAATCGAAAATCCAAATTTAAGATAGGGAATAAAATTTAAAATTAAAAAAAATAAAAATATTAAATTCAAACTGAGATATAAATTATAAAATTGAAGAATATAAAATAAAAATGTATAAAATATAAAACTAAAAATCAGAAAATTTGAGAAATAAAATAGGATATAAAGTGGACTAAAGAAATATTAAAATTAAAACTAGGAATATAAAGTAAAATAGAAATATAAAACTAAAATCCAATTATAAATTCGTTAAAATTAAAAAATAGGATCTAAAGTATCAAAATAAATATAAACTAAAAAATCCAAAGAAATATTAAAATAAAATTGTATAAAAATATATAAAACTGAATTATTAAATCTGAAATCAAATTAAAGAAATATGAAATTAAAATATAAATATAAAATAAAATTAGGAATCTAGAATTCAAAAATCCGATATAAAATATTTAGAAAAAAATATAAAAAATATAAAGATAAAATAGGAATAAACAAAATTATGAAGAATACAAAGTGAGAATCGGGGAAATTTACGAGTGGAATCCAAGATTAAAGTAAAAAATCAAGAATTTGAAGTAAAAATATGATTTTAAACTGAAATTGCAAATATTGAAGTTAAAATAGAGATAAAGTCAAAGTTGCGAATTATAAAGTCAAATTAGGATATAAAATCAAAATCCAATTAAAAATTAGGAAATAAGGATATAAAGTAGAATAGGAGATATAAAAATCAAATCACAAATATAAAGTAGATCAAGAATATAAAGTCAAAATCAAATTTTAAACCAGAGTCAGATGACAAGTCAGAGGATTCAGTCAAATTTAAAAATATAGAAAGTAGAATAAAAGAATTTGAGTCAAAATAGGATATTAAATCAAATAGAGTGAAATTCAAATTCAGAATATAATCAAAAATAGGAATAAAGTGAAATGCAAGAAATATGAAGTGGAAATCAGAGAATATAAAAATTAAGCAAACTGGGGCATTTCCGAGAACGCGCATACAGCAGAAACAGATTTAGGCGCGGAGACCATTTGTGCTTATGGAGTTAAAACTTTTTATTTACTTTTTAAATGAGTGAACGTTTCGGTCTGATAAGACCCTTATTCAGTCGTCTGGAATCGTTTAAAGCCCTTTGAAGCTGCACTGAAACTTTATTTGAATCTTTAACCGTTTGGTTCCCACTGAAGTCCTTTATATGGAGAAAATCCTGGAAAGTTTTCATCAAAAACTTTAAATTTCTTTTCAAAGTGAGGAAGAAAGACATGGACATATTGGATGGCATGGGGGTAAGTAAATTATCAGCAAAGGTTTTTTTTTTTTTTAAAGTGAACTACTCCTTTAACGGGTCAATGTTATGGAAAACTGGATTACTTTTAGTTTAACTTCTAGTTCAGGTGTTATGACATGGTGCATTAAGCAATCATTCAGCTCCAGATCCTGGGTCACTCCCACACTGCACCTGTGCTCCCGTCGCTAATGTCAGGCAGTTTCGCCTCTATGCTCACGCTTGCATAAGGTGACTAATGTCATGACAGCAAAAATGAATCCTTACAGCATATTTGCCAGTCATGTTCACTCACTAAGGGGATCTGAAAGCTGTTCAGGATATTAGTTCAGTAATAGATATTTTCCTCTGAACATAGTGTAAAATTGGAAGAGAGTGAGAGCTAGAGAGAGAGACAGTAATGCTGTCTATTTCAAGGGATATTTTTCAATCTCATTACTAAAGAAGACCTTAAAGTAGGTATTGATCATTGATGAGAGTAAATCAATGTAGACGAATCAGGGTGAACAACTGAACTCCGTAGCAAATCAGTCACAAACGCTTAGTGTCATATTCTTCTCCATGCCCTGTAATGGCCACACACACACTTTGAGCTCGGAGAAAATAACCCTCACAGTCGGGAAATGAGATAAATCATCACCGCGCAAGAGCTAAACACACAAGACCTGGTGTTATATGTGTTGGCCAACAGCTGATCTCTGACTGAATTAGGTGCACCCTAGATAGAAAGCCTCCGTAATGGAGCTGAATTGAATTTGTAATTTTGCAGAAATTTGAAGGCCCGTCCTCGCTGGAGATTCAAGTCCTTTGTTTGACCCGTGTTCTTATTTGTCTAATTCTCCACTGCAGTTACATCACTCATCTCTATTTGCTCGCCCTGCTTGCCAGATGGCACGTGCCAGAGCTGCCATCCACTCAGGAATACAGTGTTGACTGACAGGTCTGCAGTGAAAGGGCACACTGACGTGACCCGCATCCCAATGCACATGGAGAATACATCACAGACAGACGGCAGGCCTCCACAACATTCTGTCCTCTGCCATTTCCACATTTTATGACAAAACGGTCCCAGTGCAGCTCCATGTGACTTTGATGGTTGCACGCCGGTAACGTGCGCCAGAGCAGAGTCTGTTCCCTCCTGCTTATCTGGCTGGTTCTGAGGAGGCAACAAGCTCCTTATCAAGCTTTTAGAGTAGCAATGCTTTTTGTGATTTTGGAGTCTGGTTGCAAGCCAGAGAGAGCGAAGACGAGAGAAAGAGAGAAGAGAGAGAGATAGAGAGAGAGAGAGAGAGAGATGGACAAAGACAAGCTTATGTTCAACGATTCTGGATTCATTACCCATTTCAAAAAAAGAACTAGTGCTGTCAAACAATTCAAATATTTAATCGCACTTGTAATCGCATTAATGTAATCGATTAATCGAACATATTTATCTATTCTAAATATCTCTTGATTTCTTTTTGTCCCATTATTTTGTCCCAAAGCATTTTAATCATCCAAACGAACCAAACTCTGACTTCAGTTCGAACCTGGGTGCGCACCAAAAGTGCTAGTGTGAAAGCCCCCTAAATCTCCATGAGCCTCAAAGTACAACACATTTGTGTGCTGTTGGCCTGTGTATGATAAATTCCAACTAAAAAGTAGCGACTCATAACTGTGCGTTCTCACCAGACGCGCCTCACCGCATCTAAATTCGCGCCTATCGCGTCTAGTTATATCTCTTGAATATTTGAGTCCATTTGCGCGTCAAGAGGCGAATTGACGCGTGTAAAAACACAAGTTTGAAGCGAAATTTACATGCTGTTCATAATTCGAAACCCGTTGGCGGCCTATCTTTTTTATGTTGACCGAGCATTCATAGAAAGAATCACCGCTCTGTATTCGCTCTGGAGAGCAGAACAGCGGCGTGGGATCATCGTCGCCGTATTTGTGTCCACCGGACCCTTCGGAGACGAACCGCTTTGCTCGCTTCAGGAGCTGCGCTGGATGACGGCCGCTGTCAGTGTTACTTCCGCCTGTCCCGTGCCAGTTTGATGACCTGTTGTCCCGCATCGGAGAGAGGATCACCATCTAATCTTTCATTTTATTTTGACTGATAAACAGAGCCAGCCTCCAAAAGTTATTAACCTGTCCTGTGATTTTCTTTACTCTCATGTCCAAGACACGAACTTATGCACATTGTTGAATGTTATCGAATGTTGGTTGTCTTTACATTATAATAATATTTCATATAATCTAGATATGGAATAAATAACATTTAATACAAAATGAACATGTCTGTATATTGAAATAAAGTTTTAAGTGATTCAAATATTTGCTTTGTTGTGCATTTAGAACCACACCAGGCATTTAGTTATATTACAAAATAATTTTATTGAAGCATCCAGATTCACCACGGTGAGCAAGCAGACTCCTGATTGGTTAACGCGGCGCGAATTGACACCTAAGTTCAGATTTTTCAACTTTGGGCGGCAGGCACGACTTCACGTCAAATGCGTGAATGCACAAAGAGCACTAACTAATCATTTGCGCTTAATGCGCTAAAACACTCAATTAAAACTTTAATTGTAAATTTTCGAATTTCGAAATCTTGATGTTTTCTCTAAATTTCTTTAAATTTTTAAATTTGAAAAATTTCTTCTTTTAAATTAAAGAATCTTTAAATTTTAATTTCGAATGGGCCGTATTCGCATGTACAGCGTTGCGCTCTTAACGCCTCATCGCGCCATAGGAATTTTTACGTGCGTAACGCGTCTTTGCGTTGGCTTAACATTGAAATCACTCGCGCCTGACGAGCTATCGCGTCCGATGTGAACGCACCATAAGTGTCACTGATCCATAAATCGGCAGTGGGTTGGATGGTTTTGATTCACTAAAAAGAACTGATTCCTAAGAGTCATTTGTCAAAGATTCAGACTACACAGTATGCATTTGATTCAATATAATGGTTTCATCAGAGTCATGTGTTCGGGAATAGGACTAGACTGTTTGTGCTGTGTTTTGGAATAATTCAAATCAACCGAATGAATCATTAGTTCAGGAATCATACTTTAAGCGTATTCTAATTCAAAGTTCACTGCGTCACTGGATCAAATCACATCTGTTATTCTGGTGAGATATATTTATGGTGGAGAATGCTGGAGAATGTGGGAATAGAACTACACTGGTTGTGCTGTGTGTTTTTGAATAATTAATATATTAACTGAATTAATAATTGTTCAGGAATCATACTTTTCAGTAGCAGTGTCCAGAAGAGAGTCACGTCTGCATCATTGGGTCAAAACACATGCGACATCTGTAAATGCAAACTTATTCTGGTGAGATATTTACATGGTGGTAAAAGTCAGCTCTATTGCTTTCTGACGGGCATCAGTATCTCTAAGTGGCTGGAATGATGTTTGTACAGCAACAGTTGCGTCTGTCAGATTGATTTAATTGCACTGGAAAAGATGCTGCATAATTTGTCAACATCAGCTTCTTTTCCCTCTGAAAGGTGATCTCCTTCCCGCGAGTGAGACACTCCAGGCGTGCAGTCGTATCAATACTAATTAGTGTGTGAATGGCAGGGTTTAGTGGGAGAATTCAGCTGCTGTCGGAGTTTCTCACACACTCTCTCAACCCTTCATCATCGCCTCTTACAGCAGATCAGCGCAACACGCAGGGAAACACTTCGTTCGCTAACCCTGCAGATTTGTCATCAGACTGCAGGGCTGTTAAACCTCCACAAACAAATAGGACCAGCTGCTTTATGGCAAAGAGAGACATTCCTGCAATGTCTGGGGAATGACCCACATGTTTTTGTCAACAACACACTGCAGTTCCAGTGATGTCCAACAACCGATCTGCTCAAACACAGAGCAATGACTGCTGGAGGAGGAATAAAGCTCACACTGCAGCGGTGCGTTTTACTACTCAAGAGGAGCTCATTCATCCATGTCCTGCAGTCAGGGGTTGCGCTTTTGCACTCTTCCCTTTTATTTCAGTAGGAGTAAGCAATTCTGAAGAGTCATCACAACAAACTGAACAAGCCAGACTTTTGATTGGTGGAGACATTGTAGAGGTTCCACTCTTCAACATAGCATTTCTGTACCAGTGTTACAATTCACACAGTACCTGTGCAACCCCTGCCTTAATAAGGACTTCTGCAGAAGATGTAATGCAACATGACAGAGTGATGCATTAAAAATCCTGTTTCATAACCTACACTCTTAGAAGAAAGGTTCTATATCAGCTGCTATGTATTTGGAACCCTAAAAATTCTATACAGAACCCCTTAATTATGGGTTCAATAATAAGAAAAATATGGAACCTATCTGGAATCTTTGGGTTTATTTATTATCATTTGATCTGCCCTTTCGGATTAAATATTTCATATTATTGACAAACATCAAGACCCTAAAATGTATTTATGAATGCATGTGAATGATCACAAAATTCAAGATCGGGGTTAGAAAATATATGTATTTATATTCATTTTATGTAGTTAATCACAGTCACATTTTCTCCTCCAAAAATCAGCATGATTAAAATGTGATATTAAGTTACTACAACAGTTTAATAAACAATATTTGGTAACATTTTATTTTACAGTGTCTTTGTTACACGTTACATGTATTCTTACCATAGTAATAACAGTAAATTATGCATAATTACATGCAACTAACCCTGAAGCCTACCTACTCTAACCCTATAGTAAGTACATATAGTTGCTTAATGACACCTTAAAATAAAGTGTAACCCAATATTTTAATTACAACTACAAAACGTTACCAGAATAATGTAATATATATGAATGAATAATAGCATATAAAGCACCTTTGTGCCATAAGGGTTCTTTCTTCCCATTATTAGAACTTTTTTTAGCATAGCAAAAAATTGACGCGTTAAAATGGTTCTAACTAACCGGGGTTGCGGTGCCACCGGTTTGGGCCCGTCATCACTGCTCGCAGCTATATTCATTTATTTCCTTTTTGGTGAACAGTGGAGTGGGTAAAACAGTTTTTAATGGCAGGCTAGCAGAGACCGTTGACTCGTGCTAGCCTAGCACCAGTGAATTTATGCAACTGGAACAACTGGATGAATTTTTTTTAAAACTGTCTCCACTGATAAATAACACCCAGGCTAACTTGGAAATGAGGTTCGATGTTCAAAATCCTGAACCACCCCTTTAATTCGGGAACGTGATAAGTCAAGGTAATGACATCCTTAAGTCGTGGCCATGCGATAGTTGTGGCCTTGATATCATACGAATGCGAGAATAACATATTTTGCTTGTTTCCACAAGTTAAATGCATTTAAACAACCCGCGTGACCATAGCAACCAAAATTATTAGAAATAGATAAGCCTATAATCAGATTTATTCGTAATTAAGAAATTATTATACTAACATGTTGCCAATTATATTAAATCTGTTGCCTATAGACTAAAGGTTTAAATATGTTAATATTATAATTTTCTTAATTCCGCCCTTATTTTGTCATTCTTAATTATAGGCCTATCCATTTCTGACAATTCCAGGTTGCCATGGTAACAGCAGGATGTTTCACGTCTTTAACTCGTGGTTCAAGAAAAATAGATTTTGTTCCCTCAACATATGAAAGATATAACGTTTTACTTTACATCGCGATGGCCACGAACATCAAGAATGACGTTCAGCGACGACTTATTACCGTAGAGTTAATAGCGTTCCTACGAGTTAAAATCTGCGTGGTCACGACAAAACTAAGTGAACAGAACATGTCCCCTACTGCTCACCGTACTACTCCTCTTGCATTGAAATTGCATTAAAAAGAATGACACAATTTTGTGTTTCACAGGAGAAACTACATTCATATAGATTTGCAATGACTTGAGGGTGAGATGGCCTCAATTATGATAAAAACATTTATTGGATGAACCATTTCCTTTTAAAAAAAGGTTTTCCCAAACTGGAGGGATCTTCAGCGGGTTATATTTCAAATCCTAAAATATAAAACTGAACTAGTTTAAGTCGAAATAATACACCTAGAAAAAAAACTTGTTTACCTGCATATATGAGAACCACAGACATGCAAATGTTTGTTACTTAGGTCAAAGGACCTAAAAAAACTAAGTCTACTTTATGAGAGATTGGAACATACCCTGAGTTCAGACACTTCGCTCAATGTCCTCGATGCAGCGTCGTCTTTGGTGTGAGGGCGAATGTGTTTGAACGTGACAGCACACACACACACACACACACACAGCGGATGATGGCTCGGCTGTCTGTATCTGAAACTGTTATGACACTTTAGAGGTAGCCGGGGCAAATGAGTTAAAATGCCCCTGGAACGGAACAGCATCCAGCACGGCTCGCTGCCAGCTCCACATTCACTCGCACGCTTGTGTGTGTGTTCAGCCGTGTGTATTAGTGTCCCTATCGCTCTGAATGACACCAAGCCTTCAAGAAGACATCCATTCCACACTAAGGACAATTAGCCTAATGAAAGGAGCGCGTCTCGAGAGAGCGTCCTATCAGTGACAGGAATAGCAGTGGCTGAAACTAAGCCGGCACTGGCGCCATGACAGCGACCTCCTCGCCGTCCCACACCGGACACAAGTGACGCTTCGGGAAGTTCACATCGCCGGCCAGATCGCACCCACTCCAGAAGGCTTTATAGGGTGTGTGTGTGAATGCATACATCCCTGGTCCAATGACACTCACTCAAGAGTGCTAGCAAGGCCGTGCTCTCCAGGCGGCCCTGGCTGGATGTGTACGTGTGTGTTCGCTGGGGGTGGGTTGTGTTAAGTGGAAAACAGGCTCTTCGGACACCCTCTCCTGTGTTTATCAGATGGCCTGTCAGCTCCCTGAAGAGTGATTTGCAGGCGTGGGGTCTGCCAAAGTGAGCGGGCGTGTCCAACTGCCCTAATTAGCATTCCTCCATCACTGAATCACCTCCTCAACAAGGCCACTTAAAACACCTTTAAGTCCGACTCTGTCAATAAAGCGGTACACCAGCAGAAAATGCTAAATCCTGTTCTTTTGGGAACACTGGTAATCCAGTGATAATGGACTGGGATCTCTGGGGAATCTCTGGGAATATTTTAAATGTCAGCACACGTGAAATGATAGGTACAGATCCTCCTGAAGACAAGACCATCTGTTCTGCACAAACACATCGGTAAACCGGAGCTCGCTGTACTGGAAATCAAAGCTCTCACTGGGAGCTCCTACACGCTGTACTCTGAGCAAGGAGGATACCATTCATGGCTCAATATGACGATAAAGGAAAAACAGGGATTTTCTAGAAGAGTCTATGCATCGTTATACAAAAGGGCCAGATTTCTAGTAGGGGAAATTAACTTGGAAGGCAATTCCATAAAAGCGCCAATGGGCGAAAGTTCTGACAGTAAATGAAGAACACAGACGCATCATTTCCATAATGACCAATGCGATCTATCAAGAGCAGCGTAATTAGCGCTTTTGGGAGGTGAACTACACTCTACACTGTAAAAAATGCTGGGTTGTTTCAGATGCAAATTTGGGTAAATTATGGACAAACCCAAATGTTGGGTTAAAAATGTACTTAAAAAAAATGTACAGTTGAAAGTGAAAGTTGAAGTTGGGTTAAAATTTGAATGAAAGTTTCAGTGCAATCTGCAAACTGTTCAAATGGCTTTAACCCACACCAGACGATGAATAAGGTTCTTATCTGAGACCCATCGAGTCATGACTCAGAAAGATCTGTTCATTTTGATGAACGGTTTGAAACAGGAAAGATCACGGAGCAGCCATCAAGGCGAGCATTTGCACTCATTAAAAATGCTGGGTTGTTTTAAACACAATGCTTTGGGTCGAATATGGACAAACTCAAACATTAGGTTAAAATGCGATTTGGAATGTTAACCCAATGGCTGGGTTTAGTCCATATTAGACTCAAATTTGGTTAAAACAAACCAGCTTTTTTTAGAGTGTAAGCTATGAAAACTTAATACTTTGTTATTTATTTTATTGCAAATGAGCGATCGTTTCGCTAGATAAGACCCTTATTCATCATCTAGAATCGTTTAAAGCCCTTTGAACAGTTTGCACTGAAACTGTCTTTTGGACCTTGAACCGTTTGGTTCCCATTGAAGTCCATTAAATGGAGAAAAATCCTGGAATGTTTTCATCAAAAACCTTAATTTCTTTTGGACTGAAGAAAAAAGACATGGACATCTTGGATGACATGAGGGTGAGTGAGTATCCGCAAAAGATTTTACAAAGTGAACTACTCCTTTCATCAGTATCTTTACTAACCTTATCATTGTACCAGAAAGGTGATTTTCACGTCACAGAACAAATGTCTGACATTTCTAATGTTGCAACAGTGTGTACCAATGTAACAATATCTATTACAATCTATATGTTGCTTTATGGATTTGACATTGATCACCCTCTTGACTTCTGAATGACTTATGCAATCTCATGCACACACACACACACACTTGTATGATGTGAGGACATTTGATCTTTGTGAGGACATTCATTGATATAATGCAATTCCTAACCTTAACCCTCACACAACCCTTTAAGAGATCCATTGGGGAGCTCACTCTGATGGTTTAAAACTCAAAGAGTACACAGCACACACACACACTGCAGTCTTTCAGAGCCAAAGATGTCCTATTTATTGCAGAGATTGGATGCAGCTACAAATGAAGCAGTCTAGCAAACTTTTGATTGTGTTTTTGTTGTAATATTTCTCTCCAAGCACATCTTTTCATGCTTTCTAAATCAATACCTGCTATATCTTCAGCGAGAGGCTTGAGCTTGTTTTCTCTTCAGATACACATCAGATGTATCTCTGATTTGTTTGCGTGTGTGTGTCGCCAGCAACGTGTGCGTGCATCTCGATGCAGAAACCAGGCCTGAATGTGACTATAGATATCCCGTTTAGCCACGCCTTTTGTTCCTTAATCTTGCCTTTTCATTATCTGTTATGTCTGCTTTTATTGCACGCTGTCGCTTTCACACAACCGTAAGGCCTGCCGTGTTTACGAGGCCGGAGGTGAAGGAATGATTCTGTGTCACGGCACGGCACAGAAGCAGATCGTTCTGTTTTACGAGAGCCGTATTACTCCCCACAGTGTTGCTCACGTCAGCTCTATATGTCACAGAAGTGCGTGACAGGCTGGGTGTAAAAGGAAGATCTACATTCGAATGTGATTCTGCTTTCACGTGTTTGAGAATTACCATAACTTTTCGCATCCTCAGACTCAGAAATGAGTGTTTCTATGGCAACGACTTCACAACACCGAAAGAGCTTCAAAGTACCTAATCACTCAATTATTTCTCTGCAAGTCATACATTTATACTCCCTTGCAAAAAAAGTGGAGGAACAAAAGTAAAAGTGGTTGTAATACCTTAAATGTTGGAGTGAGTTGGGGTGTTTTTACACATGCAGGAGAAGCTGAGGCTTTCATTAAACGTGATATGTCTGACAAAGATGCGAATGATGCAACAAAGTTGCATGTCTTTTATTTTGTTATGTCTTAAAGGTCTAGTTGCTGCCTCTTATTTCTTGGTTTCCTTGTGTATTCTAGTCTTTCACTGGTTTGTCTTCTTAAGTCTTGTCTGATTTGTTCAGGTTGACTTGTTAGCTTATATTATAATTACACTGTAAAAATGAATATGCTTTATCTAATCTAAAAAATTGTGGCAACAGATTACAAGCAATATTATTTAACAAATTAGAATTGAGTAATAATTAATCAAATTAATTCCTTAAAAGTTAACCATTTAAAATGAGTAAAACTTCACAACAACAACCAAAAAAACATACATTTAGTCACCATTATGGTGATCGGTTTTGTTTTGAAATGACGGTTTTCTCCTTCAGTGATTCTGCTTGTTAACATCGGGTGTCTTCAATGTTGGCAATATAAAATAAAGAGTTCTTAATCTTTGGCGTCTGTCTGTTATTCAGATATTTTTGTTTTTTTTTTGGTGTAAACTTTACTTATTTTAAATGGTTAACTTCTATTGATTAGATAAACATTCATTTTTACAGTGCATGTATTTCATGTATGTCAATAGAGTTTATTTTAATCACAATATCATGAGGTCGACATAAGAGCAAATAATTTTTTTTTTTTCAATTTATTTCCCAATATTTGCTCAAATTCTAGGAAAAACTGGTGTTTCTTTCCTTGTTACTTTCTATAATCAAAATGTTACATGCAAATCACTGTTTTGACAATGTTCTTGGGTATAACACAAATGTTTTTTTGTTAGCAATTTAAATGAAATTTTGTCTTCAATATCACTTTCCATTCTTAAAATCATTTGTAACAAAAGTTATTTCCTCAATGACATCATCTGTCAGGAAGTGACATCAGTAGACGTGAAAACAACAGCCCAAACAAACATCAGTAAGTTCAATGGAAATGAAATGCAAAACACTGTGTTCTGTTTGATAAATCAGTTTTGACCATTGACATTAGCTCTATATTTTAGCCTGTTTATTGTCTCGCCGTTATTTAAATAATCAAGCTGTGATTAACAAAGTTGAATTACCCGAGCAAAGTTGAAAAAGTACAGCATAAGATGAATGACCCACCATAAGATTTCATTTAAAGACCTGTCCTTTCTACCGAGCATACGGATACAATGCAGCAGGAAATAGCAGCAGACATGAAATCCTCTGAATGTATTAGACCGAAGTTTGATCTAATTATGAACAAGGAGATGGATTGCGCTTGAGGACTTTTCTGCACGGATCTCACCGAACGCAATACAAATGGAGCACGGACTTTGGGAGCAAACGAGGGGCAACTTACTTCTATTTGATGCACGTCCACACACACATCCACACTGTGTAAAAGGCAACCCAGTATCAGATGGGACTTTCACAAATGTGAAGTGTAAGATCACTGACTTTTCAAGCACAACTAGCCTGACCATGACTTGAGAGAAGCGTATTTCTGCATGGTCAGGATTGCAAGTGTTTTCTGTGCTCACTTTGCTGAATATGTTATGCCCAGTTCTGAAGGAATAGATTTGAATTTAAATGATGTCATTATGCACTCATCCTCATGCCATTGCAAATATGTGGCTTCTCTCATGGAACTCCACATTGAACAAAAATAATAAATAAAGCTCAAATCTATTTGTTTTCTGGAACAAGTGAAACAGTTTTACAAAAATGCTCTCAAGCTTTGAAAAGAACACAAACAATGCATGATTACAAATGTTGCATATGACATGCATTACACTGTAAAAAATATTATTGGTTTAACTTAAAAAAATGAAGTGTCCTGGTTGCCTTAAAATTTTAAGTTCAATGAAATGGAAAAATTGAGTTAATGCAATGAAAGAGATTGACTTAACCATCAGAAACTGAAAATATTGTTATCTGAACCACATAAATTATTTAAGTTGATTTGACAAAATAAACAATTTTGTGATTACAAATCAATAAACACATTGTTTTTACAGTGAAGCCATAGGAATCCCACATTAATTGTATTTGCATTGAAAAACAAATTATTTTGCAATTCATGGGTGCGAGATTTACAAATCAAAGTAAAAACAAAAAAAAAGTTCATGATTTGTAATCACAACATTGTTTCTTTTGTCAAATCAACTTAAATAATTTATGTGGTTCAAATAACATAATATTTTGAGTTTCTGAACTCAATTTTTCCATTTCAATGAACTTAATTTTAAAACAACCAGGTTACTTCATTTTTTAAGTTAAACTAATAATATTTTTTTACAGTTTAAATAAATAATTATTTACTGACTCAACACTGTAAAAAAATATTGAATATTGTCGAACTTAGAATTTTAAGTTCATTGAAATGGAAAAAATCAGTTAATACAATGAAGGAGATTGATTTAATCATCAGAAACTCAAAATATTATGTTTTCTGAACCACATAAATTATTTAAGTTGATTTGACAAAAGAAACAATGTTAACATATTTTTACAGTGCAGTTATTCACACTGGTCAAATTGGCAGAAGGTAATTGAGTAAGGCGTGTGTGTGACGCAGCTGTTTTGCTCAGAGTTTAGGGAATTCTCAGAGGTCAAAGGTCACTCCATCCGAATCAACTGTGCCATGGCGACCAGAGACTTAAATGATGCGCAAACTCTGGCAAACATTCTGCAAATGGATTAGGCTGAGACCTCCTCACTGCATTTATGTGCTTAGGTGTGTGTGTGTGTGTGTTGATCATGCTAACCCATAATGTAGGGAACAAATATCCCCATGAGGATAGTAAACACTAAAATCACTCGCATTTATGAGCACCAATCCCCACGGGGAAAAACTGCCCAGTAAAGAAAATCTAAATGAGTGAGAGTTAAGTTTAGCGAATACACAATCTGCATACTGTTTGTGCTTCTAGTAACTCCATGTATATTTAAACATGACATGAGTGAAACTGTACAGCACATTCACACATTAGCTATGCAAGCTGCAAGCAAACTATGAAAAATTCACAATCTCACACTCATCCCCTCTCCTTGAAACCTCAACCGAGCTTGTTTTATAATCTTCCCCTTTGTTCCCTGCTTTCGGAGCCGAGTTCTGGAGTGTGACGGGTCCAGAGAGGCTCAGTTTGTGGTCGGGCGAGAGGACTAATACCACCGTAACTAAGAATCAGAGAGAATCGACATGCCTCGCCGCAACACACACGCACGTGAACGCACACGCAAACGCACACGTGCATGCACTCACATGCAAGTTCTCCTGCAATGCAACTGGCAAGGCTCGCCAAACTCCTGCAATGCACTAAAACGCGTGCAAACACACCGCCTCGCGTGCTGGAAGGCGTTTTAGATCCGTGGCATTGTGGACGAGCCCGCGTCTCAATGGGACAGGGGTCGCCGATGGGGTAATCCTGTGATCCCCGCCGGCTCTGTGTTCCTCTCAGCATGCGGATCCTTCTCGTATAGAGACCCCATTCAACGCACTCTGTTCTCTCAGACTTACCTTCATCGGAGCGCAGAGGTGTCTGTGCGGTGTCATGTTAGGGCATCTGACTCCAGCTCTGATGTGCTCATCTCCCACTGCCTCACTGACTCCACACACACAGCGCTCCACCACCTCCTTACCTCGCTCTCCTGGAGGATGCGAGCGAGAGAAAGAGAGAGAGGGAGGGATGTGAAAGTGAGCATGAGAGGATGTTTCCTCCCCACATCCCCCTGTTCCTCCGTCTCCCCGCGCAGGATTTGTCCTTTCGTGTGTGTGTGTGTGTGTGTGTGTGGACTCATCCTAGTGCGTGATGAGTTGATTCTGCAGGCTGAGGTTTACGCAACTGCGCGAAAACAAGACGAGGAGAGAAGGAATCGTGCTAGATGTGCCGGATAATCAATTCCTCTCTCTTTTCTATGCTTAAGAACAGCCTGAGGGTGAGATTCACCACAGCGCGGTTCTGGAAGACACACGAGCCGAGAGGAGGGGCAGGACTGATTGAGAGTGTGTTGCGAGAGATAAAGTTGGACAAGGTCGTCACATTGAGGCGAGCAGATGTTTCGGGACGGCAAGGTTAAACATGAGGCCGTCTCCCCACGCTCTTCCAACATGCGAATGGACTCTGATTTATGACTCTGCAGTCTCACACAAACACATGCAGTGACACACGACATCATGTCCTGTCTCCGCCCAACGCCAGTAGATTCTGCAGCTTCCATTAAAGCTAAAACTGCACACGCATGTGTTTCAGCGGGACGCCCTTTCACGCCACTGACCGCCGTGATCCAATACTGGACTTGCAATCGGCCAACAGATTTTTGGTCTTAAGGTTTGGGTCCCTATGATGGGGTCAACATGGAACAAACCCATTTGGGACCAAAACCAAAAGCCTAAACACATTGCTTCCACTTTGAAATATTGGCTGTTGGTTTAACTTAAAAAAAAAATCAAGTAACCTGGTTGCCTTAAAATTAAGTTCATTGAAATGGAAAAATTGAGTTAACACAATGAAGGAGATTGATTTAATCATCAGAAACTCAAAATATTTTGTTTTCTGAACCACATAGATCTGACAAAAGAAACAATGTTAACATTTTTCTGCGCCCACTGACCGCCGTGATCGCAATACCTGGACTTAACCGGCCAACACTATTTTGGTCTTAAGGTTTGGGTCCCTAATATGATTTATTCAGAATGGGTCAGCATGTAACAAACCAATTTGGGACCAAAACCGTAAGCCTAAACACATTGCTTCCACGTTGCAATGTTGGCTGGGAATGTAGAACCCAATTGAGCATCGGCCGTTGGGTGTAATGCCCTGCTTTCAGATTACACGTTTTTTTTTGTACTTGCTGAATTCAAATAGTCACTGTGTCAGGATTACGCGATTTTGAGTAATGAGAATCTTGTCGATGTACGCGGACAAGACACAATGTCAGAGCTACACGTTGCTTCCTGACCTGTCATCGCACTGCTGCTCTCTAACGGCGCTGATGTCATCGAGAAGAGAAGCGAAAACTCACCGCGTGACTTCCGGAAACTGAACGTAAACAAACAATGGATGAAGCGGTGAGTGTTGTATTGGCTGTCCTGTGTTCAACAAAAACCTGGACAATGGACACGTTTACTGAGATTACTCGATTCATTGCCTTTTCAGCGTGAGAAGACACCCGACGGTGTGGCCGTGGTGAGCCTGTGTGCACCTGAGTCTCGAATTGCTGTATGTCTACTGGCGGCCATTGCGTGAGACTTGAGAACCTGGCTCCTCCGAAAGAGGACAGTATGGGCTGTCAACTCCTCCAAAGTAACTTGAGGTAAACTTATTGTTTTTTCTTATATATTTTTACTTTTTTAGTTTTAACGTTAGCACCATAGTCTCTCTTCGTTTCGCCATTTTTGAAAGTTGTGTACAGAAAAGATGTGCTCCTATTGGTCAACCTCATACATGTGATGGAAGCAGTCGATGAACGACCATTACAAAAATTAAACATGCTGGTCTTTTGTCGTGATGTCGTAAAGCATCGCAGACGCGACGTAGGTTGTCTCCCACTATGACACACTATACAAAGAAGATGATGCGATATAATACTTGCGTGCGAGCGCTGTTGTGATCTGCGAATCCCACAACACTGTTAAGCAACGGATTGGTGCCAAAATCGGGGCTAAAAGCGTGTAAATCTGAACTCAGGCATAAAGGGAGATGGGTCCCGAAACCTGTGCATCGGGTCTTTTTGACGTTACACTGCGGTTCATTTGTGCAATTTATTCTGCATTGAAATGGCAAATATGGTTTTCACACTTCTAAATGCTGCACATAGTCGCATAAACACATTTACACAGGATTCCAATTCTTCTTCTTACAGGAATCCAATCCAATGCTTGAATGTTGGTTATTGATTCGTGAGCGAGAGCGAATACACAGTGTGCACGACTGACATGACGGAGTGGCCGTGTAAAGGAGCCTGTGATGTGAAGGGACATTATGTCCCTTGTAAAAAAGAAGTATACTTTAAAAAAGAGTGTATATTATGTCAATAATATACACTCACAAAAAAGGTACAAAAGCGGTCACTGGAGCTGTACCTTTTTTGTTACATATTAGCACCTAAAATGTACATATTAGCACCTAAATGTACATATTGTACATATTAACACCTAAAATGTACATATTAGCACCTAGAATGTGCATATTACCACCTAAAATTTACTTAACACCTAAAATGTACATATTAGCACCTAAAATGTACATATAAGCCCCTTAAATGTACATATTAACACCTGAAATGTACATATTAGCACCTAGAATGTACATTAGGACCTAAAATGTACATATTAACACCTAAAATGTACATATTCGCACCTAAAATGTACATATAAGCCCTTAAAATGTACATATTAGCACCTAAAATGTACATATAAGCCCCTAAAATGTACATATTAACACCTAAAATGTACATATAAGCCCCTAAAATGTACATATTAGCACACATAATGTGCATATTACCACCTAAAATGTACTTATTAACACCTAAAATGTACATATCAGCACCTAAAATGTACATATTAGCCCCTAAAATGTACATATTAGTACCTAGAATGTGCATATTACCACCTAAAATGTACTTATTAATGCCTAAAATGTACACATTAGCACACAAAATGTACATATTAACACCTGAAATGTACATATTAGCACCTAGAATGTACATTAGGACCTAAAATGTACATATTAGCACATAGAATGTACATATTAACACCTAAAATATACATATTAGCACCTAAAATGTACATATTAGTACCTAAAATGTACATATCAGCACCTAAAATGTACATATTAATACCTAAAATGGACAAAAGTTTACCTTTTCGAAAAGGTACAGAATCAGGTGAAAGCTTTCTGTACTTTTTTCTGAGAGTGTACTTTAAATGAATATAATTATGGCAAACTGAATATCTTTGGGATGTCTGAACGTGTTTTTTTTTTAAATGTACACTTAATGATGTTAAGACTAAAAGTGGACATTCAGTACAATTAACTTCTTTTTCACAAGGGATGCAATGTTTAAAATGGTTCAGTATATTTGTTTTCAGTCACTGTAAGCTGCCATGTATTGTTAAATTGTCAATTCGAATTGCTTTTGCAAGTAAGCAAAACACAAACAAATAAATGATTGGTAAACAAGTTGTTTTTTACACATTTGGCTGCATTTGAGATGAGTGGGAATGCTAACAGACAGTTTTAATCAGATTTTAAGAAGCACACTTACATTTATATTGAGCCTAAATCACTTTTAAGAGACTTCTAAACTCAAATTAGTGGTCTGTTTTGATCAGTATTATGTGTTGAGAACAAACTGTGAAATGAAGAAACACTACAGCACTTAATTTGCGCTCTTTTTAATGTGTGATAAAGCAGTGTGCGATGCTGCATCAGTCGACGACCCTGTAATTGCAAAATCAATAAACATTTTCAAAGGGTTATCAATCCTCTAAGTATAATCAAGGCCTTGGTCCTTCATTACTCCAAGCTTGTTATTTATTTCTTTATTTTGTACACTGGATCTCTAGAGTGTTGAGAGGACGGTTATATAGACATGAGACCGGTGGAAGGAAAGGGGAATACAGTATATCAATGCAGTGTGTCTTTAAATCTATAATTTCTGAGGCCAGCTGTAATCAATGCAATGTGTATCAGGTGTGTAAATTATGTTTGAACAAAGTTGAACTCATTCCGAAATATGAAGAATTTTAAGTGTTTAACAGATGTAATTGAAGACTGCATTTATTTCATTTCACATTCCCACATTTCTCTTATTGTTCTCTGGAATAAATTGAATAAATGATAGAGACAGAATGAAAGGGGGAATGAAAAGTAACTGTATTGTAGCAGTCTGACAGTAATTTGCTTTGCTCTGATCACTGAATGAGAAAAAAAAAATCTATGAACATTTGTTTTCAGAGGATATCTTTATTTAGCACGACTTTTGCCTTTTTAAATTCATACATTTAAAACCCAAAGCTAACGTAATTAAATCACCACCCCTACCAAGTAAATCTGATTAAATTTCCCATTGGGGACAGCTAATTAATAATAATAATAATAATAATATAATATATATATATATATATATATATATATATATATATATATATATATATATATATATATATATATATATATATATATATATATATATATATATATATATATATATATATATATATATATATATATATATATATATATATATATATATATATATATATATATATATATATATATATATATATATATATATATATATATATATATATATCTGGCTCATACTGATATGAGGAACACGCATGCAACTTTCGCCCGTAAAGGTAATGGGCGTTAAGTATCCGGACAACGTGGACTACAGTTTAACCAATCAACAACACACCGGCCCAAACTAACCAATCTGAGCCCATTGCCTGTTTCTGAGGGAGTGGTTTCATAGAAACAGGAAGTCAACCGGTCAATCAAATGACAGAGAAGAACGCGGCTTACGATAAAGGTGAAATTTATGAAAAATAAGACTTTAAAAAAAAGAAAGAAAAAACACGAATACATGTTATATTGCACCCCATAAACACAATCATGCAAAGAAAAAAAGCAGTCAACCCCCCCTTTAAAAATGAAATGCAGTTTTGACAGCTAAAGGAGGTCCAACCTGGTATTAGCAAGGTAAGGTGTGAGTGTGTATACATATTATCTCACATGATCAAAGGCATTGTTAATGAACTCGGGAATGTGCAAAGAGAGAATATATTAATAAAAGCACATATGCATTTGAGGGTTAATTGTGTGTCACTGTGGGGATTTGGCTCCAGGTGTTCAATTAGCTGCGAACATAAGGTGACGATTGAACCAGGAGAATGGAAACGATTTAAGATCTCCTCCTGGGGTTAAGGTGTCATCGGTTAGACTGTGCCATTTACTGTTGGAGGTTGTACCGTTTGTTCATTTGCACTTCAGGAATGTGAGAGACGAGAAAGCCCAGAGAATGATTGGCTGATGCTGAAGTGTTTTCATGGAGCACTATATAGGCTGCACGCAGAGAGGGAAAGATATTGTTCACGGTGCTAGAAAATGTGGACGAAACAAAGCTTGTGGCCAATGCCATGGGGTCAGTAACTACTTGTGCAGAAACAGCGAATCACAGCATTGGTTAAAACGTCGGATTTGATTTCATTTAGGTGTCTCTGAGGAACAGATGAAGTGCACAGCATGTGTACCATGAATATTGATGGTACCTGACGTTAAAGGTCTATTTGAGGGTTTCTAGATCTAAAGAAATCAATTGTTGCTACTTCTGACAAGTGTTTAGAAAAGTGTACATATTCAATGAAGGCTTCAGGCTGGGGAAATCTCAAAAATGATTAAATCGCAAATTGTCATGGTTGTTGCCAATTACATGTCCAGACATGTTTAGTAATTTGACTGATTTAATCCACACCATCAAACTGTGACATTTTCAAGAGAATTTCTTATTTAAAGGTGCAGTGTGTATTACAATGGCAATGGAACGTCACTATTAACGGTGTCTATGGCTAGCTTCTAGCTTTCTGTGGTGACGAAACACGCTCTGTAGCATTGTGTGTTCGCGTTCGGCTACGCTAGAAACATGACGTCACTCTATGTCGAACTTCATAGAAAGGGATTCTCGCGGTTATAGATATAAATGTCTCATTCTAAGGTAATAAAACATTACGATTAAGTAAGTTCTTTATTCGCCACTAAAAATATCGTTATGGATGTCATATTGCATTTCAGTTAATAGATACTCAAAATGTTTTACTGATTGCACCTTTAATTGATTTAACTTTCTCATCAGTCAACATGCAGTAATTCATAACTGTGCTCCAGAGCTGAGCTAGCCAAACATAAATATAATTAGTGAACCTTGAAGTATTGGGAACAACTCTCAGACTTTGAATTGTGTGACTTTTATTTTTCTTAGTTGTTCATGGAATAAGCCATGCATATATGAATTTGACAAATCCTTATTATGGAAATACTATACTTAAAATAATATATTAATTCAGTGACACTTTACTGCATATTAATTGCAATTAAATTATATTTTTATTTTAGTTGAATAGTTAGTAATTAAACCTTAAGCATGCTTTTTGACACACTTAAGTACATATCTATATTTATAGTTGCATAATTACTTCTATAGTCTTTAAAATATGGTTGACGTGTACTGCAAAATGTACTGACCCTAGACAGCAACATATCCTGGCCAGATCTGGCCCACATCTGTTCTAGATGTGGGCTAATCTTCGGCTGACACTTTGTTGTTGTCTGGATGAATGTGTTGACTTTTATCCATCCATTTGTGTGGTTGGGTTTCGTTGCATGTAATTATGCATAATTTATAGTTATTACTATAGTTACGACTATAGTGTGCAACGTGCAACTATTTACTGAAAATAAAAAATGTCAAATGTCATAAAATAGCAAATTTCATTCAAGGAGAAAGAGAATAAAAAAGACACTCACAACAATCCACAGGGCTCCAACATGAAAGTGTGAAGAGAACAAATACAACTGCTAATCACAATTCACACTTCAATTCAACACAGAATTCACACACAGCGCTCAAAAACAAGCTCAATTCACCCGTGCCAGTCACACACACGTGGAGACCCTGCGGCACGAAAATCACCAGAGATGAGAAAAGGAGCAAATCAATCAAAAATGTACAATAACATAAACACACTCTCTCCACAAAGAACTGGGTAATTCACCACAAAACGAATAAAAAAAGATATAAAGAAATGTATTAAGAATCATCCAGATGGTTCTTCTTTAAAACAAAGTTGCTCACACGTCATTCATAGCCCCTGAAGACTGTCATCACCGTACATAAACAAGGAGTTCTCAATGACAAAACCCACATTTCATTAAATTAAGGTGACCTGAGACTAGCACACGCTTGTTTGAAGATCCAATGAATGGATGAGACTAGAGCGCGCTATACACTAGGCTACTGTTTTATTTATAGTCCCTGACTTATACATATGTTTGAGTCTCTGAGCTTTCAGTAATGTCAATGACGTCTATTATTGGGGAAAAAGAAATTTACAAAGCATCTTACAATGCAGACATTTCAGTTTATTGCTCTATTCATATCTTCAGTCCATTCCTGACTGTTATGTACAGTTTCACTGTATCAGTATAACAGTGAAAACTAACTAAAGAGTAACAATCTCTTTCCGATCATGTGCAGGAACAGCAACGGTCCCAGTACTGAGCCTTGAGGTACTCCATACTCAATTTGTGATCGATATGACATCTCTTTATTTGGAATTGAACTGTTATACGGTAGATAACTGAATCTCCAGATCAAAACACAGGTGAAGAAGAAGCAGAAACAAGCAATATCAAATGCAAGCAGATGCATGTGTAAAATAATGTGATCATCAACATTTAACAGCTTATAAATCAAAACTGCCTAAAGTTACTGAATGAAATGTCTGAGCTTCAGGACTGTGAAGCTTTAGTGGTGTTTATGGACTCGATGTACTCTATTCATTGCATATTCAGATATTCAAACTAAACATTCTGAGAGCCATGAAACTTTTGTGAAAATGATCTGGTAGTGGCTGGCAACTTCTTTCAAAAATGCCAGCAGTGAAATAGTTAATTGCCTACCGCATGTCAAGCAATAAATGATTATGGATGCATGAAGAACATTGCTTTTAAACCCTTTCAAATAAATACATGTAAAGCTTTTTTTGGCTTTCACAAAATACAGTATCCTAATGTTCCTTGATGTTTAGTGTCTGGTGTCCAAGATGGGTCAGTGGAAACCGAATGCAGAGTGTGTTGAATATTCAGCAGCTGAGTGAGCAAACCTAGTGAATATTTATAATGGGAGCTTTAGAGAGAGAATCAATATGGAAGAAATGTTACAAAAAGTAGAAGAACGATACACTTCCACTAAAATATTCAACTTATTGACTGAGGACATTCACACAGTGGAGTTTTTTTGTCACCAGGCAGACTGTTAGATCATTTTGAGTTGGAGTTTGTCTAAAAGAATATTTGACTAAGCATTGAATTAGCATTTGAATGAAGAAAATGAGTGTAAATGCAGGGAGTCTGTGATAGAAGTGCTTGAAAGTGCTCACTTCGAAGGAATCGGCTTTTTATGTGTAAGTGGCATGAAGAACGGCTTGTTGGTTAAATTGTTTTAAGCAGAAAGGTGGTTGAGGACTGAAGCGATGAAATTCATATCACCACACTGCTCATATTGTGTGGGTTGGTTGTCTTTTTTTTGGTACATTTGAGTTCTTGATGTTTTGTACAGGTAGAAATGTTGCTTGTGGTCAGGATCTTGTCATTTACTCCCACACACTACATAAGGAAACACATCACCTTATTTGTAAAATGCAAATTGTATTCATTGGATAGATATATCAAATTAAATGAATGGATAGTTAAAAATTAAATGTATGACTGATTTACTTGTGGGATATGACAGTGTTGTGATTTTGTGATCTGGTAAACATTCACGTTTCATCCATTGGTCAATGAGCATACTGTACATTTCTTGAGCGTTTGTCTATGATTGCTACAAACACAATATCAAAAAAAGGATGTATGTCAACAGTCTTCTAAGAATTTTTGAACAAGATAAAGCCTTTTAAAAAACTTTTTATGAAATTATTTTTAAATGACATTTTGTTTCACAAATTTAAGAGAAGTAAAGGATGTGTTTTGCTTTAGTTTGGTAAGTAAAACAAGTGCACTTATTTTGCAGCTGGGTGACAATTGCAGTATACTGCCAAAATGAAATGCTGTTTTAAAAGTTTATACTGCCTAACAATTTTAAGTTTTGTCAACTCAAATATACAAGTTGTCACTTAGTAAAACTTCACATTTTAAGTTGACTAAACGTTAAATGTTAAGGCAGCTCGAATACTTACTTTTTAAAGTTGAAACAACATTTTTCTTTTTTTTACAGACAATAAAATAATGTCAAATAAAATTGCAAAATGTGATTTCCGAAAATGGGTTGACCATTTTCGTAATTCAGTAGTGCAAATAGATGAAAAGGTTTGCTAATGTCAACTATTCTGTTGAAATTTCCCTAAAGTTTAAAAGAGTTTCTCTTAAAGGGATATTCACCCAAAAATTAAAATTCCGTCATTAATTATAACACTTAGAATAATATCAAATAACACTCACATTTAATATTGCATAAGCAATTAGCCAAGATAAATACATTATCGATAAATTTTGTAATATGTAATGTGAGAGTTAACTATAGACATTAAAATAATAATAAAAAATAAACTAACAAAAACATATTAAAATAACTATTATAACTACAACTATTATTAATGTGTGAAAACTTATTTTTATTTTAGTTTCATTTATTTTGTTAGTTAGTTTTACTTTTTTAAATTATTTTAATGTTTAAGTTATTAGTACATCATGCTAAATCAAACAAAAATGAAAAAAATATTGGCAACTTAGGTTATTATTATTATTATTATTATTTAAATATGTTATTTTATATTTTAGTACTGTTTAATAATGTTTATTTATTTCATTTTTATGG
Organism: Hybognathus amarus; assembly: GCA_030378365.1. Taxonomy (NCBI): domain Eukaryota; kingdom Metazoa; phylum Chordata; class Actinopteri; order Cypriniformes; family Leuciscidae; genus Hybognathus; species Hybognathus amarus. The sequence goes on along the minus strand of JAQIUQ010001264.1, from coordinate 240,987 downwards.
ACCAATGGCATTAATCTCTTTGTTTTTTTTCCATGCATCATCACTAGGAAAGTTTGCTTCATATTTGATGTTATAACATACTCTTTTGGGTCATGCTAAATATATATATATTTCCTTTTTTCTTCCTCAAAATGGAAAATATCATATTTGCTGTTAACATACCCTTCAGACCTTATTGTTTAGTGTTTTTGTTAGCGGTCATTTGCAGCCGGTGTTTATTGCAATATTTACCATTTTCTTTCTGAAGTTTTTTTTTATTTTATTTTTTGCTGTGGGATAAAAAAGCACAGCTTGTCCTACAGTGCATCACTGGTGGTTCTGGAACATTTCTAAAGTTCTTCATTCGGTCCTAGGTGAAACACACTTTTGGAAAAGTTGATTGGATTTACCACAAGTTGAGCGACTGTAGGTTTGCAAAGAAATCAATTTATCTTGGGTTGTGAGACATGCCTACACATATATACACTACTGTCCACAAGTTTGAGATCAGGACATTTTTTGTTCTTTTTAATCTTTTTTTTGGCTGCTGAAAATTCACCCACCACATGAATAAATGGAAATACATTTATAGACCTACTAAAGTGTTAAAAAAAAGTTTAAATTTGACTTTGGCCACGTCTTATTAGATCTAGTGCAGCAAGTGAGTGTTACTTGTCAGGTTGTTTTTTTTCCCCATTTTTATTTTTTTATTTTTGTCACTTCTCTATTTTAATATGAAACAGTTGTAATTAACATTATATCGAATAATGAAATTGCATAACACATGAAAACAAAGAGAACATTACTTTCAAATCGACCCTATTTACTTTATGCACTTTGGTCTTATTTTAAAAGATTCACTATTACAACTTATTGTAAAGAAAAACAATAAATAAATTGTGCAAAAAGTCATTGATGCATCTTACAGTGACATCAAAAGTATATTAATTCCATGGCAAACAGATATAAAACCAATACTTGAATGGCAATTAAAATAAACACAAAAAATAATACATCACTAAAAATAGTCTGCAGGCAAACACCCTTGACATAAGGATTTCCAACTATGATACATATTTTCCTATTGAAGTGCACGAAGGGGAAAAATAAATAAATAACACGGTCCTGGGGAATGTTATAACATCAAATACAAAGTTCATTTTCCTACTGACATTGTAAAGGTACTGAACCAACTAACAAAGGCATTTACATCTGTGTTTGTGAAGTCATGGTTTTGAATCACAGGGAATAGTCAAGTCACTGGTTTCAAATATTTGCGCTTTGAAACCTGTTTGCGTTTGTAAAACAAAAGTTTTCAGTTTGAAATGATGTTGACAGTCCCTAATACACACGTCTAAAACTACTAAATGTCGAAAGCCAGACCTCAATCTGATGGCAAGACTTAAAAACTAGCATTCACTAATGGTCCCTATTCACTAGCAGTCCCTATGTGAACTGACAGAGCTTGGGCAATTTATTTCTTGAGCAACTTTAATTAGGCCCCGATGGTGAGAGGATCCTACCGTTTATTATTAAATAGCAGTTTGCCAAGACGGATGGGTAAAAAAATGCAGGATTCAGATGTTTAAAATGTTGATGTTCCCCCAAAAAACTGCAGCTGTAATTGGAGCCCAAGGTGGATCCACCAAATGTTGACTTGTAGGGATGAATGCTAACTCTTTTTTTTTGTTGTTGTTTAATTATCTGTAACAATTCATTTGCAAATGCCACAGTCCTTGAGGCTTGGTTACATTTCTTGTCCGTGTGTGAAGCAAGTGTTGTTGTCACCAGAGTGACATGACATCTTTTATCTCTTGTATTCTCTTAACTGGGAAATGTGCCTCATAGTTGATGTGATAACAAAACTAATATGCATCATATTTTATGTTATAACATGCCCTTGAGATTTTGACCTGCAGACGTCTTTTGCATTGAGCCAGTGTTTATATAATCGTCTCTTCTCTAGCATTTCAACTGGTTTACGATTAATTTGCTTTTCTGTAAAAACAAACATTGTTAAACCCAGGATTATCTCATGCATCATTGGTGGTTTCAGTATGTTCCCAATAGTCCTCGAGTTGGCTAATGCTGCTGTCAGAAGTATCATAATTATCAGTTGCAAACTTTAAAGTTGTACCTGAACATCCCTTCAAATCATAATTACAACAAGGAACTTCATGAATAATTTTGCATATAAATACACATTTCCATCTTCATCTGTATAATGTTACATGAGCGTCTTTGACTAAACATAGAAATGTTCTATCAGACAGAAAACACTTTATTCTCTGTATTTTGCTTTGAGACAATTACTTAGAACAAGGGGAATTATATCGACACTGAATGCCTTGTGGACCATGTCAGGCTTTCAAAGGATAATTCACCCATGATTTGCTCACCCTATAATGTTGTTTTAATAGTAATAGATGTAATAGTTTTTGTTAATATTTTGATTCTTTATATTTTCTTTTTCATTTTAATTATAGTTAAAGTTTGAGTAATTTTGTTTTCTGTTTTGACATTATAATTACTTATTATTTTAGTTTTATCATTTTTTTAGCTGCCAACTTCTGCTTGAAGGGGCTATATGTAAGAAATTGAATGTATTCATACATGAATATACATAATCCTGAATACACATTTATTCATAACTTTTTTATAACCAATGTGTGAACAGCTTGTAAGGAAAATTAAATGAGACCAGTTAAATGTAATGAAAATGTGTTTTTTTATGGTTTAGTTTTAATTAACAATAATAACCTCATGTCGTTCCAAACCAAAGTTTCTTCTTCGTGGACATCAATCATATATATATATATATATATATATATATATATATATATATATATACATACATACACACACACACACACACACACACACACACACACACACACACACACACACACACTCACGTAAAGGATTATTAGGAACACCTTTTCAATTTCTCAATAATGCAATTACCTAATCAACCAATCACATGGCAGTTGCTTCAATGCATTTAGGGGTGTGGTCCTGGTCAAGACAATCTCCTGAACTCCAAACTGAACGTCAGAATGGGAAAGAAAGGTGATTTAAGCAATTTTGAGTGTGGCATGGTTGTTGGTGTCTGAGTATTTCACAATCTGCTCAGTTACTGGGATTTTCACACACAACCATTTCTAGGGTTTACAAAGAATGGTGTGAAAAGGGAAAAACATCCAGTACTGATGCGGCAGTCCTGTGGGCGAAAATGCCTTGTTGATGCTAGAGGTCAGAGGAGAATGGGCCGACTGATTCAAGCTGATAGAAGAGCAACTTTGACTGAAATAACCACTCGTTACAACCGAGGTATGCAGCAAAGCATTTGTGAAGAAGACACAACACACACAACCTTGAGGCGGATGGGCTACAACAGCAGAAGACCCCACCGGGTACCACTCATCTCCACTACAAATAGGAAAAAGAGGCGACAATTTGCAAGAGCTCACCAAAATTGGACAGTTGAAGACTGGAAAATGTTGATGAGTCTCGATTTCTGTTGAAACATTCAGATGATATTGTCAGAATTTGGCGTAAACAGAATGAGAACATGGATCCATCATGCCTTGTTACCACTGTGCAGGCTGGTGGTGGTGGTGTAATGGTGTGTGGGATGTTTTCTTGGCACACTTTAGGCCCCTTAGTGCCAATTGGGCATCGTTTAAATGCCACGGCCTACCTGAGCATTGTTTCTGACCATGTCCATCCCTTTATGGCCACCATGTCCCCATCCTCTGATGGCTACTTCCAGCAGGATAATGCACCATGTCACAAAGCTCAAATCATTTCAAATTGGTTTCTTGAACATGACAATGAGTTCACTGTACTAAAATGGCCCCACAGTCACCAGATCTCAACCCAATAGAGCATCTTTGAGATGTGGTGGAATGGGAGCTTCGTGCCCTGGATGTGCATCCCACAAATCTCCATCAACTGCAAGATGCTATCCTATCAATATGGGCCAACATTTCTAAAGAATGCTTTCAGCACCTTGTTGAATCAATGCCACGTAGAATTAAGGCAGTTCTGAAGGCGAAAGGGGTCAAACACAGTATTAGTATGGTGTTCCTAATAATCCTTTAGGGTGAGTGTATATGGAAGATTATATTTTGACAACTTTTTCTGTCTATACAACACAAGTCAATGGCCACCAACACTCCTTATACAGATCTGAAACAACAAGAGGGTGAGCAAATGATAGAGTTTTCATTTCTGGTTAAACGATCACTTTAAGATATATTCTTCACTTTACTGTAGGTGACAACATTACTAATGAATATTGTCAGACTGCAGTGTTCAATAATCCAGTGCGCTTTACTCCCCCTCTGATAATAAATCACACTGGACTGTTTCATTTTAGCCTGAAGTGCTGTTCAGCGCCCACATACGAGAGTATAACATGAACGCTTGTCATGTTATCAGAAGAGAGGATTAGTTTGTTGCATTAGTGGTGTGTTCACAGACTATCCAGATCTTACAGGAACTGATTATTCATGAGAACAATGAATTAGCAAGCATCAGATTGTGTGTGTTTGCTCCACAGTGACACCTTTCAGAAAGCACCGGAATTGCAATGGTTCCATATGCAGGTGCCATAAATATTTTTAAGAGGTGATGTTTCATGCAAAACGTAGAGCAGAAAATCAGGCTTTTTCTCAGATGCTTTCCTTTTTGAATTAAACAAGGAGCTTTTGGCAAATATACAGCCGCTGTTTGCCAAGCGTCCTTGGCCTTGCTTATACTGACAGCTTTCTGCTGGCCAGACACCAGCTCTGACGGCTGTAGTTTATCAAGCCAAGCAAGGATCGGAACAGGTTTTTGCCACATTATAAAGTACTATGTATCTATTTTATGAACTCTTTGTACTCTCAGAAACTGAGCATGAATATAAAAAGAGGTTTGAAATGCAAAATCAGCGCAATGTGTGAGAAGGAAGTGCCAACGAGAGCCTGTATTGACTGATTGAGGTGCTGCTTTCTCCACACTAAAGGAAGGTGAGTTGCAGTTTTTACCTCTAATTTTTCTGTCCTTGGCTCAAATGCCAGATTTGTTAAAACTAAGACAGGACAAAAAACTATTTAAAGTAGTTTAGCTATATTCAAGCGAAGAAAAAAGTAGTTCAATGCACTACACGCTATTCTATCAAAAATCCAGCTATAGGCCCTTGCATTGCAAAGACACACAACACTTGTGAATACACACATTAGTGGAAAACAACTAACTTTAAGTTAATCTGTATTTTAAATAGGGCTGTCAAATGATTAATCGAGATTCATCCAAAATAAAACTTTGTGTTTACAAAATATATGTGGGTGCACTGTGTATAATTATTTTGTGTGTGTATATATATATATATAACTACACGCACATGTGCATGTATATTTAAGAAAAATAATATTACTTATATATTAAATATTTATATTCATATATAATATAAATTATATATAAATCTATATACAGTATATACATGAAATTATATCTTAAATATATACAAGCATATATATATATATATATATATATATATATATATATATATATATATATATATATATATATATATATATATATATATATATATATATATATATATATATATATATATATATATATATATAAATTATACACAGTGCACCCACATAATATTATGTAAACACAAACTTTTATTTTGGATGCGATTAATCTCGATTAATCATTTGACAGCCCTAATTTTAAACAGTCATCTGTTTTAAAGGGACAGTTCACCAAAAAATGTAATTAAATTTACTTCATCCTTAAACCATTTTCATTGTTTGGGTGAACTTTCCCTTTAAGTCCACTAGACACCAAAATAAATGAAGGCAGTATCATTCTTTCAATGACAGTTAAAGGCATGACTTGTTATCCTTGGATCCCTTACGTCAAGGTTGTCAAGGTTGGTTTATGGAGTAATTCAGGTTTTTGCTGGTATTAGTACCAATAGAAACCATGACTTTACAAAGAATGATACATTGGCCATGAATGATAATGATTTCCAGGACTTGAAGTAAATGATATACAAAACATATTATTCAAGTTTTTAATAAAAAACTTGTAACATTGATTTTAGCTTAGCAAATAATGGTTATGACTTTTGGCTTTCATTTTCGACCACCGTCCCGAGTGCACAAATTATCCACCCAGAAGCTACAATAGCTATTTAGGAGTCAAAAAAGCAGGCGACAAAAGCAGAAAATATGAGCGGGAGTGTCGCCCGGAGCGTGTGACTCACTCGAGTCGTTCAATGGAACTAAGATGGTCATTAACGTTCACACTTCAATAGTGAAATACCCCCTCAGCCACCTGGCACAGGTGATTATATCCTTATGATCACAGAAGGGTGAAGAGAAACTTTACTTTGCCACCTCGACGAAGAGGGCAATGCTTCTGTGAATTAATCGAATGAGGGGAAAAGTTCAAAAACTCAGGCATTTTTCCAGTCCTTTCAGAGCTTACTGGTAACATTTTATATGCTGGGAGGTTTTCATGAAAACATGTTCTGCCCAGTCCTGATGGCAATTTTTATGCATGAAAAGAATTGAATTTCAAAATAATTTGTGAAGTAAAACATCCAGGCCATATAAACTCAGCATTTTATAAATAGAGTAGCTGCCGTGTTGTTGTATATATAAAAAAAATAAAAAATAAAATAAAAAGATTTGAAACTTACAACTGTTGCTGTTTACACACAGAAAAGTCAGTGTGGAAAAACTTCGTTCTTGGATCAGTGATCTTGAATGGTGGCCTAAGGCAACATGTTGTGGTTTGGTATTATTGAAAAGCTCATTATGGATTTTCCATTGAAAGCTTTGCTGAGGTAAATTCGGTCTTCGGCATGTCAAAGCTCACAAAGGTATTGAACTGAATGAAGATTACAGCCGAATTACTGACGGTATCGATGAAACAGTCGTGACCGGCTATTTGATTTCTTACACCGATGCATTGATCTACAGTAGACAAGCCGTCATTGTATGGGAAACACACCCCGAATAGTGATTTAAACAACAGGTGTGAACGTCTAAATTATATTATATCATTTGGTCACTGCTGGAAGTGAACATTCTCCCAGTTCTTTCTAAATAAATCTTTGTAACAAAACAGAAGACTGATGCAAAAACAACCAAAAGTGGTAATACTTCAGAAACATTTATCTGTGTTAGAGACTCAAGGCTCTCTGATCTCTAAATAACCATTGCTTTAAATTGATGCAGTTAACTATAAAACACAAGACCAATTTGAAATCCAATCATGAAATGAGCTGATGACAAATGGAGGCTCACATTATACACAGTAATCAAAGCATTTTTGCATTGCTTTGAATATCGTTTTGCAAGTTTCATGATTAAAGGGCTGGCTTACTTACATCCAATCCTGTATGGCTTTCTTTATTTTTTGGGGTACACAAAAGAGGTATTTTGAGAAATGTCTTAAGTGCAGGAACTATGTAACGCAGTTATAACACAGTCTCAATAATATGATTTGACTGTTAAAACAGCAAGTGAAGACTTCTCAGGAAGCGATTTCAACATCAGTCACTCATTTCAATGTCAAAGGACTGGATCAATGTCTCTGAATCAATGAATCAGTCTCTGTGGAAATCCTTTAAGTTCTCAGGTTGAAACCACTGTCATTTTTGACTCTGCTAGAAGCATTCTGAATAGACTTGATTAAACTCAAACTAAATTATTTTTATTTGTTCTAGACTTTGAATCAGATCCGATGTGCAATACAAACAGGATCGTATTAATATTTGCCAAAATTCACACACTCTAAAAAAAATGTAATTGAAACATTTAACCCAATGGCTGAGTTTGTCCATATTTGACCCAAAGATGGGTTAAAACACCCCAGAATTTTTTTGCCATATAGCTCGGCAAACACGTCTGCATCATTTTAGCGGTGTAAATGTTTTTATCTGCTATATAGCTTGAGAAATGAACATTTTAGTTGGCTTTGACTATTTTTGACAAATATTTCGAAGATGGACAACACAACAGAAGCTGAAATCCAGGGGGAGGAGTTGGATCCGTATGTCTAAACCTACGCCCCCTGATCCCTAACCCCACCCCTAATCCTACCCATCTCTGCTCTAGATCCAGATGTCTAAATCCAGGGGGAGGAGTTGAATCCATATGTCTAAACCTCCACCCCCTGATCCCTAACCCCACCCCTAATCCTACCCATCTCCACCCCCTGATCCCTAACCCCACCCCTAATCCTACCCATCTCCACCCCCTGATCGATAACCCCACCCCTAATCCTACCCATCTCCACTCCCTGATCCCTAACCCCACCCCTAATCCTACCCATCTCCACCCCTGATCCCTAACTCCACCTCTAATCTAATCCTACCCATCTCCACCCCCTGATCCCTAACCCCACCCCTAATCCTACCCATCTCCACTCCCTGATCCCTAACCCCACCCCCAATCCTACCCATCTCCGCCCCTGATCCCTAACTCCACCTCTAATCTAATCCTACCCATCTCCACCCCCTGATCCCCTAACCCCACCCCTAATCCTACCCATCTCCCACTCCCCTGATCCCTAACCCCACCCCCTGATCCTAACACATATCCACCACCTGATCCCTAACCCTAGCCCTAATCCTACCCATCTCAGCCCCCGGATCCCTAACCCCACCCCTAATCCTACCCATCTCCGCCCCCTGATCCCTAACCCCACCCCTAATCCTACCCATCTCCGCCCCCCGATCCCTAACCCCACCCCTAATCCTACCCATCTCAGCCCCCGGATCCCTAACCCCACCCCTAATCCTACCCATCTCCGCCCCTGATCCCTAACCCCACCCCTAATCCTACCCATCTCCGCCCCCGGATCCCTAACCCCACCCCTAATCCTACCCATCTCCGCCCCCCGGATCCCTAACCCCACCCCTAATCCTACCCATCTCCGCCCCCTGATCCCTAACCCCACCCCTAATTCTACCCATCTCCGCCCCTGATCCCTAACCCCACCCCTAATCCTACCCATCTCCGCCCCCGGATCCCTAACCCCACCCTAATCCTACCCATCTCCGCCCCCGGATCCCTAACCCCACCCCTAATCCTACCCATCTCCGCCCCCTGATCCCTAACCCCACCCCTAATTCTACCCATCTCCGCCCCTGATCCCTAACTCCACCTCTAATCTAATCCTACCCATCTCCACTCCCTGATCCCTAACCACACCCCTAATCCAACTCATCTACGCCCCTTAGATCTGGATCCAACTGCACCCCCTGGATCTGGTGTACTGCAATGAGGTGCTGCTGAATATTTCGGGAAACCCTAAGGTTTTGGGAGGGGGTTTTAGGAAAAGTACTTAGGCATAAAAGGCCTTTTTAGCAGGTGTTTGAGGCCTAAATGGGTTCATAAACATGATCATCGCTGCTGATGAGTATTTATGGTAAAGCAAAAGATAGTGATTTTGTAGGGGTCCCGATCAGGCAGTGCGGGAGAGTGTGCGTGTGTTAACGCACACTTCCGTCTCATGGATGTGAAAGTAAGTGCACCCTGCATGCTCCCCTTGCGTAAAGCATTTGTGTGTATACACTCGTCGACTTGTGTATACATAAACACAGATGACTGTGTGAGTAGGAGGGAAGCCTAGAAAAGGGAAGAGTTGGGCTTGAGTTGTCACAGACACCTGGATTGAAAGAAAGAGAAAGAGAGAGTAGCGGAGTGTAAAACAGTTAAGGAGGGACACAGCTTATTAATGAGTAACACACACATGTTTGTTTCCAATTTCCTGCAGTAGCTCACATTTAAAGGGAGGACAACAAGCAAGAGAGCCGCTGAGCGACTGAGGAAGTTTGTGATTCGCACCTGGTCGGACTTTTCTAGGTAAGCTGAACATTTTTCTTAGAGTATGTGTGTCTGGTCTGTGATGTAAATCTCTGCTGATCTGATGCGCGGTCTGGTTCAGTCATCAGCACCGATATTCCTCATGGTATTTTGGGAACATTAAATTCATAAATCTGCACAGCAGATGATTGGTGGTGGAGGAGAACTGCGGGTTCCTCTGGCTGGGCTGAACACTTGCTATTCTGTGCTGTAATTGAGCTTCGGCACAGAGTTGATGTGTGTTCTAATAGACTCTGCATTAAACATTAAGCACACTCCGGAGATGGAACAAATGGATCTGGAGCAAACTGAGCAGCACTCAGTCGCTCACAAACGACAGATAAGCGGAGATTACCCGTAGCTAACTGTCCTGAACACGCTGCCATGCGACGCCTGCGTTTATCAACGCTTTTGTTGTAATTAAGTACAAAGAAATATTCAGTGTCAAGGGGAGTAAAATGATCGTGAATCAAAGCCTGAAGCGAAACAGTCAGGTGTGAGAAGAAATTCTTGCTCGAGTGCTCGGATTCGCTTATTTATTCAACTAATTTGCACTTGTATTCATCTTTTTTTAATTGTGGTCATATTTTAAGAGGATCTTCTGAACACGGTTTGCAAGTGTGCCTTATATAAACAGCATTCATTGGAAATAAGTGACGTTGGAAAATTCACCTAAACATAGGTTTCACTCACTTAAATGAAACTATGATTACAGTAGCAGAATTAATTAAGACTGATTTCCGCAAGGGTCCTTACACATTACTATGTTATGAACTCAAAACACTTCAGCAGTGTTGATTTCATTCTGCATATTCAGAGATTGGCTTTTGGCTAATTAATGATAACACACTCACTCATGCTTTGCACTAAGCACAGCCTAGGAAATTATAGCTGGTTTCAAATGAACTGTAATACCCCGGTTTCACAGACAAGGCTTAAAGTGATAGTTCACTTTTAAGTTAATTTTTGGCATGTTTTAGCTTACCTCAAGGGCATCCAAGATCTAGGTGTCTTTGTTTCCGCAGTAGTTTGAATTTTGATATTTTTAGGTCAAACCGTTCTTGTCTGTCAGTCATATAATGGAGGTCTATGGTCACCACCTCAAAGAGCATGCACAGAGAAGTCCAAATTAAACATGATTTAATGACTCGTAAATGTAAGTACACATTAATGCCCTAAGACATGAAACAAGCGGTTTGTGTGAGAAAATGAACAGTATTTATATTGTTTTTACCTCTAGTAACCACAGCCACGTCTAAGTGATCTGGTAAAAATGATAAAAATACTGTTATTTTCTCACACAAACCGCTCGTTTTGATGTCTTAGGCCATCAATGTGTACTTACATTTACGAGTCATTAAATCATGTTTAATTTGGACTTCTCTGTGCATGCTCTTTGAGGTGGTAACCATAGACCTGCATTATATGACTGACAGACAAGAAAGGTTTTACCTAAAAATATCAAAATTGAAAATACTGTGGAAACAAACACACCTACATTTGGATGCCCTTGAGGTATACTAAAACATATTAAAAATTAATTTAAAAGTTAACTATCCCTTTAAGCATAGTTTAAAGACTAAAATGCATGTTTGAGCTGTTGCAACTTGCACTGAAAAATCTTAAAATATGCCATTGTTTTGTATCAAGATGCACATCAGTATTGCTTGTTTTTCTACTAAGGCACGTCGATAAAAGCAACTTCACCTAATTGAACTAAAGCCTAATCCTGGCTTAACCCTGAGACGTGTTTGTGAAACCAGGACATAATATCATGGAGAGAAAAAAAGTCACTAAAGCATCAGCTGCTAATAACAATACAACTGAAAGTGATTATGGGGGATGTTATTTGAAATGGCCCACATTCAAAATAATAATTTACTGTTGGCAAAATATGAAATCACATCAGGTGTTCACATGCACGTATACAGTACAGGATTCAGCTATCTTATCTCATGCATAACAATAGCAAGTGTTTAGCCCTAAATACTCCAGTCTGTTGGACAACATGTCCTCTCTCCTCTTTGAAACTCTGTAGCAAAAGAATAACTGGAAAGGATCACACTGAAGCCACAGTTTGTCAAATCTTGTTGATTCAAGTAACTAATCTTGATTCTCTTTCCAGACAGATCCTGAAAATGACTCGCTCCGTGAGGGAGGTGTTGAAAGAGTACATGTCAGAGCGGAGGGTTCGCAAAGACTCGCCTGGTGGCCAAAGATGGCCGCTGCAACATCGAGTTTGGCAACGTGATGCACAGGAACCACTTCGCCTATGTGCTCGACATATGGACCACCTTCGTAGAGAGCCGATGGCGGTTCGTCATCTTGCACTTCGTGGCGTCCTTCACCCTCAGCTGGTTCATCTTCGGCCTCCTCTGGTACTGGATCGCCAGAGACAACGGTGATCTAACTTGGCAGAATCCAGCCAGTAACCACACGCCATGCGTCTGACAGCGTGACCGACCTGACCTACGCTTTCCTCTTCTCGCTGGAGACCCAAACCACCATCGGTTACGGCAACCTGTACGTGACCAACGCCTGCTCAGGAGCCGTGGCTCTGATTGTAATTCAGAGCCTCATAGGTGCCATAATCACTTGCTTCTGGTGCGGTGTGGTTATGACAAAAATCGCCCTCCCCAAGAAGCGAGCCAAGACCATAACGTTCAGCGAATTCCGCAGTCATCTGCCCTAAAAAGGCACTCTTTGCCTTCAGATCCGCGTGGCCAACCTGCGCAAGACCCTGATGATCGGGAGCCAGGTTTACGGCAAGCTCTGAGGACCACGGTCACCCCTGAAGGTGAGACCATCATCATGGACCAGGTCAACATCGACTTCATGGTGGACGCTGGCAAGGACAACCTGTTTTCCGTCTGCCCCTTGACTCTCTACCACGTCATCAACAGAAGCAGCCCGTTCTTCGACATGGCCGTAGACACTCTGCACCAGCAGGAGTTCGAGCTCGTGGTGTTTTTCGATGGCACGGCCGAGTCCACCAGCTCGTCCTGCCAGGTCAGGACTTCATACATCCCACAGGAGATCATGTGGGGTACGACTTTCTCCCTATCATTTCCCGCAGCAAAGAGGGAAAGTACCGGGTGGACTTTTCCAACTTCGCCAAATGGTGCCCGTACCAACGGCTCATTGTGCTTACTGCTACCACAACGAGGCAGGACACCATCACCACTCCATAAACGGCATCGAGAACCAGGGCTTTGAGATCATTGAAATTGAGCCGCCCAGCAGCACCAAAATGTAAAACTTTTTGCCTGACATGAACTATATGTATTGCACAGAGCAACACTGCGAGCTCAGCATCTTGCACTATACAAGAAACACACAAACACGTTTTGTCCCTCACAGTGAGGACAAGAAGCAAGACAAGTGTTTTTATTTATTTATTAAAAAAGTAAAACCCATATTATCGCTTATTTTAGAGCGACTAGCATTCAAGGCCGCATCAAGAAAACAATATTTTGTTGTGACAATATCAAAAATATAAAAGTGTGAATGCTTCTGTTACAGGGTCATTGTGTCTGGAATGAGAGTATTAACTGCAAGTTTATTATATACGAGATTTTATCGTATATAAAAGTCTAAGATGAAGTGATTTCAAATATGTGTATGATCCAAATCACTCTGGGATGGTGTGTTCCTTTGTAAATTTATAGATATTGTTAATATTGTATTATTGAATTTGTAAATGCCATTTGTACTTTGTGAATATCATTTTTTTTTCTAATAAAATAAAAATATATTAATTGGAGTCTACATTGGCTAAAACAAACCACATGGGGGCGTTCAAGACAAAGCTATAGTTGACAAGTCTTGGTCTTTTGAATCCACAGTGCTGGATCAACGTTATATCCATTCTCAGTCCCAAGCTCCAGAGATAACAGCGACCTAATGTGTATCAAACACAGCCAAACAAAGCAGTCGTGTCACGGTTTTGCCCTAAGCAGCGATGAGTACTTGGAAATTTGTATAGCTCATAGCCGTCTGAAGCTGTGGCCTGCTGACTCACTACATGACACATCAAACAATTATATAAGAGCCTTATATTAAATATATTCGATGTGGGAAGAAGGTAATACCCAGAAGAGTGTTTACTGCCAAACACTGAGAATTAATATATCTTACCTTAGTCTCATCCATATGCGTGTGCAATCCTTTAGTACTGAGATTACGTCAGATAGAGTAATAACAATATTTGGCGCGCTCTCCGAGGGGAGGAAGTTGGTCCGAACCCAGAGCTTCCTGTCTGGGACAGGAACCAAACGAGAGTGAGGATTCGGGGTCACGGAGAAATGCAGAAAACATTGAGGAACACAGGTGAGTCAGATATAGTCTTCCTCGCGTAATTTACTAATAAAAATAATTAATACTTTTTAATTAATTAATAATTAATTAATACACCAGATTTAATGTGCCATTATGCTCCCCAGATGTGCTCATGATCACTCAGTCCTGGATTAGATGAAGTATCATGCAGTCTAGACCTTAAGATTGATTCAGGCACAAATTTTCCTATTGGTCCATTTGCAAGGGTGATTTAATATTTGATTAAATACAGTTTGACTATTTTTTTTTTATGTGATCATTTACATTCAGTGGGAGCCATTACATGTTTGGCAGTTTAGAACATCACCCTTTTAACAAATTGAATCAAAATATGGTTATATTTTATTTTAAGGTGGCATGGTTTTATGTACTTATTCAAATAAGTACTGAGTACTATAGACTTACGGTTAGTTTGGTTTAGTAATTATGCATAATGTCCTGTTATTACTGTAAAATCACCTCAAATAATACCCTGCAACTGATGCATTGGTCAAATGACACACACACAGTTATATGGAGAGATTTTTAATGTAAAAACATTTATTTTGTCACATTTTACCTATTCAACAGACCCTTTTACAAAAGGTAATACTTAATAAATTGCAGAAACAACAAAATTAACAAAAAAAGATTAATTGCAATATTTCATATATATATATATATTTATATAGCAATAAATTTAATATCCAAATACTTGCATATATAAAATAGCACAATTCCTTCATATCCAGAGTGATCCAGAGATGAACAGTTGGGAATTTCCGATCATCTTTTTGTCTCAATGCTACAAAATACACACGCTTGTGTGAAACTAACACTGTTTTTTAGGCACATACGTTTGCCAGCGATACGATTTGGCACTCGAGGGTTTATTATGGCACTTCGGAAAACCGATTGTCTCCAAGCATGTTTGGTAAGGCATTTGCTTCTAGTGAATAAAAATATTAACTACATATCAAAATAACTTTCTTATTGTCATGGCAGCACACCATGAACATTAGAAAATGCATTTTCTGAAAAATACAAGAGAACATTCATAAACTTATTGCCCATATGTACAGATACAAAACACCTACGTAGTTCAAACTACCTTCAGTAACTGATAAAAAAAGTTTGCATTTTGACCGAGGTCAACTCTGTATTAACGTATGATTCTTAACACTGTCACATATGAAAATAGCTCTGCATAATTTATACAGTAAGATGCTTTTAATGCCTAGTTGACCTTTGATCAAAACAAACAAAAAAAATAAAGAAATACTAGCAAATAGGTCTGACAAACGCACAGCGTTCGCTGAATCTCTCTGGTTTCAACGTCTTGTGCTGCTGTTATTTTGTTTTCTTTTCTTTCAAAGAGGTACTTTGCATGATGCCCACATTCAGCGATCCAATAATCTAGTCAGGATTGTTAAGACATATAGTGAATTTGAACACTTTGGCTGTTTTGAGATGAAAACGAGTGGATTTTCACTGAGGAGGCAAGGTAAAGCAGGTTTCGAATCCATTCCACAAAGCTTTCACGTCAACACCGTCTTCTTCATCAGCGTAGAGGAGTGCTAAAGATGAGTAAGTGAGTTTAGCTTGAGCCAGCTAGCCTGAGAAGCTCCTAAAAAACAATCAGGCGCCACGTCCTTCGACGAGGAGGATAAATGGCGGCTGAATGCCAATATTTGTTCCAGTTGCCAGATTTGCTTTAGAAAAGAGAGTTTCAGTCACAACTTACAAAAGATAACTTCATGTAACCAAGGTGGGTTTAGATAAAATCCAAAAGGGAAGCAGGGACTAGGTCCAAAAATATAAACACTCGGTTCACAATTGCATTAACACACAGGGTGAGTTTACAGTGATTCGTTTTTTTCTGTCGGTCGGTTCGAACGTCGAATTATACATAATAGAGGTGGTCTTTATTTGGTAGAAAGGGACCCATCGGTGCAGCTTTCGGGTGTGGAAAGGCACGAGAAACATGCACAAACTCTCCAAAACAAACACCAACCCAAGTCCTTTGAATAAGTAGTACTCCATTTTGAAGAGGATCAGCCATTTTTGGTCCACTTTCTCTGTCTTTCAAAATCTGCTTCCTTGTACAAACGTTTCGGCCCAAATCCCTCCCTTTCCAGCTTCCTTGTTTGTCTTCTCTCCGAGTGCGGTTCAGGTTTCGGCATTCGGGGAGCGGGTGTGGGGTGAGGGGCTTTAGTAGTAACTGCCGAGGTGAGAATTGGCGTGACGTGGCATGCCGGGATTGGGATAAATCCCACCTGTCGGAGAGCTCCAGTATGGGGTCGTGGGTCCGAAGAAATTGGAGGACGTGACGGGCATGGACGGAGGATGGGGCGAAACGAAGTTGACCTTCTGCTGGTGAGCGTGGTAACTGGGCACGTAGGGCAGGTCAGTGGGGTACTTGTACATGGTGGACTCGGTGGGATGGGGCTGCAAGGCCTGAGCGATGCCGTGGAAGTCAAACTTGTAGGCGTAGCGCTTGCCGTGCACTTTGGTCATGATGTTCTTGTCGTGAGTAGTAGCGCAGGGCTCGGCTGAGTTTGTCGTAGTTCATGTTGGGCTTGCTCTTGCGCTCGCCCCAGCGACGCGCTACTTCCGTCGGGGTCCGTCATCTTGAACTCTCCCGTTGGTTCCCTCCCAGGTGATGCAGCCGGCGTTGGCACTGTCGGAGAGAAGCTCGAGCAAGAACTGCCACAGCTGGATCTGACCCGAACCTGGACAACCACACGGACAGGGACATGCATGTGATAATGTCACTACTGTTATGGGTCTATATATATATATGGGAATATTTGTCTGACTGTAAATTTTTGAGAAGAAATAAAATGTTGTCGATTTATGTGAAGTCACAAATGGCCAATGGGAAAGTTTCAGCATAGAATATTATAATATTTACCGAGAATGTTCTCACCACTGGGTTTTTTCAGCCCGTTCTCATGCTGACGCTTTTGCCAGTGTGTAGACATCCAACATGCATGGTACCATTTAGGATCAATATGAAGGCGCCTCCCTAGTGGTCTAACCCTGACCCTACCCCAGACCTAAACCTATCCATAACTAAAGCGTGTTATATTTGACGCTAAAGGGTGCCATGTGCGTTGGATGTGTACGCATAGGCAAAAGCGTCAGTATATGACGGCTTGGGATAAGAATGTGTTGTTTTTTTACAGGATTGAACATTCAATTCGAAATTCATCTCGATATTCATACTTTACATTTAGGTCAATTAACCGGTAAATGCATTTAATATGTTATTTACGTGCATGGAATATTCGGAATGTTTCGGGAATTCAAACTCTATCACAAATATTATATAATGATATTTTGATAGATAGGCTTTTTTGATCGTTATGGAAGCTTGTTTCCGCCACTGAATAAAAATAAATAAATAAATAATTTCATCTCACAATTGCGAGATATAAAGTCAGAATTGTGAGAAATAAAGTCAAAATTGTGAGATATAAAGTCAGAATCAGTGTGATATAACGTTCATAATTGCGTGTTATAATGTCTAGAATTGCGAGATATAAAGTCACAATTCTGAGAAAAAAGACAGAATTGGCTTTTTATCTCACAATTCAGACTTTTTTTCTCACAATTGCAAGTTTACATCTCACAATCCTGACTTTATAACACATAATTGAGAGTTTATATTTCGAAATTCTGACATCTTTTCTAGAATTGTGAGATATAAACTTGCAATTGCGAATTATCAGGCCAATTCTAAGGGGAAAAAGACAAACTTTTTTTTCCCCTCAGAATAGTTTATATCTCACAATTCTGACTTTATATCATGCAAATCTGACTTTTTAACACACAATTGCAACTTTAAATCTCACAATTCCTACTTTATATTTCGCAATACTACTTTATATCTCGCAATTCAGACTTTATAACACACAATTCTGACTTAATCTCGCAATTCTGACTTTATAACACGCAATTCTGACTTAATATCTCGCAATTCTGACATTATAACAAGCAATTGCGACTTTCGCATCTTGCAATTCTGACATTATATCTTGCAATTCTTACCAACATTATTTTATTATTTTAGTTTTAGTTTTAAATTTATTTCTACCAAATAGTAGCCTGACTTCGTCATACTCATATTCTGGTCAGAAAATGAGTCTGAGACCGCTCCGAACTTCTCAACCAAAAAATGTTCGGGCTGGCATCCAGGCTAACCAAATAGTAGAATTTTAGAAAAGCAGAGAAATAGTATAAAAACAACCGTTTCTTAATTACTGAATCTGAATTTTGATAACATATTCATATTTTAAAACAATACGTTTCTAAAATGACTTGTTTTTCTAAAAGTACAACATAAAAAAGAACAGTAAGTGTTCCTGTTGTTACCTGGGTTTGCAAGTCGACTGCTAGTGGGTCCTAATATCTGGTAAGGGTCTGAAAGGAAAGAGAAATGAATCTGGATGTGACCGTAGACAAATTCCACAGTTTGATCCAAGCTGAACTGAAGAAGAATAGAACTAGCAACAAAAGAAACATGACTTCGATTCCCAGAAAAAATGAATCTATAATCCAAATGCCACCTGCTAAACACATAAATATGAAATCTATTTGAAGGCTCACCTGGCTGAGGCCGAGCCGGCTCAGTGTTCTTGGACACGTTCTGAGAGACCACTGTAGGAGAGCCTGAGAAATGGAAAGGAAGAAAGAGAGAGAAAAAGAGTTCAGCACATTCGTCTGGCCGAGCAGACGCTCAAGTCTCGGTCCAAAGAAAACAAGGGCAAAATCTGGCCGAACTGCTGAGCGCTTAATGAGCCTCTCCAGCTCCCAGCGTCCCTAAACTAAAGCCTGGCCGTCTGCGGACTCTCCTGTCCAGATCAAGAGCATCGCCCACCAACAATGATGCGTTCACGTGCCTGACCACCCAATAAAAGCGATGAATCAAGTCTGGACACTGACCTTTGCCGCTGTGCATGTTGTTTGACCAGCCTGCCCTCCGGACGGCATCATAGGACGCATCTGGAGAAAAAAGAGAAAAGAATTTAAAGGTGTTTTTGTAACCTGCTATTGCTTTTCCAAAAGCTCGGTATACGGCTTTGGAAAATGTTTTAATGTTCCTGCAGAATTTTATTTGGATTGATTATAGCAGTTTATATCCAATGTCCTTGCCTGAGGAGCAAACTCAAGCTGTGTGTGTTACCCTAATATATATGGACAAAAATTCCCACAAAGATGTCAACATCTGAAATCCTTATCCTTGTGGGGACATATGTTGGTTCCCATGAGGAAAACCGCTTATAAATCGCACTAAGTGATGATTTTTGAAAATGTAAAAATGCAAAAAAGTTTAAGGGGAGAGAATATACAGGTTATACAGTATACAAATCATTATGTCTATGGAAAGTCCCCATAAATCCTGAAAACACAACAAGCTGTTTGGTCTTATCTTACAAACTCACAACACACACACATCCTCAAGCAATAGTGTTGTCAGGATTGCAGTTTGAATCTGTTTGGTAAGAGCATCATGAACATCAGCTTGTCTTGTTTTCAGAGATCTCACACAACCACAAATTGCACACACATTTTGAGCACATAGGTACACACTGATTTTAGAGCCAAGAAATAAGTTATATCGTCTCCCAGGCTTCAGAGGAATGCGTAATGCTCTAACAATGACATATTTCCTCCCATAACATGTTTTATTAGCACAACTTTAAACATGAAATAGTTCCTTTTCCAAAAGCTTTCCTATAAAACTATGAACATTTTGTAAATGCAAAAGTAAATGTATGTGGTGGTTAAGTGCATGCTTGTGTTTAATTACTGGATTCATTTAAACAATAGAAACTCCTAACTCATTTCAATTGCAAATCATTGCTGCACTCGTTTCCTTGGCCTTCCTCACAAAGTGCATTTATTTTTAATGCATGAAATAAATCATATTTGTGCTGATAGGGCTGGACTGGCTATAGAGAGCATTGTTACTTTAAAGGGAGAGAAAGTTCCCTCCGACTGACACATTCAAGCCGCAGTGGATCTTGTCTGCAATGTGCTTATTTCTTATTAAAGGGATAGTTCACTTTAAAATTAGTTTTTGGTTTTATCTTACCTCAAGGGCATCCAAGATGTAGGTGTTTTTGTTTTCACAGTATTTTCAATTTTGATATTTTTAGATCAAACCGTTCGTATCCATCAGTCATATAATGGAGGTCTATGGTCACCACCTCAAAGAGCATGCACAGAGAAGTCCAAATTAAACATGATTTAATGACTCGTAAATATAAGTACACATTGATGGCCTAAGACACGAAATCGAGTGGTTTGTGTGAGAAAACGAACAGTATTTACATCATTTTTACCTCTTGTAACAAAAGCCACAAAGCGCCCGTGCCGTCAGATCAGTTGGACATGGCTGTGGTTACACGAGGTAAAAACGATATAAATACTGTTCATTTTCTCACACAAACCGCTCGTTTTCGTGTCTTAGGCCATCAAAGTGTCCTTACATTTATGAGTCATTAAATTATGTTTAATCTGGACTTCTCTGTGCATGCTCTTTGAGGTGGTGACCACAGACCTCCATTATGCTGACAGACAAGAATGGTTTGACCTAAAAACATCAAAATTGAAAATACTGCAGAAACAAAGACACCTACATCTTGGATGCCCTTGAGGTATAAACCAAAGAATAATTTCAAAGTGAACTATCCCTTTAAATAATTCCATTGTGGCACATAGTTATTATCAATAGCTAAATTACTAATCTATTTGGTCACACTTCAGATTAGGGTCCCTTTCTCACTATTAACCAACTATTAACTTTGACTTTTGCCTCAATAAACTCCTAATTATTGCTTATTAATAGTTAGTAAGGTAGTTGTTAAGTTTTGGGATTAAGGAATGTAGAATATGATTATGCAGAATAAAACCTTACTATGTGCTAATAAACAGCCACAATCCTAACAATATGCAAGATAATAAGCAACTTGTTAATAGTCAATAGAATTGGACCCTTTAATAAAGTGTTACCTTTTTTTAGCTTAAAAAAAGATGGATTTATTAAGATGGATGGGACGGATGAAACCTATTGAACAAATTTCCAAAAAAATGTTTAATAACTCAGTCTACGAAGCATGTGTTTTCACTGTAAGAGTGATACCAGGAAACAGAGGTTTTTATTCTCGCATGGCAACGCCGCATCCGTCTCCTCGGAAAATGGCCAGATTCCCCTTCATTCTCAAACGTACTCTTAAAACATTCCCATCATGCCTTGCAGCACTGTAGATATCCCTTTTTCCTGAACGGAAATGAACCAATGACTGGCACTAATCAAGTTTCTACATGCCCTAGATGGGCTTTTTGGCCTTGGTTCCAGAGCGAGTGCTTCCTCTAGGGCTTAGATGGGCTCTATGTATGACCCTATGGATGAAACTGCCAAAAAATGTTGGCCCAATGCTAGAATTATGTCTTTGAAAGTAACCGTTGTGGTATGATGTCCTGATGGCTTGAACTTTAGTGCACAACTCCACCTGAACGGAGCTGGAAACATTTGCAGTCGTGATAAAACACTGCCCTCTTCTGGCCACTGTGATGGAAATCTCTTCCAAGTTTGGGTGGAACTGAGAGACATTATCCTCTGAAGACAAAGAAAAATGTTTAGTTTGGAAAGCGCTGATAAAAGTACATGGCCCACGTTTCAAAAGCAAAGCAGAATCTCCAGCCAGCGTTTCTCAGCAAAAACACAATCCAAGAAAAAGGAAGAGGCTAATCTCTAAAAGCATCTCATTCGGTGAGAAAGTGCACGGCGTTCATTGCTCCTGGTTATCGTGAAACGCAGAGCCGAACTTGACACATTGCATTATCAAATACACCGCATATTAGTTCAATCTGTGATCTGTTCTGAGCCTTAGTTTAAAGGAATGAATCACTCAAATGTATATTTCTACGTAGTCCTCAAACTGTATTCACTTTATAGCCCTTAATGCTGTAATTTTGGACAAATGTGGGCACAGAGGACTTTTTATTTATTATAAATGTTATATCACTGTCTTCGATAAAGTTTTGTCTATCCATTTAAGGTGTTTTTTTTTTTGTTTTTTTTTACTTCAAAAAATACCATATTTTCCATGTAAATTATGCTTATTTTTATGTTTTATTATTTTATTTTTTTAACTACATTAAAATATCATTCCAATAAGTTCTTAGAGCTAAACCCTAAAGATGAAGTGACTTTGCTGTCACCTGGTGTCTTATTTTGGCTTATTTTAGAATGTTCTAAATTAGTTTTTCCCATTCATTTCAATGGGTGCCCATTTTTGACCCAAATACAAGATTAAGGAGGTTTTTTTCACCCACTTAACATTGTAGAATTGAGTCAAAAAAAAGTTGTGTGTGTTCAGAAGGCAAACTTAGGAAAAGTAGTCTAGAATACGGTTTTGGGGTTAAACTTTTAAGAAAATAAGTTTCAACAAAACGAGACAGGTAAAAAAAAAAAAAAAACAGTAACACCTTACAATAAGGTTTCATTGGTAAACATTTGTTCACTACTTAACAATGAACAGTTCTTATAGCATTCATTAATGTTAGTTATCAATTTAGTAATGCATTATCAAAATCAAAAGTTGTAACATTAGTGATAAGATTTTTAACAATGAGATTTTTATCACCATTGGCAACACGCTTCAGAATACATTAAAAAAATGCTGGGTTGTTTCAACCCAAATTTGGGTCAAATATGGACAAACCCAAATGGTGGGTTAAAAAATGCAATTTAAAAAAATACAGTTTAAAGTGAAAGTTGAAGTTCGGTTAAAATTTGAAATTACATTTTTAACCCAACATTTGGGCTTGTTCATATTTTACCCAAATTTGGGTTAAAACAACCCAGCATTGTTTAGAGTGTATATTCCTCATTGCCAGTTCATGTTAGCTAATGTGAATATTTGAGACCTAAAGTGTTACCAAATAAAAACATCATTAAAATGAGTCTAAAGAACTTCATATTTCATGTCTTCAGAAGTCATATTGCTTAGTCATCACATTTAAAAAAATGCTGGGTTGTTTTAACCCAATTGTGGGTCAAATATGGACAAACTCAAACACTGGGTTGAAAATGTAACTCAATGTTTCAGTTTTTCCATATTTGACCCACAATTGGGTTAAAACAACCCAGCATTTTTAGAGTGTAAAATCAATACACTTGCAAGAACCAATAAAATAGCAGCAAAAGTGTTTTACAATACAACAGGAACACAATAACACGTTGTACTTATTTTTCGATGTAAGTACATAGTACTTAAAGCCACTTAATATAAAGTGGGACCTAATTATTTTTACTGACCTCTACAATTGATTCTTCAAAAATGTTCATTTTTGAAAAGCATTTGGGTTTTTAACAACACAATGAGAAAATAACCAATTTTAATTTCATTTGGATGAGGCATTCCCTTCAAGGCAACTCAGATGCATCTTTTTGAACTCTAAATATTGAAACTGCATGAACTGCGCGACACTGAATCCGTGTCATTTCTGGGAAAAGTTGCTTTTCATTTAATGTTCCTTAATTTTAGGCCTTCTATCATTCTTTGTCCTCAAAACACTCACTCTTTCCCTCTAACGATCTTCCATCCTTCACTCTCTCGGTGTCTGTCAGATCTGATCTGGAGCAGGGCCGGAGAGAAGAAGAGAGAGAGAGAGAGAGAGAAGAGTCCTGAGAGAGTTACGTTTCCTGCCTGCCGAGTCTGCTCACACAACCTCTCTTTGTTTTACTGGCCTTTTTTTTCCCTCGTTTTTTCATCCCCCTCCACCATGAAAAACACACAGCAGCCAGGAGGAGAAGAGGGGTCAGAAACGGATGGGGAGAACAGAGAGAGGTGGAGAGCAGACGGTACACATCATCGGAATTCGCAAAGAAAACAGAGGTGGTGGCCGTCGCTACTGTCTGATAGAGACGAGGAACTCGACGAGGAACGAACACTGACGGATCCCACCACTCAGATCTTCTCAGCGAGACTCGTATTCCTAATTCAATCCCAGCAGATGTGCATCTGGGATATGGGATGCTTTTTTTAAACGTCTCCTGTCCTGGATTCGATGGCCATAAATGTAGATTTTGCTTCGCTGTCAGTAATGCTGTTCTCCGGCACACATCACAGGGCCGAGCAGGCCGTCTCCAGCGTGTTGTGTTGTTAGTGTGCTGTGTGTGTTTGGGTGTGGGTGTCTCCTCAGAGACCAGGCTTCTGCTCTCAGAGTCAAAACAAGATTCTCGCCCAGCCAGACGTCTAGACTCGCTCAGTTCTTAAACGAGACGTAAAAAAGTTCGAGGTATATGGACATTTTTAAGCAAACTATTGCCTGAGATGCAAATGTGGCCGTTTATACGGGAAGCACTCATGCATTCAGAACGCGGTTTGATTTATAGGCTCTCCTTGAAATCTGGAGAGTTTCCCTGCGTTTGCCGAGCCGGACCAACGTGAAGCCTCAGATCACGAGTGAGAGAGTAAAGCAGCAGCAGCTCTGAGTGTAATCAACAAATAAGAGAAATGAGTATAAAACAAACACAGCACACACTAAATATAGGGCAAAATAGTATCTGTCTGTCTGTCTGTCTGTCTGTCTGTCTGTCTGTCTGTCTGTCTGTCTGTCCATCCGTCCATCCATCTATCTACCTATCCCCATCCATCCATCTATCTATCCATCCGTCCATCCATCCATCCATCCATCCATCAGTCCGTCCATCCATCCATCCATCCATCCATCCATCCATCTATCTATCAGTCCATCTATCTGTCCATCTATCTGTCCATAAATCCGTCCATCTATCCATCTATCTGTCCATCCATCCGTCCATCCGTCCATCCATCCATCCATCCATCCATCCATCCATCCATCCATCCATCCATCTATCCATCAGTCCATCTATCTGTCCATCTATCTGTCCATACATCCGTCCATCTATCCATCTATCTGTCCATCCATCCATCTATCTGTCCATCCATCCGTCCATCCATCCACTCCATCCATCCATCCATCCATCCATCCATCTAACTTTTTATCCATCCATCCATCCATCCATCCATCCATCCATCTATCTAACTTTTCATCCATCCATCCATCCATCCATCCATCCATCCATCCATCCATCCATCCATCCATCCATCCATCCATCCATGGATAGATATTTAGATAGTAGACAGCCATCTATCCATCTACTATCTATAGGCATCCATCTACTATCTGATCCATCTATCTATCCATTCAGCCATCTGTCTATCCATCCATACATCTACTATCTATCTATCCATCCATCCATGGATAGATAGTAGCCAATCATTTGTCTATCCACCCACCCATCCATCCAACCATCCAACCATCCAACCATCCAACCATCCAACCATCCATCCATCCATCCATCCATCCATCCATCCATCCATCCATCCATCCATCCATCCATCCATCCATCCATCCTAGTCACTTGTTTAGTAACACACTTCTTAGTACAGGAGTGTAGTACACACACACACACACACACACACACACACACACACACACACACACACACACACACACACACACACACACACAGCATAACCATGCTGACTGATTACTTTTTGGAACAGTGAACTTATGATGCCTTAAAATACAAACTGTTTTTTGAAACGGAGCCATTTAGAATACTAAACAGGAGATCAGTTGTTAAGATCAGTATAATATGCTATTTATTGTTCTAAGTGGAGGATTAATCTGTATTAATCTTTAACTAGCCGTGTGAAATTGGCCTGAAATAAATAGCCTAAGATGAAAGGGCAAGTGAAAATAAATCCAGCCCATAAGTCTTGCTATCAAAGTTTGATCTTCTGCTGATAAATGATGACCTGTGAAATGGCCACTCTTTGAGGAGTTTTAGCATTTTTTGCATTTGATTAAATCACTAGCTAAAGTAAATTTCAGCGTTATACAAAGGATGCTCTGAGAAGTTTTCCCATGATGCTCTGCTATGATTGACAGCGGTGAGAAGAGGGTCAAAGGTCTTACAGCCTTCTCAGCATTATCTTATCTTTAAGTTCACTGTACTAATGACCCTAATGTGTGTCTGCTGGCTGCGAGTGGAGAACAGGTGGTCTGACTTCTGGCTTGGATCACAGACAGCCGGTCCTCTGGTCTTCCCCAGATAGGCTCAGGACTATCACTGTTATTGCAGTCTTGTGCTTTCTGAAGTGGGAATGGCCAAAGCGCCCCGTTCTCCAGAGAGACTGTCAAACATTTACTTAAATGGTTTATGGAAACCGATTTCCTTGATGAGTTTGAGAGGCTGATCTCATTTGGATGCGTGATCTTGTGTTATCATTGGAAAGTACACAAGTAAATTACATAAATGAGTCACAGTAATCGTTGTCTATAATCTCTGTGGTCATGTACGCAAGAACAATCTAAAAACTTTGGGAGGAACAATTTTAAAACTTAGCAGCTTTGCACATAAATATTATTAAAATTGGTGCTTAATATTAAATTGATCCAGTAGTCCTGCCTGACTTGCTTAGATCATACACAGTAAGACTGCACTTAAACAGCTGAAGATTCAACAGTGTGGATTTGTTTCATATTATTTTTATTATTTATAATATAATATAATATAATACATTTCATTAAAAACTATTTTGATTTCAAAGTCCCAGCAGACAACTTAACAACAATCCACAAAAATCCAAAGCCCAACGCTATGGAAGCTAGTTTCCGCCACAGAATGGAAAATAAAAAAGATAATTGCGACTTTATTTTCTCAAGAATACGTGTTGTAAGTGATCAGAAATGCATGATATAAAGTCGAAATTGTGTGTTGTAAAGTCAGAAATTCATGATATAAAGTTTTTTTAGAATTTGTGTGTTGTAAAGTCAGAAATGCATGATATAAAGTCAAAATTGTGTTATAAAGTCAGAAATGCATGATATAAAGTCGAAATTGCGAGATATATAGTCGAAATTGCGAGACATAAAGTCGAAATTGCGTGATATAAGCTAAAGTCAGAAATGCATGATATAAAGTCAGAAATTCAAAGCAATGTAATATAAAGTCGAAATTGCATGATATAAAGTCAGAAATGCATGATATGAAAGTCGAAATTGTGTAATATAAAGTTGAAATTGCATGATATAAAGTCAGAAATGCATGATATAAAGTCGAAATTGCATGTTGTAAAGTCAGAAATGCATAATATAAATTTGTAATTGCGTCTTGTAAAGTCAGAATTGCAGAGATATAAAGTCGAAATTGCGAGATATAAAGTCAGAAATGCATTATATAAAGTCGAAATTGCTTGTTGTAAAGTCAGAAATGCACAATTTAAATTCGTAATTGCATATTGTAAAGTCATAATTGCTAGATATAAAGTTCGAAATTGCGTGTTGTAAAGTCAGAAATGCACGATATAAATTCGTAATTGCGTGTTGTAAAGTCATAATTGCGAGATATAAACTATTCTGAGGGAAAAAAAGTTTCCTTTTCCCTTTAGAATTGGCTTGATAACTCCGTGTTTTGCAAGTTTATATCTCAGAATTTGGAGAAAAAAATGTCAGAATTTCGAGATATAAACTTGCAATTATGTGTTATGAAAGTCAGAATTGCGAGATGTAAACAGACAATTGTGAGGGAAAAAAGTCGAAATTGCGAGATAAACAGTCTAAATTCTGTCTTTTTTTCCTCTGAATTGCGACTTTATATCTCAGAATTGCAACTTATTTCTCACAATTCTGACTTCATGTCTCGCAATTGTGAGATAAAAAGTCGCAATTATTATTATTATTTTTTTAATTCAGTGGCGTAAACAAGCTTTTTCATACAACGCTGCCAAATGTTTCTGTTTTAAAAATACATTTATTATTTAGCAACCCCTGAGTTGTTGACTGGTTTTATGTGTAGCTGTTAATGCAAATGAAAAAATAATCCAAAATGGGAAAAAATGCACACTAAAACAGCATGCACACTATAAGTGTAAAAGGATGAAACAAGCTAAAAAAAGTAAAATAACACACACACACACACACACACACAGATATATATAGACTGTTCGACTTTCGCATCAATACACTATGCCAGACTGTTTCGATTATCGCATAGCAACAAGTCATTTTGGAGCAGATATTGATCCTATAGTAGACCAACAGAAACATATTGCCCTGTATTTACTGATGTTTCAGTCCTCATGCACAATACACCCCTACATCTCTGTTATTGTGGTACACGTGTCTTCCATTAACACAATTTGTAGACGCTTGAGTTCAGTTGTGCTGTATTGTCCATAAAGACACCTGTCTCAGCCTTTCTCTGTGTCTCTCGCTCCTGCAGGTTTGGTCCAGTGTGGCACGTGGCTTTTGTCTTGCTAATGCTCTCTGAGAGCCCTCTGCTGCCCATGTTCAGGTGGAAATTGAATGCTTGATGCTTTTATTTGCGCCACACAAAGACAACACCTGCTGGCCCCGGAGCCCGGCTCTGACACACCGAGAGAGGGACGGGGCCAACAAAACACTCTATAATGCCATTATTTTGATATAATGTTAAGATTTCCTCATGTCGTTTCCATATGCTTTATTCACCTTTGTGCCTCAGAATTAGTGGATGCTACTATAAGGATTACCAGTGGAAATGGTATTATTGCAAGTGTATATGAAAATGATGGTTGACAATCATTGAAACATACCGTCTTTGGCAGCCAAGCAGGTGACTGGTCGGCATGAGATGGTGTGTTGTATGATATTGATGAGCTGCCTGAAACACAACACAACAAACATACATTTTTAGAATAATAAAGATGTTAGAGTAAAACATTCATTGAGGTTAAAAATCAGATTCTCTGACAAGACTTAAACATTTAGCTTTATATAATTAATATTAATATGTTTAATGTATATACAATTTATTATATATATTATTATATATTCTTAATAAATAAATCATTATTATGATATAAAGTACACTGTAAAATGAATGCGCTTTATGTAATCAAAACAAATTGTGGCAACAGATTACAAGCAATATTATTAATTATTTAACAATAGAATTGAGTAATATTTAATCAAATTATTTCATTAAAAGTTAACCATTCAAAATGAGTAAAACTTTTTTTAGAAAGTATGTTTAAGTCACCATTATGATGCTCAGTGTTTGTTTTAGGTTTGTTTTAAATGAACGGTTTTCTCCTTCAGTGATTCTGCTTGTTAACATCAGGTGTCTTCAATGTTGGCTATAAAAATAAAGATAATATAAAATAATTAATCTTTGACGTCTATCTGTTATTCAGATATTTTTGTTTAATTTTTTGGTGTAAATTTTACTCATTTTAAATGGTTAACTTTTAAGAAATATTTTGATTAAGTATTACCCAATTCTAATTTGTTCAGTTTAATTAATAATATTGTTTGAAATCTGTTTCCACAATTTTATTGATTAGATAAAGCATATTAATTTTTAGAGTGTATATATCATATCATACAATTATATCATAAAAAAACAAAATAATTACATTTAGTGAGGTTAAAAATCAACAAAATCAAATGCAGTTACATTCTAAAGACAATACTTATATAATGTTAGAAACAAATATTATATTTATTGTTATGCTTTTTCAAAAAAAATTACCTATTAATGTGCTTATGTCTAAGTTTTGAGGTGTATAAACAATGTAGTAATAACTATGTAATTACATTGTAACAAGCCATCAAATTGCATATTATATAACAAGGCACTTAATCAACCAATGAACATCTATCATTGATTCCCAGCATTCATTTCTCTTCACACCAGCTCCTCGGTTTTGTCATTACAATCCAAACACAATCTACACTTCGCACAGAGAGAGGCATTCATGTGCAGAGTGTGTTTCCAGTGAGCCGTCCCTGAAGCGCTCTCTTCATTTTACCTGCTTTAACTCATAAATCAGCGCAAAGGAAAACAGAAGGAAAATTGCACTGGCAAAACACGAGTCTTCCTACTATACGGACGGAGCGGAGGGATTTCGGGATTCATTTATTTTTTCTGAATGAAGAAAAGGAAGGGGTGATATTTGTCGTTTTTCTTTGATCAGCTCAGAGAAGATAGGAGGGTGTTTTAATGTGTGTAAGTGTGTTTTTATGGGGAGGAGAGCGCATTGAAGACATATTTTAACCTCCGGGCCCCTGAACCCCCCTGAGCGGTGCTGTTGGGGCCACAGAACAGGCCAGGCTTTGTGTGGGGTGCGATCTGCACATGGCAATCAAAGACTGCTGTTCCTATACTGAAATAAACCACACGTCCATGGAAGAAAGAGAGAAACTTTTATAGGAAAACCAGCATGAAAAATAAAGACAAACGTTCTGTACTACAACATCTATCTATCTATCTATCTATCTATCTATCTATCTATCTATATCTATCTATCTATCTATCTATCTATCTGATCTATCTATCTATCTATCTATCTATCTATCTATCTATCTATCTATCTATCTATCTATCTATCTATCTATCTATCTATCTACGCCCAACTACACACGGATGTGACAGATGTAAAACACATCCATCCATCCATCTACGTCCATCCATCCATCTATCTATATCCATCCATCCATCCATCCATCTATATCCATTCATCCATCCATCTATCTACATCCATCCATCTATCCATCCATCCATTCATCTTCATCCATCCATCTATCTACGTCCATCCATCCATCTCCATCATTCCATCCATCTATCTACATCCATCCATCTACGTCCATCCATCCAACTCCATCATTCCATCCATCTATCTACATCCATCCATCTATATCCATTCATCCATCCATCCATTGCGTCATCCATCCATCTATCTATATCCATTCATCCATCCATCCATCCATCCATCTATCTTCATCCATCCATCCATCTACGTCCATCCATCCATCTCTCATCATTCCATCCATCTATCTACATCCATCCATCTATCCATCCATCCATCCTCATATCCATTCATCCATCCATCCATCCATCCATTCATCTATCTACATTCATCCATCCATCCATCCATCCATCTCGTCCATCCATCCATCTATCCATCCATCTACATCCATCCATCCATCTATATCCATTCATCCATCCATCCATCTACATCCATTCATCCATCCATCCATATCCAGTCCATCCATCCATTAATCCATCCATCTATATCCATCCATCCATCCATCCATCCATCTATCTACATCCATCCATCCATCCATCTATATCCATCCATCCATCCATCTACGTCCATCCATCCATCCATCCATCCATCCATCCATCCATCCATCCATCCATCCATCCATCTATCTACATCCATCCATCCATCTATCTACATCCATCCATCCATCTACATCCATCCATCTATCCATCCATCCATCCATCCATCCATCCATCGGCATCCTCTTTGCTCAATTCAAATGTTGCAGGTCTGGATCATTGCATTAGTGTTCATTACTCAACACATATAACACAGACCACAAACTTGTCAGCACAGAAAACAGAACAACAGCCGATGTGAGACAACAACAGTGCTCAGGTTTAATCCCAGACATTGTAAGTTATGATTCAATCTTCCAACAAGCTGTACAGTAGAACTGTAGATTCAGAGATGCACAAAATCCCACGACAGTATTCGGGAAAGCACTGAAACATCCAACATAAGCGATAATCCACCACAAGTGGAGGACAGATCAATAAAAGCTTGTGGGAAAGGGAGAGAGAGCTAGAGAGAAACAGAGAGAGAGGGGGAATAGGCTGTTCATATGTTTATGGTCTGTGTAAACCATCAACGGTCTCTGAATGTCCCACTCTGAATTATCACTGTGACCAGTCTGTCTCATAACTACAGCCAGACCTGCGGCAACTGTGTGTGTGTCAATGTTAACTTTTTTCTTAGACCTTTCAACAACAATAAAACCCTGACAAATTTAGCTTTCTGGTCAAAAAACATATGAGTCAATTCGTTCATTTTGTTAGTTGAATGAACCAAATTACATGAAAAACGTTCAAACAGGAGAGTCAAGAATGAGCTTATAGCAAGGCGAGCATTTGAGCTTATAAAACTAAAAACTTTGTTATTTGTTTTTTAAATGAGCGATTGTTTCACTAGATAATACCCTTATTCATCGACTAGAATCGTTTAAAGCCCTTTGAACAGTTTGGACTGAAACTGTCTTTTGGACCTTGAACCGTTTGGTTCCCATTGAAGTCCATTATATGGAGAAAATCCTGGAATGTTTTCATCAAAAACCTTAATTTCTTTTCGACTGAAGAGAAGAATAGACATGGACATCTTGGATGACATGGGGTGAGTAAATTATAAGCAAAAGTTTTTTTAAAAGTGAACTACTCCTTTAATAAAACAACCAGAACGTGACCCTTTTTTATTTGAATTAAACAAAAGAGTTCAGTATGTATTTGTGTAAAGTATGTATTTCTGTGCATGTATAGTCTTACTCCTGGAAGTGTTCTAACACATGCACACACACACACACACACACACACACACACACACACCTTTCCAGTCTGTAAGTGTGTAAGCTGAGCTAAAGGCAGCAGTTCAGCACCGCTCCCCTCCTGCAATGAAATTCCAACAAATTCTCAAATTGCAGCTAAATTGAAAGCACATTGGTGAGGGGGCGGCAATCGCTAATAAAATCTGAATAACTGACCAACTGCGAAGTCAAAACAAAACCTCCTCCAGATATCATCACCATCGAGCTTCAGCATCACCAAACATATTCACCAGCTCGGCTGGTTATGATGCGTGTGTGTGTGTGTGTGTGTGTGTGTGTGAGTCAGCGCCTGCAGTTTGACCAGAGGCGGTGCCCGTCCCTGCCCTGCTCGGCTGTGTAAAGACGTAATAACACACAGGAATGTTAATCAGACTCTACATATGTGTATGAAACGATTACACAGCGGACTGTCACATTCGTGGACAGCGGGGACCGGAAACACGCAGCAGGCCGAGGGAAGCAGGGTGTGTGTGCGTGTGTTTGCGGATGTGTGTGAGGAGAACCAGAGGGCTTTATTGTGGAGGGCTGTGATTGTGTTTGTTTGTGTTACAAGAGGAAAATGACCATCTTTGGTTTCTAACCCCGAGCCCCCAGAAATCAAGAGAAAGTTAAACATGTGGTCCTACATACATGTACACACACTACATAACACATGCTACTCTTTAAAGGGATAGTTCACCAAAAGAAATTACATTCTGTCATCATTTACTTTATTTTGAAGAATGTGTGAACTCTTAATGGTAAAAGACAGTAAAAATGATTTATGTTAATTGATGAATCCAAATGAGACATATTGTTAAATAAACAGTTTTTGGAAGTGAAAAAGAACAAGTCATCGTTTAAGGAGTAGTTCACTTTTGAAAACTGTTCAAAGGGCTTTAAACGATTCTCGTTTATCAAAATGAATGAACGAATGTTTCACAGAGTCAATTTGTGCGTTTCGTTTGTTGAATGCACGTTCATGACTCTCCCTGTTCGAACTCGTTTATCAAAATTAACGGATGTTTTTCTGAGTCAATTTGTTCGTTTCGTTCGTTGAATGCATGTTCGTGACTCTCCTGTTCGAACTCATTTATCAAAATGAACGAATGTTTTTCTGAGTCAATTTGTTCGTTTCGTTCGTTGAATGAACCAAATGTCACGTAAAAAGATTTCGTTCATTTTGATGAATTAGTTTGAACAGGAAAATCACGACGTGCATAGCAGAACAGAGCAAGGCAAGCATTTGTGCTTATAAAACTTAAACTTTATTATTTATTTATTAAATGAGCGATCATTTCACTTGATAAGACCCTTATTTATCGTCTGTTGTCGTTTAAAGCCCTTTGAACAGTTTGCACTGAACCTGTCTTTTGGACCTTGAACCGTTTGGTTCCCATTGAAGTCCCTTATATGGAGAAAAATCCTGGAATGTTTTCATCAAAAACCTTAATTTCTTTTCGACTGAAGAAAGAAAGACATGGACATCTTGGATGACATGGGGGTGAATAAATTATCAGCAAAAGTTTTTTTTTTTTTTCAAAAGTGAACTATTCCTTTAATTATGTCTTATATAATTATTACACAAATTGGCATACATTTTCTGTGCATTTTTACAGTAAAGCAGCCGCAACTTTATTTTTATTATTTACCATGAATATGTTGGCAATATCAGTTATTATTGTTCTTCTCTGGAACACAAAAGGAATATTTTTTGAGGGATACGATATTGCTTTGGACCTTATGGTTGTAGACCACTGACATCAATAGTATTTTAAAATATCCACCCCCAAAAAACAGGTTTGGATTGAAATGAGGAGCAAATGACGACAGAATTTTTAATTTGGGGGATGAACTAACTCTTATAAAGTCACAAACAGGTAAAAGGAACTCTAATATGTTTTGGCGGAGAGCGAGTATAGCCTCTGGTAGATGGGACAAGACCATCTCTCTTATTATTATTTGATTTTCGCTCGGGACGCCTTCCAAGGCAATACAAATGGTGGAGTGGAGGATTACGAACTTTTTCTTCTGTTTCCAAAACACACAGGCTAAATCAAAGAAAGAGCAGAAGGCAGATCCACAATGCCCGGCGCGTAAGCTCTGGCTCAGTCCCGAGGCATTCGTCCCTAATGAAAACTCAAAAACCCAGTTCTTTTTTTAAAAAGCCCAAAAAACACCTGACGGCTCACAGACAGGCCAAGCTCTGCCCTGCGACTCACAATGGCTCTCTGTTAAACTCCGAGTCTGTATGCGGGCCCACAGCCTGGCCACCAGCACAAAACCGTCGACACCCACGGAATAAAGTTCCCATTACCTCACAGCAGAATCCATCTCTGCTTTAAGGAGGACCGTTTTTAAGCACTCGGCCCTGCTGGGACTCCACCCACCTCAGAGGCGAGCTGCTGTCATAATGTTTGGACGGGCCAGCTGCTCTTCCCATCCCAGCAAACTGGGACCTTTCGGAGAACGCAGAGCTTCTGTTTACCCGAGATGTGGCGTATCCTCCCGACATCTCGCTTATAGATGGCACTGAAGTATTCGAGTGGATGAGTGGACTTAGTTTTCGCCAAAGCCGTGGGATTCTTGCCAAAAAAACGAAGGGAAATAACATAAGAAATCCCTTGGAAGAGAAATGGGGCAAGATGCCTCTGTTGTAAATTAGGGATAAACTTTCCTGTGTAGCAGTGTGCATGCATGGGCCTCGTCTCCGGGGCCATGCACCTGGGCTTCATCTCTCCGAGTCTGAGGCCCAGAAGCACTCAGGGGGAGATGATTGGGACGGGACGCTCGCTGAAATTCATAATCGTCAGCGACTCTGCCAAACCAAATGCGTCCAATAAAAGTCAAGCAGGTGAGAGAGACAGGAGCTCTCCCTACTACAGCGTAATGTGCAAACTATCTTATAAAATATTGCTGTAAACTTGATCTCGGTGTGGTTCGAGCGAACTGCGGCAAAAACAACGTGGAATAAACTCTTTGGCTCCATCGCTCGCATGGATTGTCTTGCATTAAACAGTTGCAATTACTTCCAAACTTTTTACTGTTGTGGTGCAATTAATACAAGCTTTTCCAACTAGTTTGGAAGTCAGTTGCTTGGCACTTCATAAATAGTCATAAACAGAATTAACACTGCAAAGGTTTTGGAGTGATGTTTAGAGAAATGTTTTGTCTTGAAGTAATTGAATGCAATCTGTCATTAAAGATAGTCAAACTATCATACACTCATCTGTATTCTTTAACAAGGTACAGTTTTGTTCCCCATTTACCCCTAAAGTGTGTATATTGGGACCTTAAAGGAGTAGTTCACTTTAAAAAAAAAAAAAAAACTTTTGCTGATAATTTACTCACCCCATGTAATCCTAGATATCCATGTCATTCTTTCTTCAGTCGAAAAGAAAATAAGGTTTTTGATTAAAACATTCCAGGATTTTCTCCATATAATGGACTTCAATGGGAACCAAACGGTTCAAGGTCCAAAAGACAGTTTCAGTGCAAACTGTTCAAAGGGCTTTAAATGATTCCAGACGATGAATAAGGGTCTTATCAAGCGAAACGATCGCTCATTTAAAAAAAATAATAAAAATGACAAAGTTTAAGTTTTATAAGCACAAATGCTTGCCTTGCTCTGTTCTGTGATGCGCGTCCGTGACTCTCCTGTTCGAACTCGTTCATCAAAATCAACGAATCTTTTCCAGAGTCAACTTGTTCATTTCGTTCGTTGAATGAACCAAATAAACGAGTTCGAACAGTTTTGCAAGGCGAGCATTCGCAAGGCGAGTTCGCAAGGCGAGCATTTGAGCTTATAAAACTTAAACTTTGTTTTTTTTAAATGAGCGATCGATTTCGTTTGATAAGACCCTTATTCATCGAACTAGAATCGTTTAAAGCCTATTGAACAGTTTGTACTGAAACTGTCTTTTGGACCTTGAACCATTTGGTTCCCATTGAAGTCCATTATATGGAGAAAAATCCTGGAATGTTTTCATCAAAAACCTTAATTTCTTTTCGACTGAAGAAAGAAAGACATGGACATCTTGGATGACATGGGGGTGAGTAAATTATCAGCAAAAGGTTTTATAAAAGTGAACTACTCCTTTAAAGGAACATTTCAATAGTAGTTTCTACATTTTCAATAGTTTCTACTGGCGGAAGCTACCTGCTTTTTTGGAATGCAGGAACCCTGAACGATTTTAGGAATAGCTTTTATAGGAAGTATACGATGATTGGCCTAACGCATTCACATCCACCATTTTTAAAAATTAGTGTAAACACAGTTTATAGGCTACGATATACATTTCACTCACACACACAACAGCGAGTGATGGGCCGATGTCAATGTTTCCCTACAGGAAACTCTGCTCCGCTAGCGCCATCGGTCATCAACCACACGGCAAACGCTACAATATTTTCGTATACCGGTTACTTTCTTTGTTTAACAGTTCTATCCAATAGCATATTAGATAAAAATACAAATAACGTAATTAATGGCGATCTCTGGCGATCTCAGCGCCGTCAAAATAAAAGTCCCGCACAACAACAATGGCTGCATTTTCCAAAAGCACCATAGTTGGGAATTGTTCTACGATCAACTTAGGCTTGTGATACTTTACGTCACTTCAGAGATTCGTACTGTCAGTGTGAACTCAACCAGGAAAATGGCACTAGGGAAACATTTAGTTCTCTGCGAACACCCATAACTAGTACAAAATCCCCAATAATTACCTAAAGTGTCCATATTAGTACCTTTTGAAATGATACAACCATTTTTTTCCCTGACAAAAATATTATAATATTGTGGTTGAGATATGTTGCAATATACAGTATAAAGCAATCCACAGAATAACACACATAGGCACAAACACACTATGAGAAATGCAGCAAAAGTAGCCAATCTCAATGGAATTCACTATCGTGTGGACTTACTTTCCCTGAGGTAATTGAGATGTGAGAGCAGGACCTCCGTGTTATAAACGCTGGTAAGTCTCAGGAAGTCTTCTTTGCTCATCTTGCAAAGCTCTTTTCCATCTGTGTTGTGGAACATGGCTGTGTCGATCTCCTGAAGACCATACTCTTTAATGGCCCAGTCTAACCATTGCCGCACATGGTCTGGAGACCAGAGAGAAGGGTCTGAGATACACAAAATAAAGCCACACGTTAGCGGTTCAGATATACAGTCGCTTACCAGCAGCATTCATTGGTTTAAGTGTGAAAAGCGACTACTATACAGAGAACAGATCTTATAATGTCTTGATGTACAGAAACATTTTCAGATAAACTAAGTAATAATTTCTGCAACATTAGTGGCACCAAACAGAAATACAAAAGTTATGGTCATGTATCAATATCTCATTTTCTCCAGATATAACAATTATTGGGATTATGAGGAAAATCAATCACAATTAAAAGAAACCAAGAGCATAATAATAATAATAATGAATGGCCACTGCTGGCTTCCTTATGTTTGGAAACATAATTTCCCCTTTAGTAGAACTGAACATTTGATATTCAGCTATTTTATTGTAATGTCATTTTGGTATTAACGTTGTACCCTGATTAAACATTCATTTATGTTGACTAGGGGTGTATCAATATATCATACAACAAAATATGTATTGTGGATAGAGACAATGTATAGTTAACTTAAGATAAAAATGACAGTGTGAGGTATAAAATGTAATATAATGTATAATAATGCAGTATTTGTGGGTCTTGATAAAACGTCAGAACGTCTTAAAAAGAAAAAAGTGCCGTACATTATTTTAAGTAATAATAGAGTCAGTAACAGTGTGGAAGCATTATTTAATTCGTCTAAGCATCAGAATCATAAATATTGTTATTCTGGTGTTTCTATTGTCTTGCATTGGGTCCAAACCTGTTCATTTACAGCCACCATGTAATATCAAATTTAGCAGTAAAATTTTTGTTAAAGTATTAGTTCATTTTTTTAAACTTTTGCTGATAATTTACTCACCCCTGTGTCATCCAAGATGTCTTTGTCTTTCTTTCTTCAGTCGAAAAGAAATTTAGGTTTTTGAAACATTCCAGGATTTTTCTCCATATAATGGACTTCAATGGGGACCAAATGGTTCAAGGTCCAAATGAGAGTTTCAGTGCAGCTTCAAAGGGCTTTAAAACAATTCCAGACGATGAATAAGGGTCTTATCTAGGACCCTTCGAGTCATGACTTCGAAAAAAGATTTAGTTTTTGATGAACGAGTTCAAACAGGAGAGTCACGACGCTCATCACAGAACAGAGCAAGGCGAGCATTTGTGCTTATAAAACTTATAAAATATTTATTTTTTGAAATGAGCGATTGTTTCGCTTGATAAGACCCTTATTCATCATCTGGTGTCGTTTAAAGCCCTTTGAAGCTGCACTGAAATGCTCATTTGGACCTTGAATTGTTTGGTCCCCATTGAAGTCCATAATATGGAGAAAAATCCAGTAATGTTTTCATCAAATTTCGACTGAAGAAAAGAAGACATGGACATCTTGGATGACATGGGGGTATTGGTACACCCATAATTTTGACGAACAATGAATACCTGCTGGGACGATAACTCTCCTCTCATTGGTTGTCATGTTTGGAGGCGGAGCACACTTCTCATCCATGTAGCCAGTATAGTTCATCTGAGATGTGTCGGTCCCACCCACCATCTTATTGCATTTCCCCACACTACAGTCCACCGGGGACTCTCTGCCAGGAAGAGAAAGGTTATCGCTTACTAATGCTTATCTCAGACAGAACAACAGAATAATGCTCTTGACAAACGAGGACGTACCTGGATCCATTGATGTGGTCATATTCTCGTTTGACGTTAACTCGCACAGGCTGGCTGATCCACTCCTGCTGAGGAGGAATAGGGTTGATCTTGCTGTGTCTGGGCGTAATCCTGTGTGCCGGACGCGGTCATGTCCGTCTTGGGTAAAGGAGCAGCAGAAGCGTATGGAGGCTCAAACAGAGACTGGTCTTCACTCACCACTGACAGCGCCTCCTGGAGGATTGAAGAGCGCAGGCTATATCACTGTTTCTCATTGAAGCACATGACAAATGACTTTCAGTTCATCGTGTGTAATCAAGGAAAGAAACACACATTTCTAAATCGTTTCTCGCTGAAGGGCATTAGAACCACGGATGCGGAGCGCAAAGGAAGCAGTGCGATTGATTGCTTTCGTAGATTTAATATGTGAAGTCAACATGAAACACTTTGTGTGAAATGGATATTCAATAAAAAAAAATAATAATAAAAAGGACCACTGGGTATTGATGGGATTGTGAAAGAGTAGGAATTACATACCAGTGAAAAAAGAGGGATTATGTGATGTCATGTTTCAGAGATGGAGACATTTATTGTGTTTTGATCAATTTTTTATTTTTATTTTATGGAATAATGTGCACCAATGAATTGTGCATAGTAAAACATTGGAAAAGTAAACATTGTACATTTTGATTTCATGTTGACTTCACAGTATGCATCAGGTGCATAGAAATAAAATAACGACAACAATAATAGTAATAAAATCCAGCCATTTACTTCAGAGTTATGATTGGGAAAATAAACACAACATTGACTTTTAAACCTTTTGTTAACCGAGAAGAATTTTAAAATGTGACTTTCAATAAGCACAAGATTTCTTGTTCATGACTCATATGTGAGACGGAACAGAGGCAAGGTCACTTCTACATTTGCTCTCGTTGCAGGCGCTCAGCTGGGGTGATGTAGTTTTATTAAAGAAAACAAACGCGGCAGACAGGCTCCTCTGGAGAGATCCGCGTCTACACGTGCATGTGATCGTCTCCATTCACTTCTCACTCAAAGCTTTCTTTCAGTTTCGTGAAGACTATCTCCAATCAGTCGCCTGGATCTCCCGCTTATTCCAGTTACAAACACCTCTAAAACTCGGAACTTCCACTGAACTTTATACACTCAATTTTGGACAAACCCAGCCATTGGGTTACATTTTTAAATTACATTTTTAACCCAATGGCTGGGTTTGTCCATATTTGACCCAAAATTGGGTTAAAACAACCCAGCATTTTTTTAGAGTGTACTCAATAAATGAGAAAATGTTAACATTCACTTGACATTTTTAACCCAACATTTGTGTTTGTCCATATTTGACCCAAATTTTGGGTTGAAACAACCCAGCATTTTTTCAGAGTATACATTCAACAAAGCATGCACTGTAAACAATGCTGGGTTGCTTTAAACCAAATTTTGGGTAAATATGGACAAACCCAGCCATTGGGTTACATTTTTAAATTACATTTTTAACCCAATGGCTGGGTTTGTCCATATTTTACCCAGTATTGGGTTAAAACAACCCAGCATTTTTTAGAGTGTACTCAATAAATGAGAAAATTCACCTTAAAAAAAAAATAATAATAACATTTATAGGCTAAAAGACATTTGAGAGTGATTTTGGAGAGGATACTGTTCGATAACAAAAGAATGCTTCCTCTTTGGTATTTTTTCATCAGAATAATAAACTCTAAAAATGCTGGGTTGTTTCAACTCAAATTTAAGTCAAATATGGACAAACCCAAAATATGGGTTAAAGAATGTCATTTAAAATGTTAACTTTCACTTTACATTTTTAAACCAACATTCGGGTTTGTCCATATTTGACCCAAATTTAGGTTGAAACAACCCAGCATTTTTTCGAGTATACATTCAACAAAGCATGCACTGTAAACAATGCTGGGTTGTTTTAACCCAATTTTGGGTCAAATATGGACAAACCCAGCCATTGGGTTAACATGTAATTTAAATTACATGTAACCCAATGGCTGGGTTTGTCCATATTTTACCCAAAATTGGGTTAAAACAACCTGGCATTTTTTTAGAGTGTACTCAATAAATGAGAAAATTCACATTAAAAAAAAACATTTATAGGCTAAAAGACATTTGAGAGTGATTTTGGAGATGATACTGTTTGAAACAAAATAATGCTTCCTCTTTGGTATTTTTTCATCAGAACATACACTCTAACAAATGCTGGGTTGTTTCAACCCAAATTTGAGTCAAAAATGGACAAACCCAAAATATGGGTTAAAGAATGTAAAAATGTTAACTTTCACTTTACATTTTTAACCCAACATTTGGGTTTGTCCATTTTGACCAAAATTTGGGTTGAAACAACCCAGCATTTTTGAAGTATACATTCAACAAAGCATGCACTGTAAACAATGCTGGGTTGTTTTAACCCAATTGTGGGTAAAATATGGACAAACCCAGCCATTGGGTTACATTTTTAAATGACATTTTAACCCAATGGCTAGGTTTGTCCATATTTTACCCAAAATTGGGTTAAAATTTCGGCATTTTTTTTTTTTTTTTGTGTACTCAATAAATGGGAAAACTCACCTTTAAAAAAAAAAACTTTTAAAGGCTAAAAGACATTTGAGAGTGATTTTGGAGATGATACTGTTTGATAACAAAATAATGCTTCCTCTTTGGTCTTTTTAATCAGAACATACACTCTAAAAAATGCTGGGTTGTTTCAACCCAAATTTAGGTCAAATTTGGACAAACCCAAATGACGGGTTAAGAATGTCATTTAAAATGTTAACTTTCCCTTTCAACATTACATTACATTTTTAACCCAACATTTGGGTTTGTCCATATTTGACCAAAATTTGAGTTGAAACAAGTACAGTGTTCATTAAAGCATGCATTTCACAATTAACCATTCAATCTCTGGCTAAAGGGGTTCTTGGGACACTCATCATCAGTTATTCATTTTCCCTATTTGTTTTTTTCCGAACTTTGCTGACAGTCGTCATCAATTGGCTCAGTGTCCCGCGGACAGTATCGGGGCGACCCACAGCAGCAGGCCGGTGGCACGATAAGTATGGCAGAGTTAAGGAATGCCTTCATGCTGCCAGATAAGGCCAGAGCTGCTATTATGACTGTTACACGTTACTTACACGCAGACATATCAGCCTCCACCATATAATTCATGATTGGCAGTCAGTCTTTCCCAAGATTACAGAGGGCTGTAAAAATAGGAAAATCTAATTCCACACTCACGCTCGTACATACGTGCAGACGGGCCTGTCAAAAGGCGAAATTCCTTCAATGGTCAGCGCACAAGTGCACGCTTCTTCTTACAATGAGGTTAAAATACTCCACAAAGGTGCCAATTTCCTTGAGCTATAAATTGGCCGTGTCTGCATGGCTCGCTTAAACCGTCCAGAACCACATGGGTTAAACTGCGTTCAGTGTTGTAGATTTACACACGAGCCGTATTAGAAATTCCATACTGTCGTATATTAGAAATTATCTCTATTTTGAACATGCATTTGAGAAAACATAATAGCCACAATCATCACAGAAGATGAGTCATTATGTCGGGATGTACAGGCACATTAAAAGCACAGTGCTATTTTATACAGAGGCCATTCCTGTCTTTTGTTCAAGGAGGAAAAGGAAACCTGACAGGAAACCAGATTGTGTGGAACAGGAAACACCCATGGATTGAGACACCCTCCTCATTGTCGAGCTAAAGTGAACAGTTAAAAATCAATCAAGAGAGCTATCCGATGCAAATTCCACAGGACTAACACACACATTCATGATAAGATGCGATTATAAAAACGAATAATTGATAACAACGTTCCAAGATAATTAAGGGTCACACATTATATTAGTTGTATTTTATACACTATGTACTTCATTTAAAGTCTAAAGGTTAGGTTTAGTGTATGGAGTATGGCTGATGAAAATTCTATATAATAAATTATATAATTATATTATAATAAGAAATAAATTATATTGTAAAGCATATTACTAGATTAGTATAGTACAAGTATTTTTTTAATGTTTATTTAATCTTTATTATTAATATATATATATATATATATATATATATATACACACACATATATATATATATATATATATATATATATATATATATATATATATATATATATATATAACAAGTAAATTACATGTATTTTAAATGTTTAATTTAATGTTTAATGTTGCAGTATGGCTGATGAAAATTCAACTCTGCATCAAATATTTTAAAGTATATTACAAGAAAAAAACATTTTAAATCAATAATATTTCTCAATATTACTATTTTTGATGAGCACAGAGACTCCTTTTAAAAACATTAAAAATAGTAATGTTTCCAACTTTTGAACAGTGCAATACACATTGAACTTACATACGATTAGTGTTCATCAGAACATATTATATTATTTAAACTGAGTTATGATTATGCTTTATTCAAATTAATTTATTTCTAAAGATACGTAGCTACAATTGTAAAGTCGAAATGAATTATATGTTGGAATTGTAATACTACTACTACTACTAATAATAATATGCTATAATAACAAGTAATGTCAACAATTATCTTACAAAAACATGCACTTGTTTTCTCAATGCTATACGACTTAAAACGATAATGCATGCCCTTTTGCATTAAAATCATCCTCCATTTGTCCTCAGTCACCCCACTGCAATCGAAACAGACTATTTAACATGATACAATCTAAAACAAGCATAATGTGTACGGCCCCAAACATATACCACACCCAAAACCACTTATATGACCGCAAAAAAGGAGTGTTTGAATGTGCAGCCCTCCCCTCCTGCACGAGTCAACAATTAATCAGTGATCATTACCTTATTTGATGCTCGTAACATTTAAATCAAATATTGATAGTTGTTTTTAATCAGATGGGGATTATCCATTTAATATATAACAGTCCATGCTATTACTCTAAATATCGAAATGCACAGATCAGCGGCGTGGACCACACACTTATTCTTCTAAATGGAGCGCAAGTTTTGTTGTTGTTTGTTTTACTCTATGGACTGTAGTCTTTGTGTACGCACAACCCAAGAACACACTATAGCAATTATTATCAGTTATCAGAAGAAGGGAAAGAACTTGGAGTGATATTTTGCTGTGGGTGGGCTCGGCTTTTGAACTATATGAATGGTTGGAAAACCTCGGCACGGTGCCACTCCAATTGCGCAGCCACATCTCCAGCCTAAAGCTTTATGATTTATATAAACCACTGCACTGCATTCATTCACACACACACACACACGCGCGCAAGCGCGCCATAATAT
The DNA here is from genome assembly GCA_030378365.1 of Hybognathus amarus. Classification (NCBI taxonomy): domain Eukaryota; kingdom Metazoa; phylum Chordata; class Actinopteri; order Cypriniformes; family Leuciscidae; genus Hybognathus; species Hybognathus amarus. Next base: position 196,219 of record JAQIUQ010001264.1, on the reverse strand, counting down.
ACTGAAAACTCAAAGCAGCCTCGTCGAGCACCGGACGTTCGCTATTCTAATCTTTAAAACGAAACTTAGGCATATATTTTTTTGTTTTTCTTGGCGAAACATCTTTACTCCATCACAAACAGCCCGTGCGTTTTCACGAGCGTCCAAGAGCGCGCGACCGAACGCTCGTATCCTCCGCTACAGTTTTCAACTTTCAACAAAGTTTCGACGAAAAGGAAAAGGAAACTTGGAGAGAGAGAGGGAGAGAGAGAAGGAAACGCAAACTCGGAGCGGCTGAAAAGTCCCAGACTTCAAGCTCTCAAACTCTGTCCATCTCAGAAAGATCCCTCTCCTCCGCTCTTACCTTAATAGTTCCGTCCATTTTGCGCAATTTTCAGTGGAGCCCGACAATATTCCAAACATGACACGCGTCTGAATTAATTCCAGCCCCGATATGTGGCGGAGAGACACAGACAGTTTCGCCGGATGGTTTTTTTCCTCTAAATTTGGGAAGTGAAGTCACTGCGCTTGAGAAGGAAGCCGTGCGTGCGTGCGTGTGTGTGTGTGTATGTGTGTGTCACTGGCCCTGCCTTCATTACGGCACCCAAAGCAGGATATTTGTCCCGAGAAGATAAGACACCAAAACAGATAGTGTTTCTTTCCTCTGTACATGTTTTTGCCTGGAAATATTTACAGAATGCCTGCCAGCTCTTTACATTTGTTGCGCTTTTTCCAACATTAAAATAGACAAAGATTTGGTATAGAAACACTGTAATGATTAATAATAAAACTATAGATAATAATAAAAGACTAAGCTGATAGAAAATATTCAGATAAAAATAATAACTTTATAAATCGTTTGACCATGAATGTAGATGGTTATTGAACAGGTTTGTTGAAATCGAATGCATAACGGGATAATATTATGATCGGTATTCCGCTATAAGCTAAAACGCGAGTTGGATGTACCCATGTGAAGTGAAGAATGTGACGAGCCTGTCCGAACTTCTTTCGCTGCTAATGTGGGTTTCCATTAATAAAAGCGAAGCCCGCAGCGTCGAGTCTGTCTGTCTGCTCCACACGTGTGCGCGCTTCTGAATGCACACGCATAGCATTGGCTGTATATGGATCATATAGGCTCTCGAGTGCTTGCTGTTCAACATTTCTCCAAATCAATAGCACATGGCTTCGCTTTTTTTTTTTCACGTCTTCACGTGCAACGAGGGGAACCGTCTCTATTCTAGACATTATTCCTACAGTAAATATTTACTTTCGTTCTGGAAAAAAAGATTGAAATACACATTAGATTTAAACAGATTTTTTGCAGTGTCAATAATTCTATTTTGAATAAATATTATACTTTAAAAAAAATGTTGGGTTTGTTTTAACCCATGTTTAGGTCAAATATGGACAAAACCCATAAATAAAATAAAATAAAATAAAACAAATAAATAAACCAACCGTTTGGTTTCCAGATTAAAACTTTTAAACCAACCTTTGGGTTTAAAAATGTAAATCGTTTAAACCAACCGTTGGGTTAACAGATTTAAAAAGTTTAAACTAACAGTTGGGTTTTTAAATGTTTAACGTTTTAAACCAACCGTTGGGTTTAAAAAAAGTAAAACGTTTAAACCAACAGTTGGGTTAAAAAAATGTAAACCAACGGTTGGGCTTGTCCATATGTGACCCAAACATGTTAAAACAACCCAGGTTTTTTTTTTTTTTTTTTTTTTTTTGGATTTACCATTCTCGCTAAATGAGAGTTAATCTCCACCCCTACGATTTTATTATTTATTTATTTTTTTTTAACGGTGAGCTGTATTACCGAGCGCACTCTAGACGCGCAGCCAGACCCCTGGATCCCGAGACCCCCTGACCGAGCGGGCCAAGCCTCGGGGAGCGAGACTGAGTCTGCGCCGGCTGACTTGCACTGTTTGCGACATGGGGGTCTGGGAGGGGGGAGGGGAGGCCCCCTCGAGAGCTCCACATCTGGATCCTGCTAGGGGTCAAGGCTTCTCCTGCCTGAGGCCTGCGCAGTAATTAACGGAGACACCTTGTTTAACCATTTCGAGTCCGTGCCCCTCTCGTGCACAAAACAACCCGGATTTTTCTTTTATTCAAATAAACGGTGCTGGCATACATTTATCAATTTCTGTGTTTTGCATACTTGATTGAGTGGGGAATATAAAACAAGTGGAGGACTCTGACAAAGCAGAAGGGGGGGAATTGGGTTTTAGACGGAACTATATACATTAGGCTACTTATGGTTGAGTAATGAAGATGTGGATCATCATATCAGGTTTTGGGACATGTGAATGCGCGTTACAGTAGAAGGGTGGACATCATTTTCACAGAGCGTGGGACTTGATAGCTGAAACATATGTTTCCCTAGAGGGGCCGCTTAGACTCCACAATTCTTTTAATTAAAACACCATTATCTCTGAGCGCATGACGAGACTGAGATCTGGCGGAGAGGGGTCACTAATGACAGTATAATTATGTTTTATGGTCTCTATTTCGATTATTATAAATGAGACGTCTCTTTTCTCGAAGTTAAACTATATATCAGATAAATTATGAACACAATCGTTTCATTCACAGTCGTTTCAAGCAAACATTATAGTCGATTTTTTGATGACGACAGTCTTATCTTCTATAGAAATCCAAAAATTGGGCATATCATCGGCTTGTCTAAATCATGTTTCTTTCCAGATACAGATTACACTTTCAAGATGTAGGCTAATGATAACAAGTCGAAAATAAATTATGTTTTTATTTATGGAGCAAACATATCTAAGAGGTGCATCATTAAACCTAAAAAAGAGAAAGAAAATAAGTCTCTTTTCCAGCGTGGCACTTGCCCAGGTCATTATGAGTCCAGCGGTAACAAACATTTTGGAAGGCCAATAAACAAACGCATGTTGGTTTATGTAGTGAGCCACAGAACATCTGGCTCGACGCTGAAGCTTGACAGCCAGGCATTTCTCCCAACCACGACCTGTGGGAAGCCAGTGGCCCAACGCTACTGGAAAAACCCTGAAGTGCCTGAGTAAGACTAACCCAAAGTGAGGCCAGAGGCTTCCTCTGGTGGTGAATGGACTTTCGACCATATTACATAACAAAAGGTTGATCTACAAGTAGCCAATAAACCCTATCTATATCTATCTATCTATCTATCTATCTATCTATCTATCTATCTATCTATCTATCTATCTATCTATCTATCTATCTATCTATCTATCTATCTATCTATCTATCTATCTATCTATCTATCTATCTATCTATCTATCTATCTATCTATCTATCTATCTATCTATCTATCTATCTATCTATCTATCTATCTATCTATCTATCTATCTATCGACAAATATTCGAAACATATCCCCGGTGATGGTGCTTCTCAGGTTGCGCGAGACCGTCACGAGCTCAGTATGACACGCACATCGAAAAAATAGAGACTGCAGCACACAACACCAAACTGTCTGGCCTCCTGCTTCGGGCCATAATTAATTTGAGATTTATTTTTATTGGAAAGCTCCAGTCTCGCCCGGCCTTAACCAAACAAAAACCTTAACTCACGGCTTCGCCTGAATGAGGCTGAATATTTCTCTGAAACTTGCCTTTCTTGAGGCGTGCTGAGGTAAATCCATTTCCCGCTGAAATTCTGCCCGGCGGCAAAAACATTCAAATATGAGCGTTTATCTGGCGGACCCTTTTCAGTTTTCACAGACTGTGATGACGCGTTTTAACGGTCATAAATCATAAATCCTGCAAAGTCATATATATATAATAATATATAATAATATAATAATAATAATATATATAATGAAATAATATATTATTATTATTATTATTATTATTATTATTATTATTATTTTAAATGTATGTAGGCTACCCTTATAACACTACTTTGTATTATATTATTGCATCACATGACAAAAACCCCCGCCAGAAAGTTGTGAAAAGTTTTTATTTTGCTATTTGAGCAAATGGGAACACCTTTTTATGTAGTCTCTAATTCACCGCTATTTAAGTTTGCCCAACTATGACTTCCACTTCTGAGAAACCCGGAAATGTGAAAAGGAATGGGGTCACCTCTGGCACAATTTTGTTAAATATTTGTACATTTTGAACAAAACAAAAACTTAGTTTTGGTTTTGGGAGTAGACTATCTTAACACAGACACTTGCTAACTTGTTTAAAAATAACAATACATAAATTAAAAAAAATAACAAACATAAAATAATATTAATCTTCTCAAAGACTCTTTCTATGCTTCGTTTTATTGTTGTTTGTATGCAGCCCGACTCCAATGCCATGCAGTGTATTTATTATTCAGTCTGTGGAGAGAAAGCTGGATTTCAAAGCAAAGGTTTTCCCTCAACATTCCTGCGCGGCTAATGTCTCGAAACAAATCGAGGACTGTTTGTGGGACTGTGAAACGCAGCCCCTCTGTGGAGGAACACAAACTATAGCGTCTGCATGAAAAGCTCCCTTATGCAGGGGGGCAATAAGTCTCCATAACATAACAACTCGGCTCTGGAAAGTATGCTGATTGTAAAGATATAATGAATGACTTTAGCAGGCACAATACTTCATTTTCATGGGTCTGTCTGTATGCTGTGCACTAAGCCTTCTGATACATTAAAGTTATTGCGGTGGCACTTTGCCATAAATAACCATCCAAATATGCCAATTTCAGCCTTTAAAAAATGAACAGTGATACTAATACCTTTCGTAGAGAGGTATTAACCATGTTTGCATCAAGAAGAGTGCAATTCGGTAGAAGTGGCATAATCAATGTCGGTCTGAACGTGTTCAATGGCTTTTACAGTGGACTCCAACCCATCAGAGAGTTTCAGTTCTAAATGGAAACTTCCCTGCTTGGTCGAACCTATGCAAAAACAGATGTCTGCCATTTGCAATGTTTACATTCTTTAAAAGCATGTAGAGAGAGGAAAAAAGGGCACCATGTCAAATGCAATAATGTACAATATAAGTAACATTTGTGAAGGTCAAAGATGGCCTGTCCCTTCATTCAATGTTCAGATCAAGCTAGAGAGATAAACCCAGTCGTTCATTTTATGGCAAATATGGCGAGAGGCGAATCTGCGTTTTTACAAACCATTTACGTCAGTCATGTAACTCGTAAGAGGAAAAAGGCAATTTAGAAGTTTCAGTCTGTTTCCTCCAACATTACCTGCTCGTAGTGACGATGTTGTCTTACCTTGACGTAAGACGAAGTGTCGGGGACGGTCTGAAACATTTTCATTGGACAGAGAGCCCGGAAATGTGTGATGTTCACTTCACGGCCCCTTCAAAAAAACAAGTCCACATGTCATCTTAGAGGAAACTAGAGTTTGTCCAGTGCAAAACTAACAAGTGAACATGTACAAAAAAACTACAGCCTAATAAGAATTGGACAAAAAGCCAATTTGTTCCTTAATTCTGATCCCCACATCAATAAAATTGTCTTCATTTCTAAAAATTAACTTGATTATAGTCTACTGAAATGCATAGTCACAAATCTGCACACAAATATATCATTTATTGAAAAGCCACGAAAAGCCATTTCCTCTCGAAATTGATTCATGCATTTCTTCATCCACTAAAGAGATGTTTTCATATACATAAAACTCATGTATCTGCATTTTCTGTATACCTGCATCAGGTATTTATGGCTGAATCATTTGCAACGCAGCAGTTATTGTGTATATTTGGGCACCTTTGCTTTCCAGCATGTAAAGCCACATCCAGCCAATCTAAACAGAGAGGTCAGATCTGGTTCATGAGCTTATGAGAGGCAAGAGAAACAGAGCTGCATTTATTCCTGTAAGAATTGTAGCTTTCAACTTTCATCCCTCCAGAGGTTCAATTTTAATTAACTATAAGCCTATGTTTTTATGAAGTAGGTTATTTTGGCTAAGGTGTCAGTGAAGCCATAATAAAGAACTATTTTTTTTTTTTTGCATCGTTATGTTATTATATAAACTGCATCCGTTTAATATCATGCTTTTTCTTTACTTTCCCGTTCTTCCTTCTTTTTCGATATGTTTCTATATGTGCTATATGAGATAAGTCAATTAGTGCAGTATAGGCCCACCCCCTTCACTTCCAGCAGACACATATTGAAACACTTTTCGTTTTAATAAGTGTAGCTTACAGAGTCTCGGGTGAAAGGGCACCTCGGGGACGGTGTCTTTTGCCTTTCCCTCGGCGTGCAATTACAGAGCAGACTGGCACTAGAATTATTCAACATTCCTCCAGTTCACAATCAAAATACCCGATGGCCATATCAGAACACAAGAGAAATAGGCAAACGCAAACTTTAGAGACATCAAATCGACACAATATAAAGTGTTTCCTTCTTTAGAGGCTACAATTATTGAATGGTGATTTTGTTTGAAGAATAACATGGTGATGAGTTGCATCGGTAGTCGATAATAGCTAATAAATACAACTTTTTTGTTTGTTTGATGAAAGTCCTTTCTTAATAACCAGGTCAGATACTTTCACGAACCAGTGTAAAAAAACAAACAAAAAACACTAGCCTATTTTATATTAATTCACTGCGTAGTAGGCTATCATATAAGCTTTGTTTCAATCCACTAAACGTATTAAAGTCATTTCTATAGCCTATTTCTATTTTCAAGAGCGTCAACGCGACTTTTTTCAACCGTAATTTAAAGTAGCCTAATTTAAATGTACGACAGCAGGTTGCCACTTTGTTTACGAAAATGCACCAATTGTTTTCAGTTGTAATTTCATAGCCGATAGCTAGTACTGAAACAACATTTCTTTGAAATCAATTTGTGCATAAAGCACCAATATAATACGTGTTTACACACTTTATAGATCAAATAATGCAACAATAAACGAAATATACAACACGCTAATTATGCTAAATTAAAATGCATTCGTCAGTTGCCTGTCATCGCGATAAGAAACGAGATGTTGACATTTCGATACCTGAACACACTGACCGTAATGAATAAATCAGGAGTCTTATAATTCGCTCGATTTATATTCGCAGCGTCAGACCCCGGGCTCCTGCGGGCGAGGGCTGGGCTCGCCTCATAAACTTTCCCAAATGCATCCAATTTCTAAACGGTAAAATAGCATAGAATTCCGCATCTGTGGCCAATTAAATGACTGGAGGCTCAACAGGACTGTTAAGTAACTTCATCGTTTCTCCTCCGAAGAGCGTCTAGTGTTGCATTTGAAGCGTGTGCGTGTTATCCATCAAATAGCTTTTCCCTCGACTGTCGACACATTGGGACAGAGCAAAGAAGCGACATAACAAAATGCACAAGGAATCCAAAATAAAACGTAGCTCCACGTGCATGTGTTTTTATTCAAGACCATTGCAGAGCGACCGAACTACTAAAACAAAAAGAGCACGAGCTTATGAACCTCACACACCGTACACAAACTCACCTGTCTGGTCTTTGTCTCTCGGTAACTTTGATCTCGTTTCCAGTCTTAAATAATTAGTCCTGAGAAAGTCTATGAGAAAGTGATTGTCATGGATAAGTGTGAGTAATGTTGAGGAGGAGAGGAGGGATGTATGAATGGGGAAAGAGAGATGGGAGAGAGGCGGCTCGCTGACCAATGAGAACGCGCGAGCTCACCCCTGCACATCCACTGAACCGTGAAATAAGGGGAATCTGACTGAAATGAGCACAAGACCATAAAAGAGAAGGAGAGCGAGAGGGGGAAAAGCGTGAAGCTTACTCGAGGACATCCGAATATCTTCTGTAGACACTAATATTTAAAAACAAATCAAATTTCGTTCATTCAACACATTTGCTGATTCTGTTACGGAGCCCCTAAAGGGACATTGTGAAGGAAAACAAAAAAAACCTGAGATGGAGGGAAACAACAATATTTGTTAATGCTTTTGAGTTCCCTCGCAATTTTCAAGAAACTTGAGCTCAAAAGGATTTGTGAAATTTGCATTCGTGAAAGAAAGCAATAGACTTATTTTTCCCATCTCATATTCCCACAATGTCCCTTTAGGGCTCCGATACTATTTCTTCTAAAACGAATAAAAACTAAATTTCTCTGTTTGTGCTTCGTGACATATTTTACATGGGAAAAATGCATATAAAATGATAAATAGCATTTATGTTTTGGTTAGCGATGTCTTCCAGGATCCCGTCTCGCGAGGATCGTGTCCCATCCACGCGTAACCCGTGCGCGTCTCTTTCCTGTTAGGTTGACCCTGTTCACTTCACTAACTCCATTTCCTCTACCAGAAAACTCCTTCAAAGAACCAGCGGCAGGTTTACAGTGGGCAGATCTGCTGATGCGTGACGTGTGAATATCAGCAGGGAACCAAACACTTAATATACACTCCTCAATCGATCTGACCTGAAGGCGGTTCTCACAAGCTTGATGACACACAAGCGTTAGATATCAGCATCTAGGCTACATAACAACACTTAGCCTAATATGTAGCCAAATCATATTGTGGAGTTGCTTGTGATTGTACATTTGGTTACACACTATTTTAAGATGTCAATGTTACAGTGTAATTGGGTAATATTTATTAGCATTAACTATAGGGTTAGGGTTTGGTTGAGGGTTAGTTGCATCTAATTGTGCATAATTTAGGGTTATTGCAATGGTGACATATGTAACAAGGACACTAAATTAAGTGTCACCCTTTATTTTAAGGTGACATTGTTACATTATATAAGTAATATTAATTAACTACATGTACTTACTTAACCCTAATATGGTTAGGGGCTGGTTTAGGGTTAGTTAATTAGTACTGCATCATTTACTGTTAGTAAGTAACATTTACTGTTGAATGTAATGTTACCTTAAAATAAAGTGTTACCATACAAATTGCTTGCGTAATTTAAAACGTATCTCATTAGGATTATATGTGTTGTTGCTAAATGATTTTTGTAATAATTTAGTTTGAGCTCATGGTCCCAAAACTAGATTGTTATACAAATGTGACAACTAATAATTATGGAAGTGTATTGCATTCACTTGAGGAAACAAAATCCACTCTGTTTTTCTGAATTAACAAGACAATTATCTCAGAATTACGTGTTAAGTTTTCACCAAAAAGCTTTTTGCTCTGTTTTTCTGAATTTCTGAGTTTTTGAGAAAATCAAGTCATTGATTCAGAAAAAAACAGAGCAAACATTTTTTTTCCATGAAAAATGATCTCAGATAATTATCTCGTTGATTCAGAAAAACAGAGCAAAAACATTTTTTTTTCATCAAAAAATTATCTCGTAATTCTGAGATAATTAACTCCTTAATTCAGAAAAACTGAATGCAAAAGTGAATGCAATACGCTTCTGTAAATAATAAAATAGTATTGAAAAAATACAGTTTTCCCATGCGTCCAAATTTACCTGAATGTAAACTCTTGAGATGAACCGTGTTGGGAATAACACGCCACGTTCTCGTAAGATCACACACATTCTTTTGAACAATAGCAGGAAATTGCCACCTTAACCAGACGGGAAACATATCTGAAGGCAACCGGCACTTTACTAGCAGTGTCAGTTATTTACAACATCTACAATTCTTGCAATCTTTAACCAAAATCAAAAAGTTTTATTTTCATCACCTCTATATTATTATTATTCTTTTTTTTATTTCTCAATATATCCTAAGTATTCCTGGAATTGTACAGATGTCGCCGTCGAGAACACATCAATAGCTGGATGACGCACTTCCATCCAAATGCCTTATGACAGGGGTAAAGAACAATAAACACTGCTAGTGTTAGTCTCAGAAAATGATTGTTTTTTCCATTCTTTTGTCTTGTAGCTTTTACACTGTTACTGTTGCTACTCATATCAATACTGTTCGTTTTCTCACACAAACCGCTAGTTTCATGTAGGTCTATCAATGTGTACTTAATTTTACAAGTCATTCAATCATGTTTAATCTGGACTTCTCTGTGCATGCTCTTTGAGGTGGTGACCATAGACCTCCATTGACTGATAGATACGAACAGTTTGACCTAAAAATATCCAAATTGAAAATACCGTGGAAACAAAGACACCTACATCTTGCATGGCCCTGAGGTAAACTAAAACATATCAAAAATTAATTTCAAATTGAACTATCCCTTTAAGTGTTCAATCTATAGACGCGTAATGTTTCTTTACAAAGTGATATCGCCACATACTGGCCTGGCTGAAGAGTACAGCGACTTGCCTCGTTTCCGTGTTATCCGTGTGTACGGGATAATTTGTAAGCATCATTTTAAGGACATCATTGTCATGTAAAAATGCCTTAAATGTCCAAGACCGCCTATGCTAAGTCCGAGTCAAGACCGAGTCTTTGAAAGTTCAGAGTCCAAAGTCGAGACCAAGTCCGTCGGTTTTCAAATACAGTCTGAGTCCGAGTCTTTGAAGGGTTCGAGTCCGAGTCAAGACCGAGTCTTTGAAGGGTCCAGTCGAGTCAAAACCGAAGTCTTTAAGGGTTGAGTCCGAGTCAAGACCGAGTGAGTTGGTTTTCAAATACAGTCGAGTCCAAATCAAGATCGAATCCGTTGGTTTTCAAATTCAGTTCGAGTCCGAGTCAAGACTGAGTCTTTGAAGGGTCGAGTCCGAGTCAAGACCAGAGTCTTTAAGGCGTCGAGTCCAAGTCAAGACCGAGTGAGTTGGTTTTCAAAAACAGTCGAGTCCGAAGTCAAGACCGAGTCTTTGAAGGGTTCGAGTCTGAGTCAAGACTCGAGTCTTTAAGGGTTCGAGTCCAAGTCAAGACCGAGTGAGTTGGTTTTCAAAAACAGTCGAGTCCGAAGTCAAGACCGAGTCTTTGAAGGGTCGTGTCCAGAGTCGAGACTGAGTCTGTTGGTTTTCAAATACAGTCAAGTCCGAGTCAAGAGTCAAGACCAAGTCTTTGAAGGGTTGAGTCTTTGAAGAGTCGAGTCCGAAGTCAAAACCGAGTCTTTAAGGGGTCGAGTCTGAAGTCAAGACCGAGTGAGTTGGTTTTCAAATTCAGTTCGAGTCCGAGTCAAGACTGAGTCTTTGCAGTCTTTGCAGACTTTCTGAGTCTAAACAGTATATAAATCAAAACTGCCTAATGTTACTGAGTGAAATGTGGACCCAGGACGAGCTTCTGATCATCGTTCTGAATCTGAATTGCACATTGTTTTATCAGCTTTTTTTTACTTTCAAAAACTGGCAACTTTCGGACACGACAGTTTATAATTTATGCATCACTTGGTATTACTATTCAGAACCGAATGATGCAGTCAAAGGTTAAAGAGGATCAGGAATACACTCCAAACAAGGGCATATTTGAACCAGATCAGTCTCCACAAACGGTTAAAAATGAAACCGTCTCTCACGAAGAGACAAATTCCTGCATCTCATCTATGATCATCCCCCATGGCTGGTGTGACTTATCTCAAAGGTCCAACTACACCTCCTGGGACCTCTCTAATATATGTCTATTTAGGAATATGCAGAAACATACAGACGTGTCTGATTACATCGAGTATGTAGTAATGAAGGCCTGGGTCCTCCAGCGTAATGTCTTATTTATTTAACTGGAGAAGCAAGAGAGCAAAAGAGATGAAGATAGCTCATTTTCCACATCTCTAGATGTTCTCAAGGGGAACGGGAAAATGAGATGCCGGCACCAGTGAAGGCAGGGCAACTCTTTTCACGCTAACCCCGTCAAGGCCCACACGCAACAGGATAAACCCAAGGGCTTTCCTAAACTCCAATCAGACTCAGTCCGACTTAAATGTCAGTAATTTCAGCTCTGGAGATTGTAAGAAGACGTGTGTGACTTAATCTTATTCTCTAGCCCGCATAAAACTACACATATGAACACCTGGAGAAGGCTGTCCACTTTTTTTCCTCATTCACAAAGTGTGTTGAGTGTGGACTCTTTAGATTCATGGTTTGTAATATGAATTTCACAGACGGGGGAAACTGGATCTGCAAATGTATCCGTGTATGCAAACAGCAGAGCACTCATGCGTGTCATTAGAATTTGCAAAGGGAAATTAAACGCTGTGGTTGGTTTATAAGAGAGCATTTATAAAGGTAAGGTCTCAGTGGCGGCGAAAGTGCTGAACTTCCTCTTAAGACACCAATCATCACGACTGTTCCCTCCATCCAAACAGAGAAATAGATGACCTTGCACTAATGTCACACATCTGGTTTAATCGGACATCAGGTTGTCTTTCATTCAGAATGATTTTAGTTTATACCTCCATAGCAAACTATAAAGTTAGACAATCACATTCTGAAATGCTTTGATTTATTTCAAAGTACACACTATTTTTATAGCATTGTCCTTTTTTAAGACACATCGGTAAGCTATGTACTTAGTTTAGACGCGAATGATTAGCATATTCATATTCCCGAATGTATAAAGCAAAGCGCATGCGCGGACAGAGCTATCAGAAGAAGTAGGCTATACTCCAGTTTACGAGTTTATGAGAGTTGACTCCATGAGTGTAAAATGGATGTTTTTATCATCTACAAGTGCTGTGACTTATATTCCAAAGTGACTTATATGCATTTAAAGTAAATTAGGCCTAAGCAAAAAATAGACACTTGAAGGCCCCCTGAATATGTTAGAATTAAAGTCCCCGTAAAGGCAATTCTACAAAAAAGTTCTAAACACATTATAAATATATGTATTGCTAAAACATATTACAAAGTCTGTGAACTGTGAAGTACTGAAATGTGCAGTTAGACCGTTAAACAGTTTTTCCCCATTGCAATTTTACAGATTATTTGGGCGAGGCTAAAACAGGGCTCGAATGACGCACTGGAGCCCAAGAGCTCCTGGACACACCCCTATTTGATGACGCACAGAGTCTGATCTCTCCACTATGCTCCCCGAGCACATTTGCATTCACAGCTCAATCGCGAGTGACTGTCAGTGCAATTAGTTACTACAGCTGAGCCTACAGTTTTAACACAAAAATGCATAGGCTACCACCTGGATGCGATCATGTACAAAACAGATCGGTATCTCTATCTAAATTCCCTAAAAACGATCACATCAAGAAGAGGTATTTAGAGAGCCAAGTTACCTTGATGGAGAGCTGAGTATCACCGCCAACGCCCGCCTCTGTAGTGATCATTTTACACAGGATCGTTTTATAAACTTCCTCAGAGACAACTGGGATTCACTGATAATCTGCTGTTACAGGTGAACGGAGCCGAACCGACTATCTCCCGCCTCAGCGTTCATTCTCCCGGTTTCCACGCAGCCAGCGGACACGCCCCCAACGTTTGAGAACAGAGGTAACTGTTCATTTTTTCATGATTTTGATAGCTTATTTTATGTACTTGCCGGCTTTTTATCATTCAAATTTGGCTGGGTGGCTAATAACACATTTTTCTGTGGTGTGACAACTCAGAACACATACTTAATTTTGACTTTACAGGAACTTTAAGGTTATAAATAAGATAGTGTGTTCCAAAAGCATTTAGGGGCCATATAAGTATTCACAACTACAGTCTCTCACTTTTTTGACATCACCTCAGACTTCAGCTTCTCATCACATCTTCTGTCCAATCAAAAGCTCTCTAGAATCTAAAGCCCCGCCTCCTATACTATAAACACCACCTGGCCAAAGCGATCGTTCAGAGCAACATGTGTTGGACTGGAGTGTGTGTTTAGTTGCTCAATCGCTCAAGTTTTATTCTGTTTTAAAACTGTACGTTGTTTAAAAATGAAATGACTAGAATTTATTCTCACCTCTATTGAATCCAACACATCATCACATCAGCGCTCAGATTCGCTTCCATGCTGTCAAGTACGACTTGCAGTCTGTGAGGTAAACCAAGCACTATTGGCTATTTGAAAAAGTGGGAGGAGCCAATCAATATGTCCCGTATGGATATATAAGAGAAGAGCCCACACTCTAAAAACAAAGCTGGGTTATTTCACCCCAAGTTTGGGTTAAATATGGACAAACCCAAATTTGGGTAAAAATTTAATAAAAAATATACAATTGAAAGTCAAAGTTGAAGTTTGGTTAAAATATTAAATTACATTTTTTAACCCAACATTTGGATCCGCCATATTTTACCCAATTCTGGGTTAAAACAACCTAGAATTGTTCGGAGTGCAAGTTTTAGTTTCACTTTAAATAAATTAGTTTACACTCTAAAAATGCTGGGTTGTTATAACCCACATTTGGGTCAAATATGGACAAGCCATTGGATTACATTTTTTTTAATTACATTTTTAACCCAATGTTTGAGTTTGTCCATATCAATTGGCTTAAAAACAACCCATATATATATATATATTTTTAATGGGTTGTAGGCTGAATGCCACTATTAGGCCATTTATTTTTATTATAAAATAAAATATGTGTTTACAATTTGTGGATAATGTTATATACGTTTTAATATATACGTTTTTTTTTTTTTACTTATTTTCCCGAAAATGCTGTATTCACTCTAAAAATCGCTGGGTTGTTTGTTTTAACCCAACTTTGGGTCAAAAATTGGACAAACCAATGGGTTATTTTTATTAATTATATTTTTAACCCAATGTTTGGGTTTGTCCATATTTGACCCAAAGTTGGGTTAAAACAACCCAGCATTTAGAGTGTTATTGCAAAATTCAATATTTACAGATGGGGACAATTTACGCCAAGGAATCAAGAATACTCATACCTGTATTTATCTCTGTTTTAATTATGAGAGGGTCCTTGAAAATCTTTCTGCCCTATAAGAGCTCTCTGGCCCAAATATTTTTGAGAATTACACAATTTTGAGAAAACAAATATTCCCTTAGCGAACACGTAAAAACTGAAGCCCACTTTTGGATTCCTAGTTCAGCAGGACGAGATGCGCTGTAAAGGTTTCAGGTTTGTTCAAATGACGATTGCATTCATCAGAAACCAATATCTTTACCCAGACCTAGCACCAAATCACAGCTATTAATTATATCTGTCCTCATTTAATTCATCGGCCTTCTATGAAACTCCAGGGCGTTCATCTGAGCATTTAATAGCCTACTGAGCCAGGGCCATGTGGATGAAAACAAAATCCTTGGTGGAAAACAGCAAGTCAAGGCATATGCCTGCACACCTCGTCTAAGAAAATTTAAAGTCATCTCTCCTCAATAAATCCTCTGACCACTCATCATTCAACAGGCTTTTAGCGGGCCCTTAAAGAAAGCAGCAACTGAAATGAATACGCTGTCACCTCTCATTTCTGTCCACAGCCCGGGCCTGTGAGAGAGCGTGTTGTTCCTGGGGAAGCGGGACGGGACTCTCAGGTTTACCGTGCCATGCTCTTTTCTCAGGCATTCGCTCCCGCTCCCCAAAACCCCCACCAGACGTGTCTGACAGCCTGAACTCCACATGAGCCGCTCACCAGACTACAAAACTCATTCATCTGTGGCTCCGACGCTCAAATCTGGATCCAATAAAGCAGGACACTATTGATCCCTTGTCTCACTCAAACATGCGGTGGAGGTTCCTCTCCACTAGGGGTTCTTTGAGCTAGCTTTGAGGCACGAGACATGATTGTACAAAGAAATGTTGTGACGTAAAATAAGTAACAAATATTAAAAATTCACAATTACAAGGACATTCAATGAAACTTTTCACTGAATAAACTCAGGAATGCAGGAAAGGACACATCCAGACACTGCTTACAATTGTCCATATCTCAGCCTTTTTCTTTTCCATCATCTATACTATCTTATTGCGAGTCATTTTAAAGCCTAATGTGTTTGTATGCACAGATAGGCCTTTTTGGGAGGCAAAGTGAACCCCTCCTTCTCTCATGTTCCCTGGGGCAACAAACAAACATATGAAACGGGAAACAGACCAAGCCACACACACACATTACGTTTACCTGATAAGTCAGAGGGTTTGCTGATTATTTAGTTAGAGAATTACCCTAAAGAATCAGATGCACAACATGACATGGGATGCCTGTCTCAAAGGATGGATTTGGAAAGCGATGGAGTCACTCACAGGGAGTTAAGCCTGAAAACGATGTGTGTGTGTGTGTGTGTGTGTGTGTGTGACTGACTGACTGCAGGGGCACTGCTCTAAACGCCTTGGCAAAAACCACAGCATTCTTCCTCATACTTAAAGAGACAGAACATTTTCTGTGGTTATGTGCCAAACACACACACACTGGTTTTCATGTTTTATGGGGACATTTTTAGACTTTCAAAACACTTAATTTAGTATGCTTTATTAGCTGTTTTCCTCACAGGGACCAAAACAAAAAGTTATTTTTTTACCTTTTTCAAAATTTACTAGTTCTTATTTTACATCCATTCGGCTGCTTTTTTTTTTTTTTTTGAAAATTTATCTTTTCTTTTACAGGGCAACTAACTTGTTGAAATAGCAACACACACACACACACACATACATCAGAATACATAAAGTACTGTAATAATGTCCACTGACTGATAGAGGGCAGAGTTGAGCTATGGAAGAGACCAAAAAATATATAGATAACCATCAGTGTCTACATATATTATACACACAGAACACAAAGATTTGCTTTTCTAAAACAGATTAAAAAATAATAAAATCATGACTGAAAATGCAAGACGTTGTTGACCATATATTTTCCCAAAATTGTGTTTTGTGAATTTGTTGTAGCTCCAATCCAATTAATTATAAAACATATTAATGTACATATATTAAATTGAGGGAGTGGAACTCATAAGCACAAACACAAAGACACATACAGTAATATCGACAAAATTACATCTAGTGCCAAAAACAAACACACACATGCAAACATGTCGCCTCATTGACATACATTCCCTCACACACCCACACACACACCTGCAACATACTTACATCTGTGTTACAATATAGACAGAGAGAACTTCATGGATCAGCAAACTGATGTTAAATGTTCACTCATTGTGGTCTCTGCATATTAAAGTACTTGAACTTAAATAACATTCTTTAAATGGAAAACCCTTGTATCGTTTGGTAAATTTTTATCTCATGGAACACAAAGGAAATGATTAACAGAATGTCACAGCTGAACAAAAATACATGGCAGTCAGATTTGGTTACAGTTTACTAAAAACCCAGTATGACGTCCCTCATACACATTATCATGTCATTTCATCTTCAAGTTTAAAATAAAGGAGCGTACGCGGGCAGGCAGAGGCAGATACTGTGGGCAGCGGCGAAGGAGTCGTCTCTGGGACGAGAGGCTTGCATGGGGCGGCTGATTTGAGATCCGATTAAACATAGGACAAGAACAAACCACATTCACTAGACTGCTGATAAGAGCAAAGAAGGGGTTTAATCACCAGCAAAGAGAGAGAGAAGAGCTCAATCCATTTCCTCACTGAATATCAGACTACAGGATAGACTCTACTTCCTTAAACCACGGCTAAAAATACTCCTATTGTTTTGTGGTTGGTGTAATCTAGTCTAGTTTGTGTGTGGTCATACTGTTGTCTGGTTGGCTGTCCATAATAAGCACATTAGCATTATGTGTGTGTGAGAATCCGGGAGTTGTTCCATTTTAGAGTGAAGTTTGATGGGAACGAGGGCTGATTATTTATGTGTCTGTAATCGAAACCCTTCAGCTGAACCCAGATCTCAACGGTCAGCCATCAATTTCCACCCGGATACAGCAAATACAGCCTCAAGATGGTCTGCAGGTTATGACACTCTGCTTACAACCCAACTTAAGCTGGAACACCTGAAAGCCATTGTGGGAACTGTATTGATGGATGCACTAAATGGACATTGAACATCACAGATATGGGACGAGGTTTGGGCCTAAGGGTGCGTTTACACGATAACGACACGCTTAAAGGAGTAGTTCCCTTTAAAAAAACAAAGAAAAATTTACTCACCCCCATGCCATCCAAGATGTCCATGTCTTTCTTTCTTCAGTCGTAAAAAGAAATTAAGGTTTTTGATGAAAACATTCCAGGATTTTCTCCATATAATGGACTTCAATGGTAACCAAATGGTTCAAGGTCCAAATGAGAGTTTCAGTGCAAACTGTTCAAAGGGCTTTAAACGATAAATAAGGGTCTTATCAAGCGAACGATTGGCCATTTCAAAAATAAATAACAAAGTGTAAGTTTTATAAGCACAAATGCTCGCCTTGCTCTGTTCTGTGATGAGTGTTCGTGACTCTCCTGTTCGAACTCGTTCATCAGAAATGAACAAATCTTTTGAATCGAGTCATGACTCGAAGGGTCCTAGATAAGACCCTTATTCATCGTCTGGTGTCTTTAAAGCCCTTTGAAGCTGTAACGTCTTTACACTGACACCGTTTTCAAAAATGTGCACTTGTTGACAAAAATGTGCACCCGAAATGCTGTTGTCGTGTAAACGAGTGGCAAAAACGCATAATTTTTTAGCCCACAGGATTTTTATTTGAAAAGGTTATAGCCTCATTAGTTCATTATATATGCTGATAAATGTTCATAATGCTGGATATTTCTGTGCAACAGATAAATGGACTATATGTAAACAATTAGTGTCCAGACACTGTTGTGTTTGTAAGGAACTTATTTATTGCAAGATCTGCAATTATTAGTTTAAAACATGAAGGCTTTCCAAATCTCCATCACTATTTCGAAAACTTCACCAACTAGCCTACATTAACGACGACTTAGGCTGTGTGTAGTGTTGTTTTGTTTATGAATGATTGTGTGTTTTTGAACGAATCAGTTGAATGATTCAAAGACTCACTTGTTTCCTTTTCTGAATGAATCGTTGGAATGAATGAGTCAACAATTCACTAATGAAGTGAGAAATCTTTCGCCACCTACTGGCGTAACAATAACCTGCAGAAGGAGTCACAAATATTAGTCACCTAATTTAATCATCAGTCATAATTGTGCCCTTTACTGAGAGCTTTTGGAGGGCTGAAATGTGTTGGATAGGGCTCAACATAACTCTCATTCGGAACTGAATTTTAAAGTCATTTATATTGAAAATTCTGAATTATCAAACAGCCTGCTAAGATTATTTTTTCATTGTTTAAGAAAAACTTAACAGTGTATCTGGAACTAACCAGACAAGCGGAGAGATAAAAACAGTTAAAAGTCCCATTGCTGTTGGACGTTGGTGGACGCCCAACGGTGCTCGTCCAATCAGATATGAGGACCGGAACTAGTGGCTTATTTACGTTAAGACTGTATTAACATAATAACGAGTTGAGAATCGTGATGCTTTTTACAAGCATGAATCTCATAAATATGGTAAGTTTCCAAAAACAAAACAAAAATTATTTTATATTATAAATGTATATCTTGTGCCAATTTTGATATATTCAGAATTGATATGAAGCTGAGTGATTAAAAGCCAGTATGAAGAAGTTTTGGAACACTTTATCTCTTATCCTTTTGGTGGCTTTCTAATTTGCCGTGAAAGCTGTGCTATAAACAGAGAGCATGACAGCTGGAGTCACTCAACTCTTACCATGGCCCATCAGCACACACACGGAACAGGCCACTTTAAGGACATTTCCCTCACAAACACACACAGGGGTGCACTAATATTAATCTGTGTTTGGCACATATTCTTGTGAAAAGAGGAGTAATGGATGAAAACTGTGATCCGCATAACTTTTCCCTCCTAATTACAGTATGTGTGTGTGCGCGCGCTTTAAATGTCAGTTTTTGAGCACTAATGAAGAGAAGTTCTGTGCTTTTGGATGTGGAGGCTTATTTGTTTTGGACTGATCCCAGCATCTTATCAAGAATGAGAATTAATTTTTGCTCCATCGTTGGATTGCCCTTATTTTTAGTCTTCTTTTCTTCCTTTCCAAACACACAATCTGCTCCACTGGCACACATTAAACTGTGCTGTGATCCATCTCCATGAAGACACACTCTGAGGTGAAACACCTGCAATAGCAGACAAGAGAAGATTTATTTGGTTTGATATACTCAGTTTGAATCATTTTTACTCTCTCTCTTTCTCTCTCTCTCTCTCTCTCTCTGCTATAAGAGAAGACCCCCCAGAGCAGTGTGGAGCACATTTATGACGAATAGATGTGCTATTATGATGGATAGATGCACTTTTATGATGAATAGATGCACTTTTATGGTGGATAGATGCACATTCATGATGATAGATGCACTTTTATCATTAATATATGCACTTTTATGATGGACAGATGCATTTTTATGACGGATAGATGCACTTTTATGATGGATAGATGCACTTTTATGATAATAGATGCACTTTTATCATGAATATATGCACTTTTTGATGGATAGATGCACTTTTATGACAATAGATGCACTTTTATCATAAATATAAGCACTTTTATGATGGATAGATGCACTTTTATGATGGATAGATGCACTTTTATCATGGATAGATGCACATTTATGATGGATAGATGCACTTTTATGATGGATGGATTCAGTTTTATGATGGATAGATGTAATTTTATCATGGATAGATGCACTGTTATGACGGATAGATGCACTTTTAGACTACAAAACAGAAACGGCCATTCACTGGCATTATACAGCTTGGAAGAGCCCGGACATTTTTTAATCTGAAAGAAGAATGTCACACCTAGGATGGCTTGAGGTTGAGTAAGTGAGTTTTTTTGGGGTAACTATCTCTTTAAGGGAAAGCATTTTATTTTATGTAACACAGCAACACATGTCTTCTTAACACTATACTCAGTTCATGCAGGGTTCTTGAGTCACTATGACCTTTTCTCACTGTTGGCCAAGGTTCACACCTCCATGGAGCAGAACTGTATCCGATTGTGGTCAACAGCGGCAGAGCGACACTCCCTGCTCCCGGGTTGCCTCGGACAAACAAAGCTCCTCAGAATAAGTTCCGGCACAAGTGTCCCCGAACCAGGGAGCGTATCGGAGGTTACAAGGCCCAGCGAAGCCCGGTGGAAGGGCAGAAGCTCCTAGCTTGGCCTTTGTGTTGCCAAAACCTTCGAGAAACTTGAACATCTGGAGAAAGCTACATTTTCCAAGGCATCAAATACTGGGGATGTTTGTATGACTTACAAGGCCTCGTCCAAAGGATTGGCGACTTAATTAAAGATAATATCAAGGGATAAAGCTACTCCTTAAGAACGGGGCTTCCTGAATTATTGGCACTATTGCATTCATCTTTGAGAATTCTCCGGTCAGCATTAGTAAAAAATCCATTTACAATGGTCCACTTTAGACATTCTACTAACTAAAGTAACTTTGCAACTAAATGTCAACTAACTCTCATTAAAGTATGAGTAGACTTCATATCTGCTAACACTTTATTTTGATGCTCCCCAACAGACATTCAACTTTACAACTACGTCAACATATTCCACTAACCTGAACCCTAATTCGAACAGTCTACTAATACTCTAATGAGAGTTCTTAGTAATAAAAGTTAAGTATAGTAATGAATCAGTTACTCAAGAGCTTTACACCGATGTGGAGTGGAGACTCATATGGTTTTGAGTTCTACTATTAAGAGTTAGTTGAAATGCTGCAAAGTTACTCATATTTAGTAGAATGTCTTAAATGGACCATCAAAATAAAAATATCCACATTTGGTCCCAACATGCGATGTCTTTCCAGTATCAGCATTTCTTTGTATTCTCATGAGCTCCAGTTGTAGAGCTTTTTTAGAGCTTTACTTGGGTTTGGGTGATCAAGAGCTGATACTGTCATAAAGCATTATGCGCTCTCTTTTGTCATCATATCCATGGCTTTTATCTAAAAATACCTCCGCAAGAAATAAAAACAAGGCTTCAGCAAAAAAAGATATCAGGCCTGTACCTCTCGGAAACACGGGGGCCTAAAATAGACTCTGTCTTCATAAAGACCTCCTTCTTTGTAGTCGCTGGAGCAACATCTGTAGGGCAGTTTCTTCAGGGAAAGATCCGGGCAGTGAATCAAAGAACCGAGAGATGTCCTGCGAGAGATGAGTGGGAGGACTTCTCTCACACTATCTTTCGCTCTTCCCCTCCTCAAATCGCTTGAAGAAACCTGCAGTAATCGGGATGACCGTGATAAAAGCTCACTGAATATCACCTGTCTAAACTGTGCAAGCAAAATGTTTATGATACACTGACTCGGATAGATAATAAAGCATTGATGTTGTTGTCATCTATTATTCTATAAAGTCTAACAGCAAATATTCAATAGACACCATATTCCTTTGCCTTCGGAAGACTTTGCAATCCAATTCTGCAACAGTTTAGTGTGTGTGAGGGGTGATTCCTGAGATCTGTGAGATTTGGTTTTGCACTTGCACGCTCCGTGACGACAGCAGAACGGACACGAGCAGTAAAGCAGTCAGACGCAGTGAGTGATGAACGTTTAGAGCTGGTGGCGAGGGAAAAGTGTTCTGTTTAATGTATAGCGTGACCCGGAGAGAGAAAGAGAGGGAGAGCGAGAGACGTTCAGAGAGAGCGTGAGAATGGCAACACTGGAACAGGGGGAAAGTGATAAAGGCATGAGAAAGAAAAACCTGCCTTAACAATTTCCTGAAACGATTTCCATGGTACTATCTATCTATCTATCCGTCCGTCCGTCCGTCTTTCTATCTATCCGACCCCATCCATCCATCCATCCATCCAACCCCACCCACCCATCCATCCATCCATCCATCCATCCATCCACCTATTTATCCATCTCTCTTTCTACCCCATCAATTTATCCATCCATCCATCCATCCAACCAACCCCATCCATCCATCCATCCATCCATCCAACCCCACCCACCATCATCCATCCATCCATCCATCCATCCACCCATTTATCCATCTCTCTCTCTACCCATCAATTTATCCATCCATCCATCCATCCATCCAACCAACCCATCCATCCATCCATCCATCCATCCATCTATCTATATCTGACCCACCCATCCATCCACCCACTCATTATTTCACCCACCCAACCATCCATCGTCCACCCATTTGTGAAATCTGATAAAAAATATGACAAGTGCACATTCTTCGTCTTAAGTTTCGAACACATGAATTTAAATGAAAATGTCTCATGAAAAAAAAATTTCCCTGATTATAAAAACTTTTATAAGTTTGTCAGAGGAAGTTAATGAGCCATGGAGTGAGCGATCACAAAATCAGAAATTCTGTAACTTTGTAAACACAAACTAAACTAGTTCAACTATAACAAATGTCCTTTAAATATAACAAAAGCGTCCCCAAACAGAGAGGGAGTGCGGAGGGAAGAGAGGAGGCTGGATGAAAGGTATGGAGTGATAAGGAAGGGCGTGAGGCTTGGAGAGCTGGATCTTTTGAAGCACTCATCATGTTAATTGAAACAGTATTGTGGGCACATGAGGAAGATCTGGATCGCATTCACTGCCTTTTATTCAATTTGGCTCATCAGAAGGGGTGCATCTATTCTCCTGTCTCTCAGCACATGGCCATCAGTCACGCGTCTTACCCTTTTGCCCCTGATGTGTCGCCCCTGGCCTCAGCCCTCTGGCGATTGCTCTGCCCGCAGCTTCAGAGTGATTCCCCCGAGACATGCCACTCCTTCACGCTTCTCACCTTGGACTTGAAAGCACCTCCAGATTTACTTTCAAGAAAGTTCTTTGACCACGCACTTTCTAATTCAAACAAATGAGCGCGTGGGGCAGCCGTAGAGGTCTTATCACTCATCTGCAAGGTGTTTCGAAGAGATGCGACGGCCCGCTCGATGAGAAACTCAGCGCTCTCGTGGGCTGCTGGAGTTAGCTGGCGGAAGAAATAATTGCCAGGAAAAGGATTTTATTGAGGGTTACAGTTAACAAAAAACATAAAATATATTTTTTTAAATGTCAACTGAAATAAAATAAAGTATCAAATGATTTTAGCTATTATTTTATCAAGACAACATACTAAAATCTTATTTAAACACATCCATCCTCTTTTTCTTCTTCTTTTTCTGAGACAAAAGATTCATTATAAAACAATGCTGTTCTAAAAACTGAAAACTTTTACATTTTTCGTGTACATGAGATAACAATGTTATTCGTGGATCTGCAAAAATGACTAATTTGATATATTCTGCTTCCAGGCCAGTAGGTGGCGATGTCACTTCTATAAAGAAACACTATGCGACTATAGACTGAACCTGACCCATGTGCGTATGACATCACTAATTTGCATGTTTGTTATTAACATGGAGATGATGATATTATAGTTTTCAAAAACTTGCTTTTATAAACCTGTTTTCAAAAGTTTGCGTTTTCAGGACCCCAAAACTGTTATCGAGTAAATTAATGGCCAAAACACATTAAATGTTTGTGTAAACAACCCCGATATTTAGTCTGTATCTCCTCCTGAGAGCTTTAAAGCTAACCAATAAGTATGTCAGACTTTTCAAACTGATCGAATCTAAACAGATGAGCAAAACTACCAAAAATCTTTGGTAGTGTTTTTAGTGACTTTTAGTATCTTTTAGTACACATTAACCAAATAGAGTATTTAATCTTCACCAACCAAGTATTTGTCTCTAGCAAAGCCTAAACTAGCATTGGACATGCTAGCAACATGCTAAATCATTCTAGCAATATTCTAAATCATGCTAGCAAAGTGTTAAAACATATAGCAACACACTAAAATCATGATAAAACATGTAAGAAGCATACTAAATCGTGGTAAAACATGTTAGCAACATACTAAACCATGGTAAAATATGTTAGCAACATACTAAACCATGGTAAAACATGTTAGAAACATACTAATCATTGTAAAACATGTTAGCAACATACTAAATCATGGTAAAACATGCTAGCAACATGCTAAAACATGTCAGTGTGTTAAAACATGCTAGCAACATGCTAAATCATGCTAGCAAAGTGTTAAAACATGTTAGCAACATACTAAATCATGGTAAAACATGCTAGCAACATGCTAACATATCAATGTGTTAAAACATGCTTACAACATGCTTAAACACATACTAAAACATTTTCTAACTTTCAACCAGACTTTCAAACTTAATCCAACATAAATCTTTGTCTTCCGAACTAGTTAAAACTAAGTAAAAACTTAAACTGAAATTAAAAGTTAATGAAAACCATACAGACAAAAAAAATGGACATAAATCACAAAGTAAAAATTACTTAAACTTAATCAAAAAAGAAAAAAAGAAAATGACAAACAAATTCAAGCTATTAATAATAGTATCTTAATGATGCCAAACTAACTCGTGCACATAACAAACACACAGATGTGATTACACAACTGTCACTTCTGAGTAAATATGCTGTTGTTTCAAACAAGGCCAGATCAGATCATAAAGAGGGACAATCCACGCTTTCTGTATTCTGTCACACACAGGTGGAGTCTTTCTCCAGTACACACATGAATATACACACACACAGGTCACGGCCACCAGGCCCCGTCATTTTTGTTCATCTGGTCAAAGCAATGCAGCTGTATTTAGGAACCAGGCACGACAAATAGCCTCTTTTCTCCTATCCAAAACTCATCCTCACTCAGCAGCACTTCATCGCTCGGGGCCTGAACTGGCTTCCTCCCACCAGCAGCATAAAGAGGGACCTTGGACAGTGTGTCCAAAACAAAACCGCTCCTAAACCTCTCCCTGCCTCTCAACCTGGTGGACGGACGTGACCGGAGGAAATCCACTCATTGTGACCCCGGCCGTTCTCTCTTCCCTTTCCCTCTCTATATGGACATTTTCCTCCACGCCGTCCCCGGATCAGCGCAGGCTGTGTGGGACACCGCCGGCCACTGGCGCACGAACTGGGACGAGTCATTCGCTCCACTTCCTCTTCAACCTTTGTTACGCCGTCCAGCCCAGGAAGAGCTTGTGTGAATAACTAATGAATACACTAACAGCTCATGTGTGTAAAACATAAACAGTTGCTGCCTTTAATTTGTAAGTACAATTAACTGTATGTTTGTAATTTCCACTTAAATTACATTACACTGATTTCGGTGAATCTTGGATACACAGAAAAATCCCCATTAACACTGAGAGTGTGAATTATATAAAGCTCTGAACAGAGTGTTAAATAAACACTGAAGCAGTGTTAAAGTTAATGAGATAATATTAAGTGAATAATTAAGTGAGAATTGAGCATTATTAAAGACACCTACTGTAACAAGCATAATCACTGAAGGAGAAAACCGTAATTTTAAGTCACCATTATGGCAATCAGTGTTTACTTTATTTGGGCTCTTGAACCTTAAATAATTAACTTTATATTTTGCTTGGCTGCAGTAAATGAGTTATAACAGCCAGATGAAAAATAGAAGAGTATCTTGCAGAAAAATATTAGGACTTTTGCTAATTTTAAGGTGATGTAGTTGCATGTCACTGCATGTATATATATAAATGTGATTAAAAAAAGAAAAAAAAATGCAAAAAAAAAATCTCAAGTCAATACTCCCATAGGCATTGTTCCCATCTACAGTCTTGCTCCTCACATCAATCGCTGGACACTTGTTTGATGTGGTGAAGTCCTGCATGTTTTGGAGAGGAGCGCAGACAGTGATTGGAGAGGGTGGGACTCCAGCAAGTGCGCTTTATCCTTCCTCTCCAAACACGAGCCAGGTACACACCGATCTGACAGCCCACCGCAGACAGCCTTCAGCGAATCCTCGGAATAACGGTAAGACTAAAGTCTGCTTAATTCCTCTACTGGTGTTTAGTTGTAGTAATGGGTTTATAGTGCAGTTTCTGAGCGCGTAAAACACTCGTGCGCTTCGCTCTTAACTTGCGTTTTGGATCAGGATGAATCCCGCCGTTCTTCTTCAAAAAGCTCAAAACTCACTCTGAGGAATCTGAATGTGACGTTTTGAAAACAATACCACTCTTTTAATATGAGAAAAGTTTATTTTTGAACGTTTTACAACTTTATCACTTCTAATGTGACTTTTGAATTCTAATGTTTGTCTTTTAAACAGCATGAAGAAAAAGGGAAGATGTTTTTCGATTTTACATTCTGTATTCTGTATGTTTAAAATGTTATTAAAATCACATGAAATTGATATAAAAATAATTTACATAGTTTGTTCTAACTTAGAAAAGCACATGCAGTATTAAAAACTAAAGTTAGATTCTGTTCTGTATGCTGTTTTGAATAGTGACATTAAATAAGAGACTGTTGTGGTAACCTTGGGAAGATCAATCTGTGACTGTCAACTCAACCTTTGACTGAGAGTCACATCAGTTGCCACACTCTCTAAGCACTTCAAGATGTTCACTCTCTCTCTACTACACACACACACACACACACACACACACACTGCTGTTTGAGGTGAATCTTCAGTTGTTGGCCAGCTTGTCCATGTGTGCATCATGAACTCCCTCCAGAAACTGAACCCTCACAGCTGGGCTCCAGCTCCTGCTAATGCCCAGTTACTCCAGTAAAACAGTGATAAAGTGGTGGCCGTCAGAGGACACTGACAGCATGAGAGGGGCGGGGGAAGAAGAGACACACACCAGGCACTGGACTGTCTCTGAAGAGGTCAATCTTTAGCATTGCTCAACAATTTAGTGACTTTGCCATGTTAAAAAAAAAAACAACAACGTTTTTGACTGATCTGTAGTCAGATCACTATATCATACTTCTTCCGTTGTCTGACAGAAAATATGTAAATGATGATATACCCTATATTAGAGTAAAATACAGTATGTGAGCATAGATTAGGAGAGAAAACAAATTCTACTGACATTTAACAACTTTTCTGAGCAGCTACTTTCCATTGAAAGTGGTTGGCAACACTAGATATTATTATTATTATGTATTACTATATTGAAACCATTTAATCCTTATCTGACTGTTTTAATATTTTCAGCTGATAACCTGCTTGGTGATGAACAAGATCTATTCTGTTTTTAAAAATTTGAGTGTGTATTTGAGTTAATATGCAGGCTACTCTGTAAAAAATCAAACCGCATTTTTACGGTAAAAAAACGGCAGCTGTGGTTGCCAGAACTTTACCTCAAAAATACGGTAGCAGCGCTATTGGTTTTACAGACTTAGCTTAAAATTTACAGTAATTAACCGTATTTCATTATCTGATAAAATGTTAATTAACCAGACCATGTCTTAATTTCTGTTTTGTACCATTGTAATACACTGACAACCAACATTCATCACAGCAGTTATGAGATCCACATGATAAATGATAGTTCATCACTTGCAGTCTTTCACAAAAAAGTTAATACATACAGAAGCTGCACAGTGTCATTCACACAAACATTAAACACCATCATGGTAACACACATGGAATTTAAAAAAATGCAATAAACATTAATTTAACAACGTTAAATGTAACATAAAACCCTAATGGACACACACACACACACACACACACACACACACAAAAAAAGAAGAAGAAAATTATGAGGAACCATTCTGTTCTTTTTCACTTTCAAAAACTGTAAATTTAACGGTATTTTACGGTAAAATTACATTGAATGTACCATGACGTCACAGTTATTTACCGTATATAGTACGGAAACTTTATGTTAGTTTTGCACTGTAGCATTTTTTTCTGTTAAGATTACGATTTTTTTTATTAAAACATTTAAATATGTATACTTGTTTGATATCCAATTTCTTTTTTATAGTAAACTGAAACAGATTACAGGTGTGTCCTACAGGTGAGTATACAATAACATTTTCTGTTAGGGTTAGGTTATCATACTGTATTTAAACTAGGGCTGTCAAACGATTAATCGCGATTAATCGCATCCAAGCGAGCAGCGCATCAAGAAGTATTTTCATGTACTGTATATAGATTTATATAGAATTTATAATACATATAAATATAAATATGTTATATATAAATCATATATTTTTCTTAAATATGCATGCATATGTGGGTATATATATATATATATATATATATATATATATATATATATATATATATATATATATATATATATATACACAACATAATTATACACAGTGCACCCAATTTCCCAAAGTCCCAATTTAGATAGTTAGCAAACTGTTGGTATCTAACTAACGACCCGCGTCAGCTTACCACTATTTTGATTAATTTATTATTATTTTAAAATGAACACAGTCACTGAATAATTGCACAATCACTCGGTGTTTTCTTCTGCAGTCATGTAAATATAAGACGTATGATGATTCATCTGATCACCACCCAGTCCAGTTGATTGAGCAACATAACATTGCAATAGATTAACGCTCTATCGCTTCACCATCAGTTCCCGCCCTTCTGCTGCGTTCGGGTCACCTCTGTGTCGTTTATACGTTTGAGTGGCAGGTTATTACTGATCCAGGTTGACCGCACGCCTGGCGGAGGCTTGTCTCTTGGATAAACAGTGTCTGATGTATTGAGGTCTGTGCCCTCTCGTGTGCTCATGTGTGTGTCTTGTCCGCAGGCCTCCATCACTGCAGATCCAGCTCGTAGGATGAGTTACTACTTGGATCCAGTTTCCTCCTGTCAGGCTCTTCACCCGCCTGACTGTCTGGGTGTAATGGTAAGACCCCTCACCTTTCTCCATAAATCACCCCTGTTTGGCCTGAGCTGCCCACACCAGCCATGTGTATAACACACACCTCTGTTTGAACGACTGCTTGACTCAACAAAAACCCAGAATCTGTTTGCATGATATTTAGTTCCTGTTATTCAAATGTATTCATGCCAAATGTTGGTTAATACAAACATTCATTTCCACTCGTTCCTCTTTTTCTTTAGTTTATAGTGATGCACTTACAATACAAGTGAATAGGGCAATTCACACGCATTAAGATACTAGGCCACAATAAATTAACTTGATGACTTATTTTTGGATAAAATGACGTGCAATTTTAAACCTTAAAACTGTGGAAAATATAATAAGTAAACAAATAAAATTGAAATAGTTTTACAGCTGAAATAATACATTTAGTAAGTAGTAGTGCTGTCAAACGATTAAAATATTTAATCACGATTAATCGCATTAATGTCATAGTTAACTCGTGATTAATCGCGCTCGTCATCCATTCAAAACGAAACGTTAACCAACTAATTGGCCGTCTCGCAAGCCCAAACGATAACTTAATGTCCTTGTGTAGACAGTGAAGCCAGTGAAATGAATGGGTTTCAGAACGCAGCAAACGCATGCCACGTCATGTTGCAAAAGCATATGAAAAAAACGACAACATTTTCTAGGACAAAAAGACCTTTAATCGCGTGCTTAATTAAAAAAAAAAAATGTTGTTAAAATGGGTTTTCGTTAACACCGTTATTAACGCGTTTAACTGACAGTATTAATTTCATTTTCAAGGACTGTTTCTCTCCAGTTAGGCTACCTCTTTCCTTTGTTCTAGTTTTCCCGCCACTACTAGTTGTCATTTATACTCATTTAACAAGCACACCTGTTTGTAATTAAGTTCGTCACAGTCATGTTGGTCACTGTTTAATTTGTGCTCGTTGTTATTGCAGTGCCAGGATCCGCAAAAGACTAAAAATGCTGCATTCTTTTGTGAGGCCATGAGATGGCGATAGAAACACTATAGAGATCTTCAGAGATTCGCGATTTTGTCTGAATACTCGAAGACCGTTTCAAAAAATGTGCACTTTGAAACCTGTTTCCAAAAGTTTGCGTTTTCAGGCACCCAAAACGCCATTATCGTGTAAACGAACGGCCAAAATGCGTTTACATTTTTTACGTTTTTAGTTGAAAATTATGTTGTGTACGCCTATGTGTAAGCATTAATTAAATCATCCAAAAACTAGCACCACACGTAAAAAATGCTGGGTTGTTTCAAACTAAATTTGGGTCAAAGATGGACAAATCCCAAATGTTGGGTTAAAAATGTAATTAAAAAAATTACAGTTGAAAGTGAAAGTTCAAGTTGGGGTTATAATGTTTAATTACATTTTTTAACCCAACATTTTGGTTTGTCCATATTTGACCCAAATTGGGTTAAAACAGCCTGTTCTCACATAAATGCGTCTCTATAATACGCATCATGTATTGTCGTGTAATTTATACGCGAAAATTAGTTTTCTTGATTTTTTTTTTCTTTCTTTTTTTTAAAAAAAAAGAGAGGCATGGATAATTT
Source organism: Hybognathus amarus (assembly GCA_030378365.1). NCBI lineage: Eukaryota > Metazoa > Chordata > Actinopteri > Cypriniformes > Leuciscidae > Hybognathus > Hybognathus amarus. The sequence continues at coordinate 165,274 of JAQIUQ010001264.1, read as the reverse complement.
TTGGTGTAATCAATGCCACTATTTTGTCAGTTCACTTTTGAAAAAAAACCCTTTTGCTTATAATTTACTCACCCCATATCATCCAAGATGTCCATGTCTTTCTTTCTTCAGTCGAAAATAAATTAAGGTTTTTGATGAAAACATTCCAGGATTTTCTCCATATAATGGACTTCAATGGAAACCAAACAGTTCAAGGACCAAATGAGAGTTTCAGTGCAGCTTCAACTCGCTTTAAACGACACCAGACGATGAATAAGGGTCTTATCTAGCGAAACGATCGGTCATTTAAAAATAAATAAAAAATTTTAAGTTTTATAAGCTCAAATGCTCGCCTTGCTCTGTTCTGTGATGCACGTTCGTGACTCTCCTGTTCGAACTCGTTCATCAAAATGAACAAATCTTTTTTCAAGTCATGACTCGAAGGGTCCCTAGATAAGACCCTTATTCATCGTCTGGTGTCGTTTAAAGTCCTTTGAAGCTGCACTGAAACTCTCATTTGGACCTTGAACCGTTTGGTTACCAGTAAAGTGTATTAAATGGTGAAACATGCTATAATGTTTTCATCAAAATGATGAAATGGATGACATGGGGTGAGTAAATTAACAGCAAAAGTTTTTTGTTTTTTTTCTAAAGTGAACTACTCCTTTAACGTGTATTGACAATCCCTTTACATGTTCATTTTTCTATTAAATCAAACACCTCATTCAAAGGATATCTTTATTTCATGCCTTATGTCACAAGAGTGATATTCTGGCCCTGTCACTTCCATGGCTTTCGTATGCATTTGCCTGAGCAGATGCAAAAGCAGCACACAGGTGAATAGCAAAGCTATTAAATGAATGTGAACCCAGGGGTGACACCAAACGCTGAACATTGTTTGAACACAGAACGCTGCGTTTGGCTCGAGAGCTGTGGCTTTTCTCGATGAGAAAATTTGAATAAATGCACAATACACAAGGTGAAAGAAGAATTAGTATGGGAATGCTTAAAGGGAAAAACATTTACCTCCTTTTAACCCCCATCCACCCCGTCTAGGGGTCAGCCGGGTCAAGGTAGTTTGTTGGGCGCTTGTAAAAAGGGAACATTTTAACAGTCCTGGCGAGGAGTCAGACGGGGCATATTGGGATTCTGCGCAGGTGAGTGCAGAATCAAAGGTGTCTAATAAAGATTCAGGGAGGACATTCAGCCATCAGTATGCACAGACAGGGCTGTTAGTCTTTGAGCCGGAAAGGGTCGCATGCTAATCCACAGCGACTCTGCGTTCAGCTAATCTGCTCAGGTGGCCTCGTGGCTTTTGAAATCGAGACGCTTGTCTCCCTCTGTGGTCAAAGGCTACGCGGAGGGGGCTTCCCTCCCGGTTCATTCATTTACATGCGCCGAAGAAGAAAAGACACTCTCTGATCTCATCTCGCCTCTGAACATCCCCTCCACCCCTCTCTCGCTCACGAAGAACCCGAGGAAGACGGACACATATTGTTTGTGTCATTAGCACTACAGTCTAAAAGAACATGATTGTCTTGTGTGATCGTTTCTGCTCGAGTGTCTGTTAACACGACACACCTAATTTGTTTTGAGGGTCGCTCGAGAGCATTCTCTAAAAATCCACTTCATCACGGGATCCACTCTTCCGTTCAGACGTGCCACATTTGCATTTAGGTTCTTTGGGTTGAAAACACTTTGTAAAAATAATGAGTTTCCTCTGGGATTGGGAACTGCATCCACAAAGCGTGCAAACATCAATCAATAAATAATAATAATACATTTCAGAAATAAATAGTGTTTCTTTCACCTGCATGTGCATTCTTTATCTGAAATGGGTGGAACACGTGACGTTACTAAAATACCCAACGAATTCTCATCCTTTATCTTCATATAGAACGCTATGTGACAAAACGGCGCTATACTACGCACATGGCACCCGTTATCGTTAATATAACACGCGCTGTGATGGGTAGGTTTAGGTGTGGGTAGGGTAGTCTCATGTTATGCTAAAGGATTTATTGGATTTATTACGCCTTGGGTTCGCGTGTTATATTAACGATAAAGGGTGCCATGTGCGTAGTATAGTGCCGTTTTTGCATATAGCGTTCTATATGACGATAAAGGATGAGAACGGGCTCAAATACCCCATCGATCCATTCCACTACTACATCTATAGTGCGAAACAACCACTGAAGTCTGATTCCGAATCAAATCAGTCAATTCTTTAAGTCTGAATGACTTTCCTTTCTCACACAATAATATAATAGGCCACTTCAACAGAGTTTCCTGCGAGAAACACGACCTTCTTTCACTAAAAACGAAACCAACCAATTTGGACGATTGGTTGGTCCAAGATCCAAGATGTCCACGTCTTTCTTTATTCAGTTGAAAAGAAATTAAGGGAAAACATTCCACGATTTTCTCCATATAATGGACTTCAATGGGAACCAAACGGTTCAAGGTCCAAATGAGAGTTTCAGTGCAGCTTCAAGGGGCTTTAAATCGACACCAGATGATGAATAAGGGTCTTATATAGGACCTTTCGAGTCATGACTTGAAAAAGATTTGTTCATTTTGATGATCTAGTTTGAACAGGAGAGTCACGAACGCTCATCACAGAACAGAGCAAGGCAAGCATTTGAGCTTATAAAACTTAAACTTTATTTATTTTTTTAAATTACTGTTTGTTTCGCTAGATAAGACCCTTATTCATCGTCTGGTGTCGTTTAAAGCCAATTGAAGCTGCACTGAAACTGTCTTTTGGACCTTGAACCGTTTGGTTCCCATTGAAGTCCATTATATGGAGAAAATCCTGGAATGTTTTCATCAAAAACCTTTTCTTTTTGACTGAAGAAAGAAAGACATGGACATCTTGGATGACATGGGGGTGAGTAAATTATCAGCAAAAGTTTTTTTAAAAAGTGAACTACTCCTTTAAGGCAAAATTATTAGATTGCGTTCATGCTGCCTCTAAAAAAACCTGTTTTGAGTTACAGTTAACAGTTAATGGATCTGATAAAGAATCTGAATCATCATGGAATCGGAAAAACAATCACCAAATCGTTTCCTATTCCCATGCCTAGTTTTCTCCTTGTGCAACTTGCATTATCTCGGCTCCTTGATTTAGCCATGTCATTGGGGGCAGGGGTGGCATTGCCCTTTGTATCCCTCCTGTTCCCCATAAATCCTACAGTCGTCCTCCCGGCTTCCTCAACCATCGCCTATCTCTCTCCCGCTCTCGACTCCTCGTCTCCAGTCCCCGCGACTCCAGCGATGGACTCTCAGACAGAGTAACCCTGATCCCCTCCAGCCCCCCGCCAATCCTCCAGGAGCACAGCTCTATAAAGCGGGTCTCGGCTGATAACCTCAGTCTTGCCTGAACAGGAGCTTTATCAGATGAGCAGTCCGTCAGGCTGTGGCGCTTCCACTCACTAAACACCGGAGACTCAGAGACCACCTCACACACACTATCTGTTATTGAAGAGGAGTATAATAGTGGACATACTTTCTCGTTCTTCGAAACTCATGGGAACTTTTATGCATCTCTTATGCTTGAAGATTTTGAAAATGAAAGTTATGCAGACTTATTTTAAATAAATGTGGACAGGGGGCCAAGCTCCAAAATGACCAGAAAAGCAGCATTGATGTATCAAAAAAATGGCACAACTGATTTATGACTTGCCCACATTTTCAGTAGTTTTGTGTGATGAAAAGATTGAAATGTTTGTGGTTGTTTATTCGAAATCTTGACATCATGAGCTGAACGATCATTATTTTATTTCTTGGTAACACTTTGCAATACTGGTGCACTAAATGCATTAATTCATGCTTAACTAATGCACAGATAATCATGAGTTAATGTATAACTTATGAAGAACTGAACCATTAATTAATGATTACGATTACTGCATCAGGAACTAATAAAGAGTCTATATGATTAATAGATGAAGTAATACATGAAATGCTATTAATTCAATGTGTCATTGTGCATTAATTCTCTAATAACATTTTATTAACTAATAGTGTAAATTAATATGTAAATTACCACAATTAGTCAAAGCTATGCACTTCAACTTCCAGTTGTCTGCTTTAATTAATCATTAGCAAATGATTTGCAAAGGTATCATTATGTTATGACTTTACTTGTTGGGCACATCATTATTAACTAGTCATTTGGTAATTGTAGTAATTTGTACATGAATTTGCACTAACAATGAAGTAATTAATCATGTATTAATGCTTATTAGTGTACCTGTCATGTTATCTGGAAGTTGAAAAACAAGGCTTTGGCTCATTCTGGTAATTAACATATTAATTATCAATATTACAATGAGTTATTATGGAATTAATCCACAATTACATATTATATGAACTAATACATTAACCTTACAGACTCTTTATTAGTTCCTAATGTTGTAATCATTAATTAATAGCTTAGATAATCATTAGTTACACAATAATTCAGTATTATCTGTGAATTAGTTAAGCATGAAGTAATGCTTATTAGTGCACCCGTAATGTAAAGTGTTACCAACTAATTAAAAATTGAGTTAATGCACTGCATTTAAAATGACACGATTTTTAATGAATTTGTCTTAAATGTTGGTCTATCGTATGACTTTACATAATTTTTTTAAGTATGCTGCAATATATTTAAAACTCCAGTCTCTTTAACACTTTAATTTAAGGTGAAATATTTTGTACATGTACAAATTCTGCATATTTACAACTATAACTAACCCTACAACTGTAACTAACCCTAAACGAAACTCTAACTGTAACTCAATGTAACCATGTCACCTTAAAATAGTGTTACTTCATACTCAGATTATTGTGATTTTATGTACTGAAAAAAGTGTAAGATCTAAAAAATCTTCGCTCAGAAATTGTTGTAAATTTCACAAATAATTACTAAGAAACAGCATGAAATAAAATAATATTTCATAGATTTTGGATTTTATTAGTGTCATGTGTGATTTATAATGTATAAGTTATTTTGAGCTTTAGAAAATGTCCGGACACATGCTGTATCTTTAATTTTGCAGTCACATATATACAGACGCTTCTAAACGAACTATGGCACTTGTGGCAGAACACACGTCAAATCACTATTTGCACTCGCAACCAGTCATGCTGAACTCTTTGGTCTTGATAAATCATATCAAAGAGAGCTTGCAGCTTCATTGGAATGGAAACCTCTCTTATTTGCAGACAGATAACATTTCAGACAGATAAATCTAGAGCAGACGTATGCGCTTGCCCTGCATTAATGCTGATTTATTCACCACAAAGATGCTTTAGATATACCGATACCAGTTAACCTGTTCTTGTACCCAGCAGCTCAATCACAACATGAATCAAAACCCCACTGAAAATGGGACTTTTCGAGTCATGCGTGTGGCTCTAGATTGCATATCAGTTTTCTGAAGCGGAGTGAACAAGAATGCACAATAGTCTGAAAGTCCGTTATGCTTTGGTCACAAAAAACGCATTGTTTCGTCAATCTTAAACATTCTTTTCAAGAAGTTAACCGAGACTGTCAACAACCCAAGGACAATGACTATTTACTGTACACTCACAATCTTCTGCACAATTACATGTGATGGCATGTGCTTTAGGCCAAAGGAAGTTGATTTGCCTGTTTCAATGGAGCTTTATGTAACAAATTGATTTGTATGAGGTATTTTCCCTTAGAATAGCCTGTATTCAGAAAACATCCCGCAGACAAAGAACTGTTCAAGGTTGGCTGGATTTTTTTTAGAATTTTTTAGTGGTTAATACAATTACAGCATGAAGCAACAATTCACTTCTCCATGTTTACTGGCTTTTTATTGGTATATTAAAGGCCATGTTGAAAGGTATGGAAGCTTCTTTCCGCCACTGAATAAAAATAAATATTAGTGACATTTTATCTCACTATTGCGAGACATGAAGTCAGAATTGTAAGAAATAAAGTCACAGTTGCGAGATATAAAGTTGCAATTCTGAGAAAAGACAGAATTGCGCAATTCTGACTTTTTTTCTCACAATTGCGAGTTCACATCTCACAATTCTGACTTTATAAAATAATTGCAAGTTCATATCTTGAAATTCTGACATCTTTTCCCAGAATTGTGAGATATAAACTCGCAATTGCGAGTTATCAGGCCAATTCTAAGGGGAAAAATTAACCTTTTCCCTCAGAATAGTTTATATCTAACAATTCATGCAATTGCAACTTTATATCTCGCAACTCTGACTTTATAACACAATTGCGACTTTATATCTCGCAATTTTGACTTTATAACACGCAATTGCAACTTTATATCAATCAATTCTGACTTTAAAACACTTTATATCTCACAATTCTGACTTAACACGCAATTGCCACTTTATATCTTCGCAATTTGGACTTTATATCAGCAATTCTGACTTTATATCTCGCAATTTTGACTTTAAAACATGCAATTGCGACTTTATATCACACAATTCTGACTTTAAAACATGCAATTCTGACTTTAAAACATTGCAATTCTGACTTTATATCTTGCAATTCTGACTAAGTCTCGCAACTCTGACTTTATAACATGCAATTTTGACTTTATATTTCGCAATTCTGACTTTATATCAATCAATTCCGACTTTATATCTCGCAATTCTGACTTTATAACTCGCAATTGCGACTACATCACGCAATTCTGACTTTATAAAATGCAATAGCCACTTTACATCCCGCAATTCTGATTTTATATCTCACAATTCTGAAGATATACAAGATCTCACAAGATATAAACTAAACTGAATATTTTAGTTTAGACTCATAAATAATCAGCCATTTGTTTTGTTTTGAGTATATCATGAGAAATCAAACTTTCCTCTGAGATAAAAGAGCTTGATGCTCTATGAAAACATACAAAAGGAAAGAAATGTGGTTGACTTTGTTTTAGGAAAATTTAATCATTACAATCTGACTTTAACTGTTGATGCGCCAGCAGATGTTACATGTTATTGAAGAAAAGGGCATTTGAACACTAGCTGACAGAAAACCCTACAGCCTACATTTACATATGCAAATGTTTCTTAGAAGAAAAAAAATACGTCACTAACATAATAAGAGGACTTCAGGAAAATCCAAAGCTAAACAAAATGTGATATGACCCCAATAAGGAACCGGTTGACTCAGCAGTTGTCTCTTCTGTGAGCGTCTGACTTCCCCTTGTCCTGGCCTGACGTCAGAGTCCCACCGAGATCAAAAGAGTGAAAATGCTTCTCAAGCGCTTTGCCTCGACAGAAACTCAATCTGCCTCAGGCCACACAGGGAATTTCATATGTTAAAATCTTTGCTGATCACCGGTCATGAATGAAACCCCTTGAAAGACAAAGAAAAGTAGTATTTCCATCACTCTTCTGTGCTTGAAGTGCTCTAAAGTTAACCAAGCATCTCTGTGGTTTTCCCAATGAAATGAGCATGCCAGCTGTATTGTTTGCCCAGGAGTGTTTGCAGTATTCGTTTGTTCGTCTCTGTAGAGGACGAGTGGCGGGATGGCAGTGTCTCTGGTCCCGCATACCCAGACTCCTGCAGTTTTCCACCCAGCTCCACCCAGACCCCTGTACGGCCAGCACGTCCCCTGCAGGAGGTGCCCACCGGACCCAAATACTGCCATAACGGTACGAGACCAGAGTCTTATTAACATTATTATCACTGTTATTCAGCAATTGATATACAAGTAATAATAGAAAATAGAAAATTGTTTTATTTGAATAAATGCTGTTCTTTTCAACATTTTATTTATCAATGTGTCCTGAAAAAAGCATCACAGGTTTCAAATAAATATTAAGCAGCACGACTGTTTTCGACATTCTTCAAATCTGCATATTAGAGTGATTTCTGAAGGATCATGTGACTCTGAAGACTGGAGTAATGATGCTGAAAATTCAGCTTTGCATCACAAATATAAATTGTATTTTAAATTATTTTCAGATATTTTAAATTGTAAATAATATTTCACAATATTACTGTATTTTATCTGTGTTTTTGATCAAATAAATTCAGGGTTGATGAGCATAAGAGACTTCTTTCAAAAACAGGTTCTATCTGTGTGTGTATATATATATATATATATATATATATATATATATATATATATATATATATATATATATATGTGTGTGTGTAAATTATTATTTTTTATTAATTATATAATAATAATTAATTAAAACAAATATTTAAATTAAACATTTAAATTATTTAACATATTATTATTTTATTATTTTATCTTGTATGCACAATTCACATGCACATGTGATTTCCAAATTTAAAAAGAGGTCTTATTATATACTTGCTTAACTTTTACAATTTCTTTCCTTTTCGGCTGACATCACAAATCCCTCTCTATTGGTCCAGTCAATTCCTGATCGATAAAATCATTTGAACACTTTATCTTATTAAAACCCACGTTTCACTGTAAAAGTTTCATATTTGAGAAGTGAACTGTGAATTTTAAAGTGACTGCAGCATGTCTCAGAACGAGGTCAATGCACTCTTGACACAATATAAAGTTTGACGACTGTTTGGCATAAAACAGATCTTTGTGTGTGCAACTGTGCAACGTGCATGTGCGCGCAAACACACACTTCAGTTTCTGAGGAGGAGGAAACTGTGAGGCATCTGGTAAAAGCATCTCTTTGGGGTCAATGTCCCTGTCATCCCCCAGAGAACAATGTTTTCTCTGCCACACTCAGTGTGTGTGTGTGTGTGACGTTAGATGGGGGAGGTGACTGCATGCTCTGGATTTTTTGTCCTGGACATTTTTTTTAATGTTTATTCAAAATGAGTACATTCCTCCCAGTGTTTGACATCAGCCTCCCTGCTTTTCAAAATGCTGGAAAAAGTGGCGACATGCACCATCTGTATATATAAGTGTGTGTGTTGGGGTGGACACAGCAGTGGCACCAACTATCCGTTGACACCTCCCCAAACGGGACACAAGGCCACAAGGGTACAAGGGCGCAAGGGCTCGGTCGTTTTCCCAAGCCTCAGGGCCCTCGGGGATCACGAGTGGATCGACCGGGTCGGGTTTGATGGGATTTGCTGATGTTTGTTGCTGGAGACACTCGCTAAAAGCCTCCAGCTTCAACGGAGTATGTTGCACCATCATAAACAACGTCCACTGGAAAGAAACGACCCCTTGAACCTTTCCTCCGAGGTGATGCATGTGAGGAGCGCTGTGAACGTTCTGATGTTTGGTGTTTTATTTAATCCGACGGCCCGTGTGTTTAGAGAGTGTTTAGGAGGCTCCAGAGATGCCGTTTCTCGGCTGTTTCTTTAGTCATGGGTGAGGCACAGTGTAGTCAAGTCTGAACCAGTGAACGAGCCCGCCTGTGTGAGACGGTAACCTCAAAACACACTCTTGAACTGTCATCCAAGCCACCGCATGCAGAAACTCGTTGGACTGCGACAGCTGTTTAGTCAGACTGAAACCCTCGTCTGGAGCCGTTACTCTGACTTCTTACCTTATACTTTCATCTGAAGTCATCAGACATGCAAATATGAAAACAGTTGGAAAAATGCAAACTTTTTTTTTTTAAGAAAGGGTTGTTACTTTAATACACTTTTTGTTGGACCTATTAAGAATCTATTTAAATGTATGGCATAAAATATTAATCAGAACTTACGTTAAAGTATGATTTAGTTTCCCATAAATGCTTGTCAGTACATTGGCAGTATGTTTTAACCATATTTTAAAGTACCGACTTACATACCAAGTCAGTACTGAAAAAAGGGATAATACCAGCATTATCCTCTAGCATTTTGAGCGCTGTTGAAGAGATTGTCCTCACTACAGAACACGAAACCCTTACATGTACCTAAACCTACCCATCTCCACCCCTAATCCCTAACCCCACCCACAATCCTACCTGTCTCCGCCCCCTGATCTCTAACCCCACCCCAATCAGCATTTGTGACTCTCCTGTTCGAACTCGTTCATCAAAATGAACGAATCTTTTCTGAGTCAATTCGTTCATTTTGTTCATTGAATGAACCAAATGACATGAAAAGATTCGTTCATTTTGATAAACAAGTTCGAACAGGAGAGTCACGAACGCGCATCACAGAACAGAGCAAGGCGAACATCTGAGCTTATAAAACTCAAACTTTCCTTTTTTTAATGAGCGATTGTTTCGCTTGATAAGACCCTTATTCATCGTCTGGAATCGTTTAAAGCCCTTTGAACAGTTTGCACTGAAACTGTCTTTTGGACCTTGAACCGTTTGGTTCCCATTTAAGTCCATTATATCCTGGAATGTTTTTATCAAAAACCTTAATTTGTTTTCGACTGAAGAAAGAAAGACATGGACATCTTGGATGACATAGGGGTGAGTAAATTATTCGCAAAAGTTTTTTTTTTTATTTTTAAAGTGAACTACTCCTTTAAGCGTTACCTCAAAGCCGGCAGGCTGATTTTTCTCATTCCGTAGTTCGCCTGTTTTTCCATAATTTTCATGACTGCAAATATCTAGCAAGATGTGACCAAATTATGTCATTTCCAATAAGAATCGGACTAAAATTCTTTTGACTGATTTGGCTTTATGGACGTCACTTTTTTGTACGATCCAATCACATGCACCGACTTATGTTTAATGAATCAGTGTCATCTTATTGCATATGAAGGTGTAATTTACTGCATGATTATTGGAGCAGCAGTCCGGCCTCTGGTTTGCAGGTGTGACACGCGCGTGAACACATATGTTCAGTCGTTCTCCACTGTAGCGCTTTTGTCCTGAATATGGAGGCTTTCAGCGCAGGTGCAGGCAGTTAAACCAGACTCGAGCTGTAAACGGCTCTTGTGTACTACACATATGCGACCTGTATGTGGAGGGAGAAAACTCGTGTCAGTTTTCTGTTGCACCTCAAGTCCATCAAGAAGGAATTTCTTTTATTCGGTGCTTTAGTAGACGTCTATAGCATGCATGCAACCATGTAACAAACAGAGCTCTGTACAGACCAGATGTGAATGATGCTTGTCAGAGAACACACAGTGTGCTTCCAAAGATAAGATATGCAACCATTATGCAATAACACTTTATTTTGATAGTCCACTTTAGACATTCCACTGACTATAAGTCACTTTAGTCATTAGAGTATTATTCAGTACTGTTTATTTATTATGATACTCCTCAACAGACTTTGCAATTAATGTACACGTGATCTTATTCAACTAACCAGAACCCTAATTTGATGTCACATTTAAAGTTAATATATTTTAAATGCAGTAAATTCAATGCAAATATATGATTGCAAAAATATTTAAATACATGGTCTTGACATACAAGTTTCAATAGAAATGACATTAAAGGAGTAGTTCACTTTTGAAAAAAAAAAACTTTTGCTGATAATTTACTCACCCCCATGTCATCCAAGATGTCCATGTCTTTCTTTCTTCCGTCGAAAAGAAATTAAGGTTTTTGATGAAAACATTCCAGGATTTTCTCCATATAATGGACTTCAATGGGAACCAAACGGTTCAAGGTCCATTTGAGAGTTTCAGTGCAAACTGTTCAAAGGGCTTTAAACGATTCCTTGCTAAAAATGAACATATCTTTTTCTGAGTCATTTGCTTCAATCAACGACGAAACAGACGAATTCGACTCGGAAAAAGATTTGTTCATTTTGATGAACGAGTTTGAACAGGAGAGTCACGAACGCGCATCACAGAACAGAGCAAGGCGAACATTTGAGCTTATAAAACTTAAACTTTGTTATTTATTTATTACATGAGTGATCGTTTCACTTGATAAGACCCTTATTCATCGTCTGGTGTCGTTTAAAGCCCTTTGAAGCTGCACTGAAACTCTCATTTGGACCTTGAACCATTTGGTTCCCATTGAAGTCCATTATATGGAGAAAATCCTGGAATGTTTTCATCAAAAACCATAATTTCTTTTCGACTGAAGAAAGAAAGACATGGACATCTTGGATGACATGGGGTGAGTAAATTATCAGCAAAAGTTTTTTCAAAAGGGAACTAGCTCCTTTAAAGTATATTTTTGGTTCCCATTAATGTTGGTTCGGAACATTCAGCAGAACACTTTAGCTATATTTCATAGGACAATATAAATAACTATGAAATTACACTTAAAGATGGCCTAAGCAGAGCTGAACCTAAGACCTTAAATGTGTTTCATAAAATGTATTTTATTATCATATTAGGAAAGAAACAAAGAAAAAGTATTTAATTAAAAAAAATAATAATAATTTAGTTAGCTTGCAAAAACAAAACGATAGCTTCGGACTGAACATTTGGTTTACAACCACTTCTCTAATTCAGACTTTGTTGATCAAGTTACTCTGACACACAGAAAGACCTCTGACACAAATGTACACGCATATAAATACACTTTCTCACAGTTCCATCCCTTAAAATTACACAAGCACATCAGTGTGTGTGTGTGTGTGTGTGTGAGAGAGACAGCTGTGCTGTGCAGCTCTGGCTTACATTGTGATTTGACAACTGGACATTTGAATTTAGGAAAACACTGCAGAACTGATATTGAGAAGTGTGTGTGTACATGCATTGATGATGTTGTGTGGAAGCACCTTTTTAGTGTGTGTGTGACTGTGTGTGTGCACTAAGCCAGTATCTCTGTATATAGATGTGTGTGTGTTTGGGGAGAGTGCTGTCTCTGATGAGGGGCACGTCCTCGTGGGCCAAGGCCCATTTTTTCTGGGTTAAAATAAACAGACGACTGGCGGGGGTCTGGGGGTTATGGGAAAGGAGGAAACCGTGATGCTAATCAGTCCTACACACACTTCCCCCAACTGTAAAACAAAACAAGAGAGAACGAGAGAAGAGAGAGAGAGGGTTTTAGCTATAAGTGCGCATGAGCGAAAGTTTAGGACTACAGCTCCACTTTATATGCAAGGTCAAGTGTCGAAACCAACAGAGAACCAGTTCCTCTCCAAATCATTTTATTTCTTCATTACGATTTTCGCAAAGCCGATCCATGTAACAAGATGTTACAAAATCAAATGTATAGGGAACAGTTGCACAAGCTGAACATTCAGAATTTGCATAATTAAAGGGACAGAACATTTGGTCACAGCCTCACCCTCGAGATCTGGAACATAAAGGATCGTAATGTAAAGCTTAATGTTTTTATGTCTTTAAAATGTAAAAACCACGATAAAGGTACTACATTACTTGAATGAGGAACAGAGTAAATCTCATTTTTTGGGCAGGTGTAGTGATGATGTGTCATGTCATGTTTCATTGTATGGGATAAAACAGTTCATGCATACTGTGTAGATCTCATGTTTCACGAGTGAGAGAAAGTCACACAGATGTGGAATAACACAAGTGTGATTTAATGAACGCAGTGTTTGAAAGGCACACAGCCTGTGTATCATTGCATTCCTGCAGTATATGATGGATTCAATGAGACAGCCGACCTCTGACCTCTCAGATCAATGGACTGAGGAGCGGCAGCACTGCGGCCTGCTGTCAGTCGAGTGTGTGTGTGTGTGTGTAAAAGAGAGAAAGACTGGGGGCAGAGACGTCTAGAGAGGGGAGGAGGAGACGGGGCGAGATGGAGGGATGTAATTTAATTTGCCACACAATGGGGTGAATAGCAGACACGTGGTGGAGCTAATGGAGGAGAGAGATGTCCTTTTTAGCAGCGCTAATTGATAAGAAAGAGCTTAGCCTTTGTTCAACCAGTTCCCCATCGGTAAAACCCCCATCTGCTTTCCAGGACCTCACACACACACACACACACACACACACACACACATGCACACACAATACACAAAGAAAAGTGTGTCTGCTACATTTATATATATATCTCTTTGTGTGTGTGTGTGGAAGTGTGAATGCTACATTGTTCAATGATCAGTGAGAATAGTCTCTAATATTGCTTTATTTTATATTGTAAGTAAACATTACAGTAAATACCGTGTGGCGAAGCATGTCAGTTATTTAGCAAATAAATATACATTTTAGTTAAAAATTAATAATAAAAATTAATTTAAGCTAAAATTATTTGTTTATGGACTGTTAATTTAGTTTTGTTATTTATTTGTTATAATTTACAGTTTACTTTTAATTAAATAAAAAAACGTGTAGAAACAATTTTCACTCAGAAAATACTAATCAATTTAATTTCACAAAGAGTTGCAAAGAATTGACAAGTAACATTGAATAAAACGTGAAATTTTGAGGTGAAAAACTTGAACAAGTTTTTTTTATAAATATTTACTTTTCGAATAAAAAAATGTATTTACGAGTGTGATATATAATATATATATATATATATATATATATATATATTTTTTTTTTTCAGTTTGGTATAGAATTGGAACAATTACAATTTGTTGGTTCTTTGCCATAAACAAATTACAAAATGTGAACTGTTTTGTAAATGTTTAAGGTATTTAAAGGAGTAGTTCACTTTAAAAAAAAAAAAAGCTGATAATTTACTCTCCCCCATGTCATCCAAGATTTTCTTTCTTTCTTCAGTCGAAAATAAATTAAGGTTTTTGATGAAACATTCCAGGATTTTCTCCATACAATGGACTTCAATGGGGTCCAAACGGTTCAAGGTCTAAAAGACAGTTTCAGTGCAAACTATCAAACTGTTTAACGGGCTTTAAATGATTCCAGACGATGAATAAGGGTCTTAACAAGCGAACGATCGCTCATTTAATGAATAAGTAACAAAGTTTAAGTTTTATAAGCTCAAATGCTCGCCTTGCTCTGTTCTGTGATGTGCGTTCGTGATTATCCTGTTCAAACTCGTTCATCAAAATGAACAAATCTTTTCCCAAGTCAATTCGTTCATTTATTTCTTTGAATGAAGCAAATGACACGAAAAAAAGAGTTCGAATGTACTAAATTATATATATTTTTTCATTTTGTATTTTCAGAAAAAATACCATATGCTATGGCATATATGAATTATTCCTAGCATAAAGGTTATTTCATGTCATGCATAAACTCTGCCCGTTAGCATCTATGGCTTGTTTGTTTCATTAATCTGATGTTGTGCCGCTCAACTCTCACCCGGCCTGATCTGGTCCCTCATAACTGTGGAAACCATGACAACAGCACATGAAGATCAGAGAAGCTGTGTCGTCCACCAAAGAGGCTGAAGCTTCGTGATTGAAGCCTAATGAAGTCCTTAACACAGCCTGACTCTCTCCTCAGGGTAAATTCCCATACAACTATGACGAGTTGTGAGACGAAGCACATGCTTCCAGTAAGTGTGACGGGCCAGAAGGAGTTTTTCCTTCACTGTATCCTGGAGACTGCTTGTTTTGGGAGTCAACAACTTAAGATGTCTCTTGCGATCCATGTTGGAGAATGAATGAATTTCAAAATTTTATGAATCAAAACCAAAACTCCCTTGTGCTCATGCAGAATGTCTTATAATTCCAGAAGCTTTGGCTACTTACATTGCAAAGAGTGAGAAGCTGTGCTAAAGAGCTAGTTTTACCTAATTTAACCCATACACTTTTTTTGTTGTTGTTGCTAAATTAATGTATTTAGGTTGAATCCATGATATTCATTTGTTTTGACTAAAACCAGTTAATTCACTTTTTTTTTCTTCAATGTACAGTTCAAATCAAATCTTTACAAGATTTTCCATCATACAGTGGAAAACGAGATGGAAGAATCATGGAAAAATTATTTCATGATGGTGAACAATCATGAGCAATTGGCCAACACTACAAATTGAAACCCTCATGGATCAAATACACAACTGGTCTAAAGATTTGGAGTAATCATGATTTACACTCACCTGAAGGATTATTAGGAACACCTGTTCAATTTCCCATTAATGCAATTACCTAATCAACCAATCACATGGCAGTTGCTTCAATGCATTTAGGGGTGTGGTCCTGGTCAAGACAATTTCCTGAACTCCAAACTGAATGTCAGAATGGGAAAGAAAGGTGATTTAAGCAATTTTGAGCGTCGCATGGTTGTTGGTGCCAGACGGGCCGGTCTTAGTATTTCACAATCTGCTACTGGGATTTTCACGCACAACCATTTCGAGGGTTTACAAAGAATGGTGTGAAAAGGGAAAAAACATCCAGTATGCGGCAGTCCTGTGGGCGAAAATGCCTTGTTGATGCTCGAGGTCAGAGGAGAATGGGCGGACTGATTCAAGCTGATAGAAGAGCAACTTTGACTGAAATAACCACTCGTTACAACCGAGGTATGCAGCAAAGCATTTGTGAAGCCATAACACACACAACCTTGAGGCGGATGGGCTACAACAGCAGAAGACCCCACCGGGTACCACTCATCTCCACTACAAATAGGAAAAGAGGCTACAATTTGCAAGAACTCACCAAAATTGGACAGTTGAAGACTGGAAAAATGTTGCCTGGTCTGATGAGTCTCAATTTCTGTTGAGACATTCAGATGGTAGAGTCAGAATTTGGCGTAAACAGAATGAGAACATGGATCCATCATGCCTTGTTACCACTGTGCAGGCTGCTGCTGGTGGTGGTGTAATGGTGTGGGGAATGTTTTCTTGGCACACTTTAGGCCCCTTAATGTCAATTGGGCATCGTTTAAATGCCACGGCCTACCTGAGCATTGTTTCTGACCATGTCCCTCCATTTATGGCCACCCTGTCCCCATCCTCTGATGGCTACTTCCAGCAGGATAATGTCACAAAGCTCTGAATCATTTCTGTATTGGTCTTCTTCGTGCCTGAGATGTACATCCCACAAATCTCCATTAAGGGCAAGATGCTATCCTATCAATATGGTCCAACATTTCTAAAGAACGCCTTCAGCACCTTGTTGAATCAATGCCATGTAGAATTAAGGCAGTATCCGAAGATGAAAAGTGGGTCAAACACAGTATTAGTATGGTGTTCTTAATTATTACAAATTTAAGATAATGAAAGTTATCTCAAAATGTACTCTCCCTCAAGCCATATGGCTTTCTTCTTCCAGGCAAACAAAATCAGAGTTATATTAAATGATAATCTGGCTCTGTCAGCTTTGTAATGGCATTGATTTGAGCCTGAGTTTTGAAGCTCCAAAAAGCACATCCATCCATCCATCCATCCATCCATCCATCCATCCGTCATCAAAGGGTTTCCCTTTATTTTGATGGTCCCTTCAACACATTCCTTTGACTAACTTTGCATCTATAAACGTTGCATCTATATGTCAACTAAATCTCAGAGTATTAGTAGACTGGTAGGGTTAGAACAAGTTGACATGTCGTTACTTGAAATGTCTGTTGAGGAGCATCACAATAAAGAGTTGGCAGATATTAAGCAGACAGTCTACTGATACTCTAATGACTGCTCTTTTAATGCAGTTGCAAAGTTACTTAGAGTCAACAGAATGTTCAAAAGGGACCATCAACATAAACAGTTACCAAAATGTCCATATTTAAAAACGTTATAAACTATAATTACTGGCTTCTGCCAATGGCCGTACGCACGTTCATCTGGCAGAAAGGTGACCTCTGACCTCTCCTCCTCTCCTCTTAAATCGAAGTCCTCTGACCTTTCTCTTTAAAACTTCAGCTTTAGACTTCTAATTCGTCACGGCGTTTTGTTTTGCTCTAGTCTCTGAGCTTCCGCTTTCATCAATTCTCACCTAAGCGTTGTAAAGTTATAAACATGTATTTCTTTCAAAAATGCATCATTTTGCATCAAAGAAGGTCTTTATTAACCCCCTGAAGCTGTATGGACTACTTTTATGATGGATGGATGCACTTTTTGGACACTATTCAATGCCATTGAAAAGCAGGGAAGAGCCAGGATATTATTTAACATAACTCTGATTGTGTTCGGCTGAAAGAAAAATGTCATATACACCGATGGGGAAGACTAAATTATGATATATTTTTCATTTTTGGTCAAACGATTTCAAAAACAGCCATGGCATCAATCAGAAGTGATACAACAGAGCCAAAAGAGATGATTAAACTGGGATCAAAATAGCATCTGACAGACTGCAGGCCGGGAGAATGAGGAGAAAAAGGGCCACTCAGCAACCTCTGGCTCTGATATTAGTCAGCAACCCCATTAGTCTTAATGGCCGCCTCGGGCGCGAGGGGAGCCTGGTCTATCCTTTTAAAACTACATGCAAGGAGCTCATTAAGACTTAAAACAAAAGCGGGTAGTGAGAGGGGGTCGAGTGGACGAGTGAATGAGTGAGTGACAGAAGGGGGAGACGTGAGAGATCCCTCCTTCCATTAAGATCCCTTCCCCTTCCAGCTCTCATTGACGGGTTCTTGTGACCACAGAAGCCCCATAAAGGCTCAGCCATCTCCATAATCGCTCATATCTGTCGGATGAAACACTATCCAGACAGCTTAATGGACACTCTGTAGAATCCCTGTTTCAAAATCCATACCTAATCAATAACGCTGGCTCCCTGGCCTCTCAGCAGCACTTGCAGATGTGCACCGTCGTCCTCGCAGCCTAGTATTGACCTGGCTAATAGGGTTATTCTGAATGCAGAGACCCGAGCTGGTCACATTTCTTACAGCAGGTTTCCATCGCTGAAGCTCTTTGTGGAAAACACGGTAGGTCAGAATTAGTTTTACGGAAACTCAACAATTGGCGATGACGTGGCTAAGTGTTCTAGGCAGCCGTTCCCACAGTTGTCAAAACCGTTGCGCTCCACTTAGGAAACGAGCGGATCAGCACATGAAAATTGATAAGGCAATCTGTTACCATGGCAACTAATTAAGTTAGAACCAGTCACAGGCCCTCATCCCTCCACCTCCATTCACCTCCTTTTAGACACATGAGTCAATCTTTCCTCAAATCCATAAGTAGGGTGATTTGATTTATTCAATTGAATTTCAGCTGTTCACAACGTCAGTCAAACCCAACCGGATATACATTCATTGAGGTTTGAGCACTGTTTGAAAGAGCGGCAGTTCTTGTGTAGGACAGGCGTTTGTGCATGTAAATGAATAGCAAAGTTACACAAAGTCCATGCCAAAGAGAGTTCATTTCTCCAACAGAAAACATTTGCCTGAAATGTCTCGTCTATAGTCCGGACATTATTTCGTTCACGCCTAACACGTCACCATGTTGTACATTTGCCGTCTAGATGCTTTGACTCGCCCAAAAGATTTCGCTACTTTTAAGGAGATGCTGTATATCATTGCAAGGGCAGCAAAAGATGGTATGAACTTCCAACACCAATGCCATAGTTATACACCGTAGATATAATAGTTCACAGCTGCTCATGAAGCATTGGGAGCTGAAACCCACTGGCTATGGGTAAGGGGCAATACACTTCTGACCAATCACAACAGACTGCGCCAGCTGACCAATCAGAGCAGACTGGATCAGCTAACCATTCAGAGCAGACTGGACCAGCTGACCAATCAGAGCAGACTGGATCAGCTAACCAATCAGAGCAGACTGGACCAGCTGACCAATCAGAGCAGACTGGACCAGCTGACCATTTAGAGCAGACTGGATCAGCAGACCAATCAGAGCAGACTGGACCAGCAGACAAATCAGAGCAGACTGGACCAGCTGACCAATCACAACATACTGGACCAGCTGACCAATCAGTCATAATATATATATACATTTCAATGCTAAATTTAAAGCCCCCCTTTCCGAAAGTCCCAGTTGGTTTTATAAAAATCCCAATTCGGAAAATCCCAGTTGGTTTTATAAAAATCCCAATTCGGAAAATCCCAGTTGGTTTTTATCCAGGAAAAATGAGTCCGTCTCGAGTCCTTATTCTCTGGAACTCTAGTCCGACTTGAGACTCCATTCTCTGGACTCGTGACTCGACTCGTACTTGGACTCGGGACTCGCATTACAAACCGAACCATTACAGTTGGACCATTTTCCTGCCGATCAAAATCTGTAATGGCGCGACCACCTAACGTTGTGCAACATCAAATGGCAAACGTAATGAAAGTGAAACGAAACTCATTTTGTGCTTCACAGACCTTTATCAGTTTGGACCATCAACAACAGTGCAGCGTAAGCCGATCTTGATCAAGCGATTCAGGGCTGTCAATTCTCACGCTCTCACCTCAACCCGGCCGGTCAAATGCCTGAAAGATGAGTTTATCTATAAATCTACCTGTTGATCGCCACTCGTGATTGACTAGTTTTACCGCAAATTAGTTAAAATATCCTCAAATCTAGAGTGAGTATGCATGCTACACAGATGTTGAGCTCCTAATGGCACGGACGCAAGCCAAGACTGGAGTCAAAGCCCGTTCCTCTCTGCACACTAAGCGTTCTGTAATCACTCCGCTGCAATCCATGTACGGGTTTTCCAGTCTCACTCACAGGAAAAACTGATCGATTTTAAAAGATAATCTTTATTTTTTGTATATATCACAAACGTCTGAATTTATAATACTATATGCAATGGTTTGGAAAGTATTCTACACGTTTAATAAATGTTCCAGCTGCCTTTGCTTACACAAGTAAACAGTATGGGAAAGCGCATCAGAGGTGAAAATAAGAATTCAACAAATTCTACAAACAATTTTAGTTTGCCAACAGTTAATAATAACAAATATATATAATATAATGAGAAAAGTGAGAAGCACTAACATTTCTCCATTATTAACTGATCAAACAGCGCTGACATGGTGTGACTGAATTACCTAGTTATAGGTTTTAAGTCCACAGATCAGCAACATTCACCGTGGATTTAATGTAGTAACACTAACTTGTAATCATGGAAGTTTGGCAAAAAAAGTAGCCTACATCACACATCTTTTTTCCAGCAGTTCAAAACTCAAATAGTATTATATTTAAAAAGACATTTTTAATGTGATAACCAAAACATTGTTTGTTCATCCTTCAAAGATTACCCTACTAAATATGATTTATATGATTTATATGATCTGGGAAAGGCTCATATGATTTATAAAACTAAAAGTTTCAAGATGTAGGAAAACTCTTTAAAGGTGCCAGAGTGGAGACATGTAGGCACTAGGGGCTCGAGACTCTGAATCTGGACTTGAACTCAGATAATGGTAACTCAACTTGGACTTCTACTCTGGACTCTCCTTTGGTGACTCGGACTCCAACACTGGGTACTCTACTTTAGACTTCGAACTCGGACTTTAATAGTTGGTGACTCAACTAATAACCACTCAGAGTAGACTATACCATGCTATATACAAACACGTATATATATATATATATATATATATATATACTGTATATTTATTATTTTAAAGGCTTTTATTAGTAAAATGAGGCAAACGTTGTCAACGATTCCGAATCCCTGGCTGTGGGAGTGGCGAGAGGATCCTCTGTTAAATCCTGTCTTGGATTTTTACTGATCTAGTGAAGGTGGGCAGGAAATACGCCAAGGTGTTTATGAGGGCTGGGTCGAAGTTATGAGAGTACTCGTTACTTTCTGATCATTTGCAGACTATTAGCCAGACGTGGAGACATATCTTTTTATCCTCTTTAGTTCCTTGTATGCTTCCCGTGCTTCGGGCGAGAGTTCAACTGAGCATAGCATCAGCCATTCACCATGACAAATGAGATACTAAAACACGAGCCAGCAATACACTGTTTATCAGTGTTTTTAAATAGACTGAATAGTTTTCTTGTCCTTGGCAGTTTTTCCTTGAGAGAGTGAGGTGTGTCGCGTTCATCATTTTGAGGTCAGCTTGTCTTGGCTTTTAAAGAACAGCACAAGCGAGTACACTGGACGTTTGCAAACTATTACACTTTCAGCATTGCATAAGTGGAGTTAAGCAATTGTTTTTATTAAGATGAAGAAATTGCTCAAGACTATTCACACAGATGAAGGACAATATGTGATCTCTGTTTCTTTGTGAAACTGCTCTTTGTCAATATCAGCTTCTCTGTGTGTAACAGTATAGGTGAAATTAACAAATGGGAACTTCCCATTACTATTTAAGTGGCCATTGTGCACAAGAAATGAGCAAACTGGTTTCCAGGTCAGATGTAATCACAGCTCCGCTGATCCCTGATGACTGCACACAAAATGCAGCACACCGTCTCGTTGGTGGAGCTTCACTTTAGTGCAAAAAGAAAGAGTGGGGATGCAAAAGACACATTTGAATATGAAAAGGGTAACACAGATTTTTTTTTCCATGTACAGTTATGCCTATTTACTATGTGCTATTTAAATATGATTCACAATCGTGGAAAACCATGTATCCAGAGCTAAGTGCTGAGTCTTGTGCTCAGCCAATAGAAAACAAGATGTGTGCTGATTGTAATGACTTGCTCTTAAAGGAGTAGTTCACTTAAAAAAAAAAAAAAAAAAAAAAATTCTGATAATTTTACTCATCCCCATGTCATCCAAGATATTCTATTCATGTCATTCTTTCTTCAGTCGAAAATAAATTCAGCTTTTTGATAAAAAACATTCCAGCATTTTTTCCATAATGGACTTCAATGGGAACCAAACGGTTCAAGGTCCAAAAGACACTTTCAGTGTTGAGTTTGAACAGGAGATTCAGGAACGCGCATCACAGAACAGAGTAAGGCGACCATTTGAGCTGATAAAACTTAAACTTTGTTGTTTATTTATTAAATGAGCGATCGTTTCGCTTATAAGACCCTTATTCATCGTCTGGAATCGTTTAAAGTCCTTTGAAAAGTTTGCACTGAAACTGTCTTTGGACTTTGAACCGGTTGGTTCCCATTGAAGTCCATTATATGGAGAAAAATCCTGGAATGTTTTCATCAAAAACCTTAATTTCTTTTTTGACTGAAGAAAAGAAAGCATTGAGCTCAGCTGATTAGTCTATTTGGTGAACGTTTTGAGGTGACAAGCAGCTTCAACGCTTCCAGTGCCTTGGTGTTGTGTGCGTCGCGTCCAGGGAGAGACAGCAGAGTGAAGTGTAATTGAATTGAATTGAATCAGCGAGTAACGCCGCCCACTTTACGCGGGGATCAGCCTCTTCCGTGCCGCACACAGAACCGCCCTGACCGGGTAACTAACAGAGGAGAGAGAGGGAATGATCGCCTGATTGAGATAAAGCGGAGAAAGAGAGAGGGAGGAAGAGAGACACTTTAATACTTCAGAAGGTTGGCATCTTGTTAAGGGAAAACCTGTGTTATTTCTAAAATACTCCCGACACATAGACGGACTTTGGAGGAGGCGTTTGGGACTAAAACATACATAACAGACTTTGTACACTGAATGCGTGACCATGACGGCAGCTGTCGATATTAAGCCGTTAACTATAATAAAATCTGAAAAGTAGACGGTAAGTACGCTTTCTCATCGTTATCGTTTTGATTTTGCATTGCAAAACGCGTCTTCGTCACTTGTTCAGTCAGTTATGAATAACTTTTGTGCATGATGTCTTGTCTGTGAAATGCACTGGAACCGAGATACAGATTTGATGTCAAACAGAACATTTCCGAAACTCGTTGCAACATAAAATGTGTTTGATCAGCGAGTGATGGACAGGTATAAAAGCCTGCGTGTGGCGCTCCAGATGTGCCAGTCATTGATTTACTGCCGTCTTTGTTATGCAATATAGCCTACTAATAATCAATTTATCCCATATCAGTGAGTACATGTAGTTTACTTTTTGGATATCCTAATTTCAACCAAGTCAGTGCATATTTTTTATTATTATGTGGTCACAATTATAACCGGTGGGAAAAATTGCTCAATAAGACTAATAAAAGTTGCATAGAATAGACTAACATAATGCTGTCAGGCAGTTGTGGGAAAAGGGTATTAATGATGTAACTTTATTTGTTTTTTTTGGTCCCACTTTATATTAAGTGGCTTTAAGTACTATGTACTTACATTGAAAAATAAGTATAATGTACTTATTGTGCTCATGTTGTATTGTAAAACACTTTTACTGCTGTTGAGGGTAAGGTTAGGGACAGGTGTGGTGGTATGGGTAGGTTTAAGGGTAAGGGATGGGTCAGCTGTGTAGTTACATTTGTAATTACATAAAGTAGTTACAGCTGTAATTACATGGTGGTGTGTAATAACATGTAATAACATATATGTACTCAATAATTCCATTGTATCAAATCATTCGTTTCAATGTAAGTACATAGTACTTAAAGCCACTTTTTTATATTTAATGTAACAGTAGTTTTTTTTGCAATGTTATTATGTGAATCAATTGCTTATTTATTCAGAATGGTGTTTTTCCCCACTGGCCACAAATGTGACCACCGATCACAAGGCAGCAATTATAAATTATTAATACACTTTTAAAATGTGATAGTAATCATATATGTAAAAAAAGGGTATTATAACATGCTTCTCATGATGCCTCCTTTTATGGATCTTTCTGAATGCAATTAACAGCTCTGGTCATGTGACTCCCACCATACTCTTTTATAGTTGACAACTTTGTAAATGTCTCAAATGTTATCAGCAGGATTACAAACTGTGGTGTTGCATTAGGATATTCAGATCATATTTTTGTCTTTTTATTGTAATTTGAGCAGCTATATTGATTGTTGAAAATTGTACTCTTGTATTGCAAGATTATACAAGAGAGCAACATATTCATTTAGCAAATACTGTACATGAAGAGTCTGACACCAGACTGATGTTGACTGCCACACATGGCCTCTCATGACATGACATGACACACTTCACCGCTTAACATTGTCGTGTTTCATTTCATGCATGTCCAGCAGGCTTGAATTTTAACTACAAGAGCCGTTATATTTATATTGAGTTGGCTTTCAGAACATTGCATCATCTAATGTGGTTGTGCATTTAGTGTAAGTTCATTATTTGGAGCCCTGGGCTTTCTTTTCTTTTTTTATGCAGATATTATGGTCATCCTTCTTTCTTGCTTGCTTTCTGTTTTGATGCAAGTGTGCTTGTGCAATCTTATGCATGCTTGTCATGGCAGGGAAATTCCCTCTTGGGTAAAGAGTGGTCAGTGTCAACTGAATGAAGTTTGTCATGATGCTGCTTCACTGTCCATTCATACCACATCCATTAACCCCCACCGCTGCTGACCCAGCCTGCCTCAGGAGGGGCCGCATGCCTGACCAGGGTGAAGGGAGGGAGGGAGAGAAGATGCCATGCTGGTTAAGTAGTCAGCAGTCTCACACTCCCCCTCTGTACTCCTGAGGACTGGAATAAAGCGACGAGTATGCAAGTGGGATGTTAGTGTTAGCACATGCCTTGGCCCGCTGTACTTGTACTCTTTAAGAATATGACCCTCTTCCCTGGCCCCGGAAGGGCAGGGTGAGTTCATTGGCCGCTAGTTTCCCTGTGATAAAATGCTGACTGGCTTCGACCACAGCTGATGGCTAAACGCACATAATTCTGACTCCCTGAACTCTCACACAGACTCACACACCACCAGCTGTTAAGACATCACGGAAAAAAAGGCATTCACCTTTGCGTGTCAGAACGAAAGCTAAAACATAATGGCTTTAGTGTGATGTGCAAGATGTGGTATGAATCATTACCACACTTGCATATTCTCGCATGCACACGGGCTGGCTCTCTTTTCGCACACAGTCGCCGAGTTTACATTTAAAAATGCACTGGCACGTGAACATGTGCGAACACTCACCAACACACAAGCACAAGCTTTCTCCTTGCATGGAAAAACAGTTGTGTGCTGTTAAAAAAAGTGCTGATACTTGCAGCGGGGGTTGCCAAAATATCGTGCTATCTTGCAAAACAATTTCTCAAGACAAGCTCCCCGAGTTCAGTCAACCGTGAGTGTTCAGGCCAGGGTGAACGCAGCTCACTGGCAAAGACCGTAAAATCCTGTGTAAGACATGTTTACTGCTAGTCTGCTACTTTAGTCTTCTGGAAGAATGGATATGTGCACCTTGTGAGTCCCATGTTCTGCACAAAGTGTGTGAGTGTAAAGCTCTGGCAGACTGATATCATCACAGATGATAGTTTCTAACATGCACACGTCATTGGCTGTAGACATTAAGCACCTGATCCCGGTTTGTATTGAGTCTTAAATCAAGACAAGCTAGCTGTGTGTAAAACAAGGCCGCCTCCCCCCACCCCCATTTGCTTTTTGACTCTGTTTATACAAAAGTGATGAATGGTTGAACTCAATCAAGAGTCACACAAAAGTTGTTTAGAGTTCAGTCAAGATTATCTGATTTACCCCGGAGACATGTAGTGCATGAAGAGACAATAGGACCTACACAAGAGCAGGGCAGCTTCGATAAACACACTTGCATTCATTAACTGAATTTCTAAAATAAGACTGCATATGGAGTTAGCACAAAACAATCTCCAAGTACCCACAGAAAAATTGACCGTGCAAGCTCAAGTCATTCACAAGAATGAATCATGTGTTGTGGAATAGCACAGATGTTAGAATGGCCTTATGGTCAAAGATAAACCCATAACATCTGCTACTAAAATGGTTAATGCTGTTCCAACCCAGCCAGTTTTGCTTCAGCATCTTCTGAGAGCTCTGCTATGAAAGGGGCGTTGTCAAAATGCTTGATAATGGGGTCACTTCTTTCATCTTTGCCCAAAGTCTACTTAGCACAGTGAAATGAGTCAGCAACAACATGAGAGACAGCCAGGGGCCACCTCCCACTCATTTCGGCCTAGAGAAATAACCCTTGATGAGGATATTTCGTCTTCTTTTCTCCTTCGTTCTCACTCATGCCCCATGTCCGTCTCAAGGTTCAGTGAGTGACAGGAATGTCTGAGGATTGGGTGGGCTGCCTATCGCCCACTTTTATCTGATTAAGACACGGCACTCTCTCATCCCAAACCCCTGGTAGGCCCCGCTCAAACACCCTTGCTTTAGATACCAACACACTGGGTGCTAGTGCAAAAGCACTATCTATGCATTATTAGTTCTGTGAAGAGATAATTCAAGCAGGTAGTCATATTTGCAACGTTTCGAGATTATGTGTTTCAATATGACTAGCCTATTCACACTTTTGCCAGGCCTAAGCCCGCCTTGCTTACCTGACAGCTGTGCAAACACAGACATAGGCAATCAAGGTTAGTCTGATGTGGGCCAAACAAATGACACATGCATTTGTTATAGTTTGTGTACGAGTCACTTCAGAAAGAATTTACTAACGTGAAGTGTAGGGTATGCAAAGGGTTTAAGAGGTGACTCGGTTAATATTTGAATCTCAGAATTGATTCATCAGACACAAGCCTTGAGGCAAAGATGAAACATTGTTAGATCAGAAAGTCTTGCCTACTGTTCGTGAATGACTCCCCCTTCACAGAATGTCCACTGGTTTAATGACTCCCCTGTCAGAAATTCTTTCTGGTAAACGCACATTTTTATTGTTCCCTTTTAAAGTGTAGTCATCAAAGGGTGAAGGCAGGTCCTAGCCTTTATTCGTTCAAGTTATTGGCACAAGGTAACAGCACAAACAAACTCTTTCCGAATCGTTACATGCGTCAGACTGACTGAACGATACGTCAGAGCCGTTTTCACCGTAGCATGCTTGCAAAAGCCGTCCTGACCCACTTCACTGTGTTTCAGTTTGAAGTCTTCCCAACAGTTATCTCTGGCCCTGCTTCTCTGAACTTCAAAAGACTAAAACAAAAGCAAAAGACACAGCATGTCCCAGAGCAGGGAAGAAATAACAACCACAGTGTATTTTTTCCTACATTTTACAGCACCCATTTTCTCCCCTATGTTCCGTGTCTCTCTTTTTCTTCCTTGAATTTGTCTCTCTACCGTCTGTGGGCCACATGGGCTCTTGCCTCGTCTCCCTGGCCCCTGATGTGGCGTCTGCCTAGTGCTGTCTTCTCATCCCGCCGCGTGCTACAAGCTAATTACTGAGTCACAGCCCCTGCCGAGCTGACTCCAGCACCCACCCCTCCTCCCATAAGACATTAGCCCTTCCCAGTCCCTCTGACGCTCTCTGCTGGGCTCCAGACCGCCTCCTGGGTGGTGGGAGGCCCTTGAGGTGAGTAAGCCAGCCGGACCGGTGCCTGTCTTTCCATGCCACTCTTGTTTTTTTTTGATGTGGCTGTTTTGCAGATGTCTACCGAGTACAACGGAGAGACTTAGAGTGTGGCGTTGGGTCTGGTTTTGAGATCAGAGCGGCATCCCGACTGGTTCTGGCTACGTGTCTCACAGTTTAGGGAGGCAGAGGAAGACCTGTTCCCAGATTCAGCTCTCCCATCGGTGTATGCTCTTTCACCAAGTCACCTGTTTTAGGGCTCAGTAGACAGAGCTGGTTTTGTAATTTTCCTACTTTTGTCCCTCCTCTTTGAACACATTTCCTACCTTAGAGGCATATTGACAAAACGCTTCTGGCTACCAGTCCGGTTACATACGGGATCTTAAGCTGTTCTCCGAGGTCCAGGTGTTTGGCTGTAGCTAGGTTTACAGTCTCTCTCAGTTTGTGAGTGCTACTTGATGTACAGCTGAATAGAAGGCACATGATCCTTGGCAGTCACAAGAGCCGTCACAGCTGGGACGCTTTCTCGTTCAACCTTCTCCCGGCTATCTACATATTTCTGACAGAGAGTCTCTGCTCGGGTGATTTAGGGATGAGGCGGTTAAAGGCGTTCTGTGTAGGTGTCTGGACCGGTTCCAAGAGGCAGTCATAATGAGGGCTAGTATTTGACATTGTTCACTTACACAAGCAGAACATGGTGGGATGCGACCACTCACCCCTTTCTCATAAAACCACATAGCAGGGTTCAGTCTGACTGATACTGTGCAAATGGAACCTAGTTTCATTTAACTAGTTTCAAATTGCTGAGACTTAATTTGTTATGCCTCTCTGCTTTTGACACATTTGATGTTGACATTTGTCACCATAGAGAATTTTACTGAAAAGATGAATCACTTTAGTCGCTTTGATGCTTTAGCACACCGTCGTGTTCTGCAGTTTGCAGTGTATTTCAGAACATTGCATCTTCTTTTCCAGCCTCCCATTCATCTATTTTGGGCTTGCGAACTCTTTTCATTGTCGCAGCTGTGGTACTTTACTCTACGTACAGTTAATTGTGTAATTGGTCCATTTAGGACTGAACTCAAAGGCACATTGGTTTTTAGGTCACAAATACAGAACAAGCTCACAGAAAAATCCCATCCACATTAGCGATTGTAAACCAAGGCAGGAATGTGTGGTGCGATACATAAAAAACAATGCGGTCTCTGGGGAATTCATTTACCGAGAATGCATCTGTTGGCCATTGGCTGGATCCACAATAGCAGACAACATTAGCCATTAGCTTGCTAATTGCATGCAGAGCTTTCCTTCCTTAATTTCCCTGGTACTGAAAGCTGCTTGCTCATAAACTTAGCTCAGGCATGACTGACTACTCTTATATAAATTCACTTTGATCAGAAATGCTTTTGGACATATTTATATCCAGTGCTGGAAACATGTCTTTTTCCCCTCATGAAGTGCTGCGATTTCAGGTACACTTAGAGGACGTTATTGGAGGTTTCTAGGAAGAATGTCGCTGAAAGTAAACTGTTTGTCAAGATCATCATTTGTTTGTTCAGACGTCTAAACAGTATGATTCACCAACCCATGTGCTCTCATGGTCTTTTTGAGGTGTTCACTCCTGTGATGCAGTTATGCTCTCTATTTGCATGCTGCAAACTGCCTCCGCTTTACTCTGCAGTATGCATTAGTAGCATTGCTATACGTATCTCTGTAATGCATCTCATGCCAGTTGCGGACAGTTCAAAAGCATGATTGCAGAACGGAAAAGAAGTTGATAAGAGCTAGGTTGTGGTAGTGCAAATGGTTATGGCTTGTCAGCAGCTCTATAGGTACCAGTAGTGGTACCGTTTCAACCCTACCAGACATAACAATTCATTGTTTAAAGCAAGAACTTGTTGAAGAATGCCCATTTTAAAGCGGTTCCTGTCGGTCGTTGTGATTTGAATGCTCACTGATGGTGTTGTTGTGTATTTATGTGTGTGTGTGAGTGTGTTAGACCATCTAGTGAACCCGGGGCACCCACTGGCTGGGTCTCTAAGAATAGCCACAGTGTTCCAGGGCGGGAAAGCCCCCGACTTGTGACCTCGACAGGGTGGACGGGCTCTGCGTGGCCTTTGGGAGCTTGATCGTGGGCCGCTGCTATTCCTGTCTCGGCCCGGCCTGGTCTGCATGCTTTCAGATGGAAATCTAAACAGTGGGCAGAACAAGCACTTCTCTCACTGGATCCCCCACCCTAGACCGTGCCTTGTTCAGCCCAGACCTGCTGTGTGAATGGCCCTCCTTCATGCGGGCCAGGTTTAACAGTCACTCTGTGAAAGATAATGCGAGAGATAAAGAACTGAAGGTGTTTTATGGCCCACCCTGACACCCTGCTGAGACACACATTTGTCAAAGGCCAGAACCTGGCTTTTTGTGGGTTGAAATATTTTCTTGTTCTACACCCTCCAATAACCTTGTTTTCAGACTGGACTTTAATGGCATCTCTGAATTGAAACAGAAAGAAAGAAAATATGATGACGAATGCTAATTTGGCACTCAGACACAAAGCACAAAAAAACATCCAGAAGCTTTAATGCCGTCCAGACAATTGAGGGACTCAAATGAGCTATTTGGCTTTTATTACACACCCACTCGCTGTCTCTCACGCACTTAAGACAGACCCCGGACACACACATAAATGCAGACACATTCTTTGTAGTGTGTCTAATTTTAGAACGAACTGTTAACGCTATCATCAATGTGTGATCTGTTAGGCTGAAGATCAGCCCTGGCTAGATGCATGCAAGTCATTAAACCATTGAATGTACTATGGAAAACACTGAATGGAGTTGATGGGCAGGACCCTGTGGTCACGCCAACAGTGATGTCATCCCTTTGGGGACTCCATTCATGTTGTCTTGGATGCTCTCACATTACAGATAAGTGAATCATCCGACCCCACCCCACCCAACTCCTTGAGACCACCAGCTCCTCATGATCATAATCACAATTTCACAGCCCTCTACTAATGCACAGCTGAGAAAGGTGGATTTGTACTCAACCCCACCGCCTAATACACACCTGTACTTATTCTGTAAGTTAAGAAGGTTTTCAGGTCCAATATTTATTGGGTTTTCATACACTCTAAACAATGTTGGGTTGTTTAAACCCAAATTTGGGAAAATATGGACAAACTCAAATGTTGGGTTAAAAATGTAATTTTAACTTTCACTTTCAACTGTAATTTTTTTAATTGCATTTTTAACCCAACATTTGGGTTTGTCCATATTTGACCCAAATTCGGGTTGAAACGACCCAGCATTTTTTAGAGTGTAGAAGGAATCACCATGGATTCGTATTTGGTGATGTAATCATAATTTCATTCTATTAAACTTCACATTTATTTGCTTTCGGAGAAGAATAGTGTTGGCTCCTCCAATAAAGTGCCATGTGATATCGTGGGGAAAGCCGAATTGAAGAATATCACAATTTAAAGTAGTCAAGAAAGTTGCCAAAATGTAAATCAAGTTTACTACATTTTAAGTATTCAAGTAAACAATGTCTTGAAATGGATGATAAATCAAATTAAATGAACTAAAAACAAATCCAAAAGCAATGTGTTAGAAATGAAAGACCCAAATGTTGGGTTAAAAATTTAATTTTAACTTTCACTTTCAACTGTAATTTTTTTAATTGCATTTTTAACCCAACATTTGGGTTTGTCCATATTTGACCCAAATTTGAGTTGAAACGACCCAGCGTTTTTTAGAGTGTAGAAATAATCACCATGGATTTGTATTTGGCGATGTAATCATAATTTCATTCTATTAAACTTCACATTCATTTGCTTCGTAGAATAATAGTGTTTTGGCTCCTCCAATAAAGTGCCATGTGATATCGTGTGGAAAGCCGAATTGAAGAATATCACAATTTAAAGTAGTCAAGAAAGTTGCCAAAATGTAAAACAAGTTTATTACATTTTAAGTATTCAAGTAAACAATGTCTTGAAATGGGTAATAAATCAAACTAAATGAACTAAAAACAAATCCAAAAGCAATGTAATGAACATTTTTACTAAATATTTGCCTTCAACAAAGAAGACACAGGAGTTAACAATAATCTGTGCATCATTTATTCGATCAGCTAATTTTATTTTTAGTCAGTGAATTATGTATTGGCATGAACTATGAGAACGGAATGATTAGTATTGACTTCCAATAATACATACAGGGGAACAGACCATGTTTGATTGTTGCCTCAGCATGATTGGTCAATGATAATTTGAGTTTGCAGACTGCTTCTTCCAGCTCTCTCAGTGGTAATGAGATCTGTTGATGAAAAGGATGGAGATTACAGTTTTTCTTTGAAAACAGCTCACTATCCTTTTGTTTCAGGCATCCTTGCAGATACATGGTTGTTGCCAAGTGAATACTTGTTTTTAAGCAAGCATAATTCAAAATGAATAAAATATTTATACACTAACAGAAAAATGTTATTTTCATAGCATGCCCCAACCCTTTTTATTTTAATACACAGCTTGTAAGAGCTGTCACTTGGCTTTTTGTCTTCAAATCACGCTTTGTTTGCTCACAAGGCTCTTTGCGTTTGTCATTAATATAAAATCCTGTTATTTGTTAAGCTGCTGTGTCATATTGTCCAAGTAAAACATGTTTCCTTTACCAGGCGGGGTCTTTTTTGGCCTTGTATCGCCTAATGTGAAAATGGGCCTCTTCTCTAGTGAATGAAGCCTCTGACGTCCAGATGGCTCTAATGCGCAATTAAACACTGTAAATGGAGACTGCAGCATCTCGCTCTAATCCAATCACACGAGAGCACTACATTGTTTTTCTCCATTTAGACACTCTGCATAATGCATCACTGCAAATCCTTCCCTGTTCGAGTCAACCAGGGTAGCAGATCGCGAGCAGGAGAGGGATTGAGGTTAGGAGGGACAGCTGTTGTGCATTCTTGGCTGGGTTATGTCGTGATGTGGATCGACAACAGCGAGTGCAAACCCATACGGCGCCCAGGGCTGGCAGTTTAAAAACCGCGCGGAGATGCCAGAACATCTGGGTGTCAGTAAAAAGCAGTCGCAGACAGTGAAAAAAACGCGGTGTTGGTTCGCTCTCCACAGTCTGGCCTGTGCATTCAGCTCCCAGACGGATTCATTTCGCCTGAGTCACAGTCTGACGTTTTCTGACGGCCACCAGTAATAGAATAATCACCCTCACCGTACATCCAGCGCGTCTTTGATCACACAACGGCCCTTTGCTCGGCTCCGTGGCATTCTTTAGTCCCTTTGGGGGTTTTCTAGACCCTTTCTTTCTCTGGAACTGCCACCCCGGCAGTCCTAATTGGATCAGTGGAAGTCATCGGGTACTGTTTAACTCATCAAAGACCTCTCTGTGTCCTGCTGGGTGCCCACGAGCAGAGAGGGCGAGCTTTCCAACACTGCAGTGTCTGTTTGACACCCTGCAGCCTGCTGTGACATCATCACCCTCTGCCATGACCTCTGACCCCTAACTATTGACCCCTGCCAACACAGGCCCCTCTGTCAATGGCTGGACATGGAGATGGGGCAGCTTGCTGGGCTGACGGGATTGTGGGAAGGTGATCATCGGTGTTGAATCTGACCTGTGGCACACACTCAGTGTGTTAGCAGATCATCATCGGCTCTGAGAGGCAGTTAGGAGGTCAGGTTGGAGGTGGATGGTGTGCATATGTCCAGCAGACATGGAGGACAACTACACTCAGCTGTGTGATGCTGAGTCTGCGGGTGTACTGTATATATGATCTCTTGCCATACACTGATTTACTTCTATTAACTCCAGATAGGGATTTTGTGGAATTAAAAACTCAGGTTGCATATGTTTACAAATGACGTTTCGTTTCATTTCATATTTTGTGTTTGTTTAATTTTCAAATTTTGTTCTATTATATTTTTTTTAAATTATGTGCACTGATTTACTTATTTTAACTCTGGATAGGGATTTACACATGAGACTCTTTCATTTCATTTTCGTTTCATTTCGTTTCATATTTTGTCTTTGTTTAATTTTCTAATTTCAAATATCAACGGATTGGGATTTTGTGGAATTGAAGTTCAGGCTGCAGATGTTTACACATGAGATGCTTTCGTTTCGTTTTGTTTCTGTTTCATATTTTGTGTTTATTTAATTTTGTATTTTTTTTCTATTATATTTTTTTAACTATGTGCACTGATTTACTTATATTAACTCTGGAAAGGGATTTACATATGAGTTGCTTTCATTTCGTTTAGTTTAGTTTTGTTTCATTTTGTTTCATATTTTGTGTTTGTTTAATTTTATAATTTCTAATATTAACTCCGGATAGGGATTTTGTGGAATTGAAGCTCAGACTGCAGATGTTTGCATATGAGATGCTTTAATTTCGTTTAGTTTCGTTTAATTTTGTTCCATATTTTGTGGTCGTTTAATTTTGTTCCATATTATGTCCACTGATTTACTTATATTAACTCTGGATAGGGATTTACATGTAAGATGTTTTCGTTTCATTTCGCTTCGTTTCATTTCGTTTCATATTTTGTGTTTGTTTAATTTTTTCCTAGTATTATTTTTTTTAAATAATGTGCCCTGATTTATTTTGTTTCGTTTCGTTTCGTTTTCATTTAGTTTTCTTTTCATTTCGTTTGTTTAATTTTCCAAAAAATATTTCTAGTATTATTATTTTTTTTAAATAATGTGTATATATTTGTTTGCAAAATCTAGTATAGTTAATCTGATTTGAGAATGTATGTGTGACGAGTGATGAGTTATTTTGTCTGTGTTCGGTTCAACAGATCTGGAGTGTGCGGATGTTCCTCTACTGACTCCAGGAAGTAAAGAAATGATGTCACAGGCTCTTCTGGCCACATTCAGTGGCTTCACCAGGGAGCAACAGCGACTCTCCATCCCTAAAGGTCCTAATCTCTAAAGCACTTATATCAAAAAGACAAATAAATAAAAAAAGAAACACTATCCAACTGTTTAGAGTAAATCTTATATTTATTTTTTTCTTATCTTATTTCTGTTGCTCTCTCTCTTAAAGGGAAAGTTCACTTAAAAATGAAAAGTACTGTCATTATTTACTCACCCTGTTCCCAACGTGTATAACTTTCTTTCTTCCATGGAACACAAAAGGAGATTATACAGGGTTTGGGAAAAACATCACGGTGAGTAAATAATGACAGAAATGTGAACTTTCCCTTTAAAAGACATGTTTAAAATACATTTGAGAACTCAATGATTATGTTAATGACATTGGACATTTTCCAACTAATGTATCATATTAATAGGAGGAGAAAAGAAACACTAGATTCGAGGAAAAATGAAAAAGCAAAGTATTTTCCTTGTTTCTGGCCCAGTATTCTGTAGCACTATAGGCTTTTTTTTTAAGATTGCCTAAAAGAGATCTTGCTAGATAGACACATTGCTCTCTAAAGCAGCAGAGGTTATGAATTATGCTTCCCAAACTATGGCAGACCGCAAGATGGCTTTGCTTGCTGTGTGTAGGGTGGCTGAAGTCTGTGTCAGGTCTGCGTCTGTTCTGGAAATAGCTGAATGAAGAGAAACGACAGTCAGAGATAGAGATAGAGTTAGTGTGGAAGCTAAAATTACAGGCGTTTCACTTCCTCCCATCACAGCATCAAATTTGTAACAAAGTCAGCTGATCATTTCCCATGAGCCACCGGACTCGCGACTATTGGTTAACACTTTGACTAATGTTAACTGAAGAACATTATTGTAATGTATATAACATAATAAAAAGTACAGCTGTTCATTGTTAGTTCATATTAATTCATAGTGCATTAACTAATGTTATGTTAAAATATTATGTTAAAATTCTGTATATGTGCAGTTTGTTCTTACTGTTTACTAACAAACCTTACTGTAAAATGTTACCAAATATAGTTGGTATGCATCAGCATAAACACACAATATTAGACAGTTTATTGTTCTGAGGTAGAGCAAACGTACTTAACAGATGCTTTCTCTAGATGATTATGAACAATAAGTTTATAATATATGACGCAATCTGCATATCTGTCTCAAGATGTCTTTTGACCACTCTAGACCCCGTTAGTGGACGAACGCCCACGTGAGAGAATGGTTGACCTGGACGGTAAACGAGTTTAGTCTGAAGAATGTGGACTTCCATAAGTTCAGTATGGACGGGGCCAATCTCTGTGCCCTGGGGAAAGATCGGTTCCTGGACCTGGCTCCTGACTTCGTGGGCGACATCCTCTGGGAGCATTTAGAGATGCTGCAGAAAGGTAGACATCCACATCTGCAGACACCGGCTTTAAGCGGTGCTATTTTAGGCTATGTTTACACGGAAACAATCTGAAGAGAAAACGGAAAAGTGGCGTTTGCGTTATCACTTTTATTCTGGGTTTAGACGAGCGTTATGGGTGGGAAATCCGCGTGCATATGGTGACGCAAAAGTGTGTGAAAATCGATGTAGTATGCACTCCAGGCGGCTAGGAGGACACCAAGTCCACGTGTCTGCGTACAACCTTCACTGTCTAGGAGATTTCTGCTTTTACCCTTTACACGGGAAAGCGACTGTGGTGATTTCACTTTTTTTGCGTTTATAAGCCCCAAAAACGAAAGGCACATCCGATAAAATATTTTTACGTTTTCACCCGCGAGCGTCATTGTGTGAACAGGGCCTTAGTATCAATGAAATTTATTTTAGTTTTTGTACATTTTTTTGAATTTCATTTTCACATTTTCTGTTTTCATTGTAATATTAAAGTTTTAGTTTTTTTTTAGTACTTCAACTTTAAATGAGTAACTAGCTGAAATAAAATTTATTTTTATACATTTTTTATGTTAGTTAATTGTTATTTTGCTTCAAATAATTTTTTTAATCGTTTTAGTAAATGATAATAACCCTGGCTTCAATAAATGTTCGATTTCAGACAGTAATATCATATTAATATTAAATTAATAGTTGAATAGTTTTTATATTGTTACATTATTTTGTATATTATAAAATAGTATAACACTTAACATTTGTATTTTATCAAATTATATATATATATATATATATATATATATATATATATATATATATATATATATATATATATAATGGTTTCATATATTTTATATTTGTTTTACCATTATTTATAATCTGACTGTAGGCTGTTCATGGTTGCCAAACAACTTCGCACATTTATATGTAATCGGACAGACATACAGTCACAGGTGTGAGTCTCTGCAAAACTCAAAATGCAAAATCAGAATTTTGAGTTATAATATTATTATAAAGTGACTATTACATAAGTAAGCTAAGCAGTACAGTAAATCATCTTCAGCTAAAGGTATAAATTGTAGATGATCTATGCTGTGATATGTCATGTCAAATGCTGGCAGCATGTGAGAGGTGTCACATTTAGAAAAACCTGTTAAGCAAACGGCACACTGACATTCAGATCAAAGTAGTTTCCGTTGTTATCTAACAGCTTGGGCTTGGAAGTGTGCATGGTTTCAGTGATGTGTGTTGTTTTCTTCACACAGAAGACCCGAAGCATTTCCCTGTCAATGGTCTGACCTCCAGTTTCCAGGAATCCCGCTACCCCTCAGACTACTTTTTCAGTGAGTATCTGCCATTTCTTTCAGTTTGTGTCGTCATCACAGCACCCGAGAACACGCTCACCGCTTCTGCCGTGACTATAGTGGGAGATGATCTAATGATCTGTGTGTGGAGGAGGTTAAACCTTCCGTAATGCCTTCCTTAAAGGACAAGTTCATCCATAAATCACATTTCTGCCCAATTTATTAACCTAGCCTTACGCCATTCAAACATGTATTATGTTAAGTACATCCAGTTGTTATGGTCAAGCAATAAAATGATATTATATATAAAACCAATTTTTAATTTCTTCTTTATGGACAAAATGGCTGATATTATTCAAATAAAACACTAACAACTAAAATCAGTTGTTTTCAATGCTACAAGTGAATTTGGGCATCACAACATTGTAATATTTTGATCTTACACTCATTTTAGTATCGATATTTGCTAATATTAGCCAATATTTCAAATTATTGAGCTTTAAGTGAGTGTTACATGTTAAACATGCAATGAGTATAAACAATTAAATGTCTAATATTGATTGATGCAATACAAATAAAAATATCGATAACAAATTATGCTATTAGTTATATGCAATTTAAAGGAGTAGTTCACTTAAAAAAAAGTATAAAATAAAAACTTTTGCTGATAATTTACTCACCCCCATGTCATCCAAGATGTCCATGTGTTTCTTTCTTCAGTTCGAAAGAAATTAAGGTTTTTGATGAAAACGTTCCAGGATTTTTCTCCATATAATGGACTTCAATGGGAACAAAACGGTTTTAGTGCAAACTGTTCAAAGGGCTTTAAACGATTCCAGATGATGAATAAGGGTCTTATCAAGCGAAACGATCGCTCATTAAAAAAAAACAAAGTTTAAGTTTTGTAAGCTAAAATGCTCTGCCTTGCTCTGTACTGCGATGCGCGTTCGTGACTCTCCTGTTCGAACTCGTTCATCAAAATGAACAAATCTTTTTTTGAGTCATTTCAACGAAATGAATTAACGAACGAAATGACTCGTAAAAACAAATCTTTTTTCGAGTCATTTCAACGAAATGAATTAACGAACGAAATGACTTGAAAAAAAGATTTGTTCATTTTGATAAACGAGTTTGAACAGGAGAGTCACGAACGCGCATCACAGAACAGAGCAAGGCGAACATTTGAGCTTATAAAAGTTTGTTGGGTTTTTTTCTTTTTTTTTTCTTTAAATGAGCGATTGTTTCACGTAATAAGACCCTTATTCATCGTCTGGAAGTCGTTTAAAGCCCTTTGAACTGTTTGCAGTTTGCACTGAAACTGTCTTTTGGACCTTGAACCATTTGGTCCCCATTGAAGTCCATTAAATGGAGAAAATCCTGGAATGTTTTCATCAAAAACCTTAATTTCTTTTCGAACTCGAAGAAAGAAAGACATGGACATCTTGGATATCTAGTTGTTATACACTGAAAATATCAAATCAAACATGCCAACTATGGTGCTGTTTGGACATTTTTTAGCTTTTTAGTATTACCATAATAATCTTGGTGCAGACATGAACTGTCATTAAATGTAAAAGCTCTATCTAAACACTCTTCTTTTAAAATCTTTCCTTTGCTCCAGATTATGGCATTGAGCATCCTCAGTGCGTGCCTCCTTCCGAATACTCGGAGCCGAGCTTCATAACCGAGTCCTACCAGACCCTTCACCCGATCAGCTCAGAAGACCTGCTGTCGCTCAAATACGAGAGCGAGTATCCAAACGTTATCCTGCGAGACGCACCTCTCAATCCACTGCAGGGAGACTACTTTTCAGTCAAACAGGAAGTCGTGTCACCTGACAACATGTGTGTGGGTCGCATCAGCAGAGGTGAGTATGGCCCAAATGTCGTGTGTTCTGATGCTTTCATAACCGTGAGTTCACGAGCGATGAATCCCTCTCGTCTTAGATGCGTGTTTAGGATCTCTGCGTCGGGGCTTTAATGTATCCCATCACGCTCGCAGTGAAAACATCTCGCGTTACTGCAGTTATGTGCCAGGGAATGAAGTAGACCGTTGGGTTTATTTGTGGTCCTATCACACACCATCTCAAGATGTACTCGACTGCCTGCGGTGGGGAAAAGGAGAGAAAAACAAAGATGTTTGCTTCAAAGTGAGACATGTTTGAAGCCACAGAGCGCTGGTAGCCGTCTTTTGTGTCAGCGCGTCCTTGTGAGGTTTAGGTACTGGGGTAGGAGGTGTTTTTGTGAACCTTGGGTTCTCGGAAGGAGCGAGAGGTGCAAAGCGTGAAAGAGCGTTCCGGTTTCTCATGAAGTAACTTCACCTCACGTACGTTTGGTTTCACTCCCACTCGTCTCGCTCTTCATGCTCTAACCGTCATGCAGCTGAACAAATGATCCAGATTCGGATTGGACGTTGAGATTTGTCAAAAGCCGCTTGTATATTATTGAACAACGCTTTCTTCCTCTAGCTTTGTGTGCAGTAAATCCCAGCTTTGTGTTTTTTTTCCTGCGTGGGAAAGAATTTGTGGTGCCACCAAACTCGCATGTGGCTTCAATTTTTCAATTGAAGATTTCAGGATCAGGCCCAGCTCTGTATTATCTTTCATTCTGTAATTGACATTCACTCGAGACTGGTCTTTTATCTGCAGTTTGGCCCAAAATAGAGAAGCAATTTGTTTTGATTTTCTTCCAATTAGAGAAAACCCAAATATTTCCAAATAAGAGAAACACAGTGTGGTGAGATTTTTTTCCACGTGGTTGGGCTCGAGACCGGTTGTGGCTGGTGCACTTGCTAAAAACTTTGCACCCTCTCTTTGGTTAGCAATATAAGACCAGGGTTCAAGAATACCGTCTTTCAGCAATTGAGCAAACTGTAAAAAATACCTTAAAGGAGTAGTTCAGTTTAAAAAAAAACAAAAAACTTTTGCTTATAATTTACTCACCCCCATGTCATCCAAGATGCCCATGTCTTTCATTCTTCAGTCGAAAAGAAATGAAGGTTTTTGATGAAAACATTCCAGGATTTTCTCCATATAATGGACTTCAATGGGAACCAAATGGTTCAAGGTCCAAATGAGAGTTTCAGTGCAAACTGTTCAAAGGGCTTTAAACGATTCTAGACGATGAATAAGGGTTTTATCAAGCGAACGATCGCTCATTTAAAAAATAAATAACAAAGTTTAAGTTTTATAAGCTCAAATGCTCGCCTTGCTCTGTTCTGTGATGAGTGTTCGTGACTCTCCTGTTCGAACTCGTTCAGCAAAATGAACAAACCTTTTATGTGTCATTTGGTTCATTCAACAAACAAAACAAACAAATTGACTCTGGAAAAGAGATGTTCATTTTGATGAATGGCGACCATTTAAGCTTATAAAACTTAAACTTATTCATCGTCTGGAATCGTTTAAAGCCCTTTGAACAGTTTGCACTAAAACGGTCATTTGGACCTTGAACCGTTTGGACCCCATTGAAGTCCATTATATTGAGAAAATCCTGGAATGTTTTCATCAAAAACCTTAATTTCTTTTAGACTGAAGAAAGAAATTATCAGCAAAAGTTTTTTTTTTTTTTTAAAGTGAACTACTCCTTTAAGATTGAAGGAGATTGAGTTTAATCAACAGTAAATCAAAATATGTTATTTGAACCACATTAATTTACAGTTAATATTTACAAGTATGATAATTCTGCGTACATCTTTATAAGTGAGGCCCATGTTATATAAAAGAAAAGTTTGTCATAAGATAATATTTTGAAGCACATGCTCGTCTTTCCCACACAACATGCATGAGGTCTGTTTGAATATGTGGATTGGAAAATGTTTAATGACACTGAAATCTCCGTCTCAGGTAAGCTGGGAGGTCAAGATTCGTTCGAGAGCATCGACAGTTTCGAGAGCTGTGATAGGCTGACGCAGTCCTGGAGCAGCCAGTCGTCGTTCAACAGCTTACAGAGAGTTCCCTCGTACGAACAGCTTCGACTCGGAGGACTACCCCACGGCACTGCACGGACACAAACCAAAGGGAACCTTCAAAGACTACGTGCGGGAGCGCTCGGACCTCAGCAAGGACAAGCCGGTCATCCCGGCGGCTGCGCTCGCTGGCTACACAGGTCAGCATTAACCCCAGACCAGGCTCTCACGACACGCTTTATTGCAGTAGACGGAGATATATCCACGTCTTAAATTCATAAGCAAAGCCAATAACAGAGATGACAACTCTATGGAAGTTGTACAAGTAAAAGTGTTGTTTTTAGGCATGTTGCATGTTATTTTGGTCATGTACGATGGTGCTCGCATGGCTTCAAATATTGCAAAAGTCACAAAAATCACGCAGTCTCACAGTATATATCACCATCTGATACCATACCATGGTACTGCCATAGTACTTCTTTAAGGGATAAACCATTAAATGGATATCACTAGGGTTGGGTATCGTTTGAATTTAAACGATTCTGATTCCGATTCCTTGTTTCGATTCCGGTTCCTAACGATTCTCGATTCCGATTCTTTTAAGAGGCAGGGTCAAAAAAGCTTTTTCCTTTTTCCTTTTTTTCTAACCAACAGTCTTTCTGAAGGAAATACTCCTTTTGTCACAAATTTTGCATTTTGCCGAGATTTTCGTTATTTGTAGAAAAAGTGAAGCCACACTTTGGACCGTCGACGTAAGCTACTCATGTTGACTTGCGCGGTTATGCCAACAACTTCCGGTAGACGCTTCTTCAGTTGGTGTTGTTCAGCGGTTTCTTCTTCTGGTCGCAGACTGTGAATATCGAAACTAGGAATCGAAATTTTAACTTTCTGAACGATTTCGGGAAAAACGAAAAGTTAGTCCCGGTTCCAATCGATACTCGATTTTCGATACCCAACCTTATATATCACACACCAAATAATATCAAAAGCCTGATAAATAATGTTATTTATGGGATATTGCATACCATGTCATATTAAGAACCATGTTTTTTTCATAAATCATACTATTTTTCATATCACACACCATATCTTATCAAAAATCATATGACATATGGAATATTGCATACCATGTCAAATCAAAAACCATGTTATTCCATATATCATACCAAAAATCATTTATCATATCACATACCAAATCATATCAAAAAGCACATGATATATGGAATTTTGCATAGCATGTCATTTTAAAAGACATATATGCAATTCCATATAACATACAATTTATCAGATCACATACTGAATCATATCAAAATCCATATGATATGATATATGGAATATTGCATAGCATGTCATATCAAAAAACATTTATGTTATTCCATATATCATACCATAAATCATACTATTTTTTCATTTCACATAC
Organism: Hybognathus amarus; assembly: GCA_030378365.1. Lineage (NCBI taxonomy): Eukaryota > Metazoa > Chordata > Actinopteri > Cypriniformes > Leuciscidae > Hybognathus > Hybognathus amarus. The sequence goes on along the minus strand of JAQIUQ010001264.1, from coordinate 122,542 downwards.
CACATCATATCACAAATCTTATGATATGGAATACTGCAAACCATGGTCATATCAAAAACCATGTTACTCCATATATCATACCATAAATCGTTCAATTTATCATATCACATACCAAATAATTTCAAAAACTATATTATATATGCAATATTGCATAGGATGTCATATCAACAAAACATATATGCTATTTCATATATCATACCATAATGTATCATATCATATACCGAATCATATCAAAAACCATGATATGATATATTATTGCATAAAGTCATATACTGTGTATACCTTGTCATTTCAAAAACCACTTTACTCCATATATCATACCATAAATCCTACTATTCATCATATCACATACCATATCATATAAAATACATGATATTATTTGATATATCGTATCATGTACTATATCGTTTTTCATATTATGTGTTATTCCATAACCCGAACCCATACTATACTTCACACACATGAAATAAAATATATGTTAATGAAAAACACTGCAACCAGGAAGCATTTGGAATCACAAGTACGTGTGTGTTTCCTGCTACCCGAGGTGCTTTGTGTTGTCTTTCTGGGACGCAGTTGCTTCTGGATCAGTGGCAGACTTTTGTGCACCAGTTTCGATGCATTGGTGCACTTGGTGACCGCAGAGCCACGTTTGTTACATGACTGGAAGAATGTCATCGCAATCGTTTTCTCTGCACAACTGCTGCAAACATGCCACACCCAAGCTCTCTCTCTCTCTCTCTCTCTCTCTCTCTCTCTCTCGCTCCGCTGTTTTCATCTTGTACTCCTTATCTGCGGCCCACATCTCAACCCATTTCCCAGGTCGTCTTGGCAACAGCACAAAGTGATAGCAGGCCTGTGCACTTAAGATGAGAGCTCTTCTATCGGCCCATCTTCGAGGGCTTTTCTAACCTTGTGCCTTATGTCTCAAACCTACCTGCTCATGTCATATATCTGAGTAGAAAAAACACACTCCCCTACCCTGAAAGAAAGAACACTGGGCCCACTTACTATATGTAGCACATTTCATTTCTATTTTAGGTTCTTTTGAACTTATAAAGAACTGTTTCCGCACGCACCCGAGTCCGGTTGTCGTGTGGAATCTCTATATCTCGAGCTAAAAAAAGAGGCATGTTATGGATGTTTTATGCAGCAGATTGTAAATTGTTGGGTTTGTTACTGTGTGCGTGCAAGATAGATAAATATATGTTTTATATGGACTGAACTACCTGTTTTTACTAATGTTACCCGCAGTGACAACACAACAGGCTTCAGAGTTCAGAGATGAGGTAGATAAAGCCAGCTAGTGACAAAAAAATGATCCACTTGCTCGCAGAGCTCTGAGGTTTTCGTGTTTGTCATCATTAATCACATATGCAAGTACAAATCCATCAGATCTGTGAGGAGAGCAACACAACCACAGCACCGCAACACACTTTCTTCAGCGACGGCTGATTTTTAACTTTATGGGGCGGCTTCCTCATGTACACTTTAAAGGAACAGTTCACTCCCCAAAAATGCAATTTACTCGTTGACCATCCGAAGCATCTTTAGCAGAATGTTCAGCCTGTGTTTTGGAGTGAAAAACAACAGAAAACGCACCACAAAAGTGCCATAGTTCTCAACTCCTGTCCTCGCGACCCACTGCTCTGCATATTGTGTATGTCTCCCTTATTACACACCTGATTCAGATCCTCAGCTCGTCAGGATAGACTCCATCAGTTCCATTGGTTAATGCATTAACTATGAGCAATACATTTGTTACAGTACTTGTTAATCATTGTTAATGTTAGTTAAAAAAACACAACTGCTGATTGTTAGTAGCCTACATGTTAGCTCTGTTCCCTTAAATATTAACAGATGCAACCTTTGTTTTTAATAATGCATTACTAATGTTGAAATTTGCATTAAAGGAGTAGTTCAACTTTTAAAAAACCCTTTGCTGATAATTTACTCAACCGCATGTCATCCAACCGCATGTCGTCCATGTCTTTCTTTCTTTCAGTCGAAAAGAAATTACGTTTTTTGATGAAAACATTCCAGGATTTTCTCCATATAATGGACTTCTATGGGAACCAAACGGTTCAAGGTCCAAATGAGAGTTTCAGAGCAGCTTCAAAAGGCTTTAAAATGATTCCAGACGATGAATACGGGTCTTATCAAGCGAAACGAGCGACCATTACAAAAATAAATAAAAAAGTTGAAGTTTTATAAGCTCAAATGCTCGCCTTGCTCTGTTCTGTGATGAGCGTTCGTACTCTCCTGTTCGAACTCGTTCATCAGAATGAACAAATCTTTTGAAGTCATTTGGTTCAAAAACACAAAACCCTAATTTCATTTCGACTGAAAGAAAGAAAGACATGGACATCTTGTATGACATAAATTTTCAGCAAAAGTTTTAAAAGTGAACTAATACTTAACTAAGATACTTTTGCAATGTAAACGTAATTGCATAATGTTAACAAATGGAACCTTTTTAAAAAGTGTTGTCTCTATTTTTGCCACTTTTATGGTGCTTTTGTTGTGCTTGGGAGCTCATATTTACTTTTATTGAATGAAGAAATGCAGTGCGAACATTCTGCTAAACATCTTATTTTGCGTCCAGTGAAAGGCCGAAAGTCATACATATTTTGAACAACATGATTATTCACCCACACATATTTATGTTAGTGTGAACTATCCCTTTAAGCCCAATGCTTTAGATCCAAGTTATTTTCCCAGATCCTTGCCTTCGCTTGTAATCATGCTCTCACTTCAGGCAAAGTGGCCTTAATGTACTTTCAAAGCTTTGCTGAAAGTCCGCGCTGGATTTCTGTCAGTCTGAGGGTTTGGTTTAGGCATGTAGAGGACAGAGCGATTGCTTTCCCTTCCCGGCTCCTTTGGGTCTAATGAGGGTGTGTTACAGTAGCTGTGCTTATGGAATGTGTTTTAATGCATTTATCTACATAAACCGATTAGCGCATTGATCCAGATGAGTGATTTTGTGGACTCGTATGTTTAGGAGACAAAGAGAGGCAGACAGACAGAGAGGGAGAGGGTTAGAATGAACTGTTGAATTGTTGATGAGAGAATCTGTTTCAGAATTGCATTAGTGTTTTATTGCATTATCGGCATGGATATTTTTAGCCGAGTGTAACATGCTGTGGGGAACTCAGTAAGAATGAGTTGTGCCTGCTGTTATCACCACTTTTGCATGTGCGTTGCTTTTGCTTTCCCACCCACTTCACCAAAAGACTTACTCCGGTAAATGTGACATTACTTGTTTGTAAACTTTTATAAAAGAAGCCTAATTTACGAAAGAAAGGATGAATTGAAATTAGGGGATGTGCCAGTTAAAAAAATTCTACTCTGATAAAAAAAAAAAAAAAAAATTATTAATTAATTAATAAATAATTGAAAAATGAAATAATTGTAAAATTTTTGGTTTCAACTAATAATTTTCTTGATCCCAAATATATATATATATATATATATATATATATATATATATATATATATATATATATATATATATATATATCCCAAAAACTGATCAATTATTGAGATTCAAATCCTATACTCTGTTTACATAACTGAAAAATACAAAAGTTGTAAAATTATAAATAATTGTAAACATTCTGGTCATGATAAATATTTTTAAATAAATAAATAAATAAATAAATATTGAGACAGTTTAAATAATTGAAAAATAATAAATAAATGTAAAAATTATGAATGATAAATAATGGTCAAAAATAAATAAATAAAATAAATATTAAGTTTATTGAGACTCTGTTTAAATAATAGAAAAATAAAATAATTGTAAAATGAGAAATAATTGTAAAAATTCTGGTATATATATATATATATATATATATATATATATATATATATATATATATATATATATATAAATTCCCGAAAACTGATACATTATTGAGATTCAAATCCTATACTTTGTTTAAATAATTAAAAAATTAAATAATTTTAAAATTATAAATAATTTTAAAAATTCTGGTCAATGATAATTAAAAATAAATAAATATTGAGACGAAAATTTTTTTAAATGTTACTAGTGATTTTAGTGTTATAGTGAACAGTATGAACAAATAATATTCATTTTGAGATTATGCCAGAGGTAATCTGAATGTAAGCATGCACAATTAAATATCTAATATCGATGGCCTGCTGATAAATGTAAAAATCTGGTGCTAATATATAGTGCAGGACTTGATGTTTGCAGGAGATTAGACTCTCTCTTCTCTTCACTGTTGTTTTGCAGCAGGTGTGATATGAAGTGACGGTTCATTTTAATGCGCACAAACCACAAGATGAAGAAAAGCCAAAACTTATCTAGACGGGTACACAAGCTGCTCCGCTGCTGCCTACACGCTGTGAAGCCTTTGCAGGATAGATCTCGCTCAATAGGTCAATCGCGACCACATAAACACTTCGCGCTAGTCCTTAAATCGCTTCTCACAATCGAGGGGATTAAGATGCACGGTTGCAATATTTCAAATGTCTCTTTAAGGCTAGAAAGGCTACAGCCTTTAAAGTTGACCCCGTCGCAGTTAGGGGCGAATGCAATGTTAAAGCTTGTGAGAATAACTTCTCGTTTTGCAGATGTCCGCCAAGGGCTTCTCTCTCACACCCACACAGCCGTTCACACACATGTAGACATCACACACATGTGTGCTTTCAAATGCACCCGGGCGACATGCAGACATATACATCATGGTTTGCGTGATCAAACACATTTATCCGCCAGATATGTAGCCTTGGGGCAAATCCAGATGATCTCAGTGGTTTGGAATTCACATAAAGAGCCCAAAGCTCAAGTCGGACATGCGGTCTGTGCAGTGGCCAGTCAATACGCCATTGTGTCACGCCGGTCTCTGTTTTCACGCAGCGTGACATAAAGCTAATGGCATGTGAAATTCTGTTTGGACCATGATTTGAAATCTAACATTTCTTTTATATTTAATGCAGTAGAACTGAAGAGCCTTGAATGGTGATAATATGGTACTTTGAGATTTGTTGCACACTGTATATGGTTCTTGAGATCAATGGACATTTTGTTGTGAACATAGGATTGTATTAAGTCATTGTGGTGTTGTTTTTCCATTCAGGCAGCGGACCCATCCAACTCTGGCAGTTTCTGTTGGAGCTCTTGACGGACAAATCCTGCCAGTCCTTCATCAGCTGGACTGGAGACGGATGGGAGTTCAAGCTCTCCGACCCTGATGAGGTGAGGGATTATAGTCAGCATACTCTGTATAGATGGTGACAAAAAAAAAAAAAAAAAAAAAAAAAAAATTATATTTATTAATTTATATATATATATATATATATATATATATATATATAGTACTTTTAGAATTTTTTTAAATTTTAGAACTTATTAACTTTTAGAACTTTTTTTAAATATATATATATATATAGTACTTTTAGAATTTTCCTCTTTATTTTTTAAGCTTTGCTCAGGAATAAAATTAACTAAAAATAAATAAAAAATAATATATATATATATATATATATATATATATATATATATATATATATATATATATATATATATATATATAAATAATAAATATAAATTAAAAAAATAAATTACAATTATGCTTGTATGCAGTGCAACAATTTAAATTTTCATTTGGTTTAACAATGACTAAAAACTATATTGAAAAATAAATAAATAAAAACTAAAACATACAAAATTACAAACACTATAAAATTACCAAAACTTTACCAAAAAAAACCCCAACAAAAAACATATTCACACTTAATAAACACTTAAATTGTTGGGTTCAGTGTTTGCTTTAAGTTAGTCTTAAGTGTGCTATCAGAGTTCATCTGAACCCCTCCACCTCCCCAGCTCCACCTGCCTAGATCTGCTTCAGGATTAATGTGTGTATTCACCTGTCTGTGCATAGCAATCATAAACAGCAGCAGTGTAGCAGGTCTAGCCAAGACCAAACACATCAACATGGCCATCTTTACTAGCATGCTAACACTATTCCGAGAGTTGTCATGATTCAAATCTAGTTGACCCAACATGCAAGTTTGTTTTATGCAAAATACAGAACCAAAAAAAGTTGTAGCAAGTTAAGTAAATGCATATAAAATGCAACAACTGTTGTTCTTCAGAGACTAACCTCAGTTGAAAACCAATTATTGGTCTATCTCTAGTGTATCTGATGCAATCGCTATACCACCACTGCAAAAGCACATGATCGCACACTACAGAATATCATGAGCAAGTGAATGATTGTGTGTCTCCTTGACCTCTAGGTGGCACGTAGATGGGGCAAGAGGAAAAACAAGCCTAAGATGAACTACGAGAAGTTGAGTCGTGGTCTACGCTGCACTACTACGACAAAAACATCATCCACAAGACGTCCGGCAAGCGCTATGTCTACCGCTTTGTGTGTGACTTGAAAAGCCTACTGGGATACACTCCCGAAGAGCTCCACACCATGTTAGATGTCAAGCCGGACACGGATGAGTAAAGTTTGGGAAGTGTGGGGGGCAGGCGGCTGAAAAAGTCCTTAACAGATCCTGGAAGAAAAACAAAACGGGTCGTCCATTTTCGGGTCCAATCACATCGCATCTTAACACTTAGTCGTGGTCCAGTCTTGTTTTGAGCTCATACGGGACAAAAAGAGGAAGCGTCAAAACATTTACCAAAGTTTATAACTTGTGCGCCTATTTTGTTTATAGTTCTGCGGCGAAGGGAACACTCTGAAGTTCAGGTCGAGCTGCCGTTTGGTCCCAGTAGCACAAACACCGGGAAGGAACCGAAGACAAAGAGATGGACATTTCTTGGACTGAATGCTCCTGTTATTACACGCATTGCCAAAATTAGAGACAAGAGGAACATCGCAGAAATATTTACACTTACGTTACTGTTTCTGTCTCCTTGCATTCCCACCAGGAGGAAGCGAGTTCTCAGCCGGACCAAATCGTTTTCGTTAATTTTGTTTCTTAAAGATCTATGTGTCAGTATTAATTTGTGGAGAGACCAATTGTATTGAGATTTTTGTTGTACATTTTCATATGCAGAAGATGAAGGTTTATTGAAGTGAAACTGTGCTTAGGTATTCTCTCTGCTTCTTTTAAGGTCACGTTCGGTTATATGGGTTGCTCTTACCACAATGTCCATAGCTGAAAACGCTGTTTTTAAAAAAAAATCACCAGATCAAAATAGATACCAGAGTCTCGCCCTTTTCAGTTGAAAGAGACGCACCTCAGTCAAACGAGAGACGCATATGAAAGCAGCCGTTGGCTTCTCAACAGCACACGCACACGTTTGTGGGGAGTGTGTTTATCACTTGTATTAAGACAAAAGACATCTAACATTTCTTGCCTTGGCTTTGTTTGTACGTGAATAGTTTTTTCATAAAAAGTCTTGCCTTAATATAGCACACCGTTTTTATGAACTTACTATGTCTTCTCAAGGTAAACTGAGAAAAGTGACAACTGAAATGTCATCTTCGCTATCAAACGGTTTGCTGGCAGTGCTAGACTGAACCGAAAGCCTTAAAGGTTTAAGAACGCGCCATGCGAGGTGTTTTAACCTTGAGTGCGCACTTCAGCATGCATCTGGATCGTCAGAAAAGTATGTGAGATGGGTTTTGCAGCGGCAAAGAAAGATCTTTTTTGGGGTGGCGTTTTATTTTCCAGATGGTTTGTGGAAGTGTGTGTTACTGGTAGAGGACCACCAGATCATGCTGATGCTTTCGGCAGCTTTAAAGATGATTGTGTGTGCTACAACTGGCTACCAAATATCACAAGGGAGCCTGTTTCGTAAATGCAGTATTATAGTCATTGAACTGTTTTAGTCGGCGCTGGTTGGGACTTGAGCCAGAGTTGCATTGCAGTGTCCATGAAATGAATAATGAACTTTAAGTGTAGTTATTTGGAGAAACTTGACACTGAAATGTATTTTCAGTATTTTAAAAGGCTAAGTAGATTCATGTTATGCCGTCTTCATTTCGACTGTTTCACTGTGTGGGAAGGGTCTCGTCTCGTACCATGTGGGAAAAGCCAAAAGAAAACAAATCGTATTGTTTACAGAGGCAGATGCTACCCATCCTGATTGGTGGAGATTTGGAGTTGTCTATTTTTACAGATAACGTTTCATAAAATTGCTAGATTGAAAAATAAACCATATTCACAAGCTCATTTTCAGACGCACCGTCCTACCATGAACAACAGCACAAGTGGTACATCCTCTATACAAACTTAAAAGTCTCAAATGTTCTGACAGAAGAAAGCGTGATTTTGTCAAAGCCCACAGTGATGCTACCTGACATGTTCTTAAACCACACCGAAAGCCAGCGACATGTTTCACCGAAACAAGTCTTGTTTTAATAAGGTTCAGATCATAATGCAGTCTGATTGTAAAAAGTGATGCATTTGTGTTAACACTTTTGACAGATGCATACATACTGAGTGTTTTTATTTCCCCAAAATTTTGCCTTATTTTGTATATTTTATATTTCTGTATTTTTTTTTATTTTGTTTTTTTGTTAAAATGAGAATTTTAATGTATTTAGTTCACAAACATTTTGATATTTTTCAATAATTTATATTTTATAAACTTTGAAATATGAGATGCAGACAGCTGGTGCTTTCGTGGGAAAAAAAAAACAAGGTAGCGCAGGACAAAATGTAGCGAATTGTTTTTTTTTTCTTTATATGAAATAAAAAAAGAGAGAAAAAAAGTTGAATTTAAGGAATTTAAAGACCTGTCTGCTTATACAGTTCTGTATAGATAAGGCTGATGCTGGCCCATCATTATGTTCCGCTGGAGAGTTTTATATACAGTAGCTTCTATTTCTTATTGTACTTTAAATTGTTATGTTATTAAAAATATATGTGGATAAAATGATCCTTGTGCTGTTTCCGTTTGTTCATTTCAAAATGAATCTATGTGCAATAATGCTGAATCAAAAGTTGCACGAAGGAAGACACACCCATATCAACCGATAACTTTCACAAACACAGGTATGAAGTTGCTAACGTATGCAGATCACCTCTCTCTCTCTCTCTCTCTCTCTGTGTGCAGTGTTCTGCAGGCTTTGCGGCAGGTTTGTGGTTTCGTTTATTATGAGTCTTGGTTAAATGAGCAGCTCCTTTCTTTCATTGCTAATCATCATACACACCGCAGCTGCAGTGTTTTATCAAGCAAAAGCATTCACATCACGGAAAGACCTTTGATTCTCACACTCAAGATTTGTGTGCTGCATCTTTGGCTGTCATGCAGGACTTTTTTATTAGCTGAGATCTCTTCTGAGGAAAGGGACAGGGAATTTCTTCATTTGCGGTTGATCATGTGTGCAAAGAAGACCCTAAATAAAGTGGGACTGAAGCTGGCACAATGAGTTCATTCACAATGTACTGTAACATACAAATGGCAAGGGTCGTCACTTTTTCTTTTCATTGTTTGTCCTCTCCATTAAGATCCAAAGAAGCTTTCTTGACTTTAGACATATGGGTTCATATTGCCCATTTAAAAAAAAAATTAATAAATAATAAAAAAAAATAAAGCTAGGCCATAAAATCTCAGAAATAATCCATTTAGTGAGTTTTAAAGTTTTGAACAATGCAAAGCAAATAAACTTTGGTAACAATTTATTTAAAGGGGTGTGCATTAGACTATGACACCTGACAAAGACACCTGACTGGTTATGATGTATTGGTTTATGTCAAGGTGTCATAAAAAAGACTCTCAAAACAATGTCATATTTGCATTACAAATGTCATAACTGAGCGAATGACACTTAATGACAGTTGTCACAAACATGCATAAAACTTCCTTCATATTAATATCATATGTCATGTCATGATTATGAAGGTGTCATGTTAGTCTTATGCACACCCCTTCAAGTAAAGTGCCAAAACTTTAACAGCAAATTAAGAAATATTTTGGATTTCTGCGCCATGTAACTAGGCCATCTGAAATGCATGCCAATGTTTCAATTCATTCTTTGTACAAGTATCGCTTTTGTGGAAAGAAAGAGTCAGTGGTTTGTGCATAATCAGAGCACAGGTCAAGAAGTGATTTTACAGTTATTTTGTGTGCACTAGACTAGACTTTTGGTAACTAGATCTCAAAATGTCCATGTTCTGAGTTGAGAATTAGTCAGGACTTTTCTTGGTCCGTCATGGTGGTCAGATATTCAGCATTTTCTATTTGGAGTTGTATCATATTCCAGTATACTCTGTGTAGATGTAGGTTATGTCTTTCACATTTGTTAAATTACTTCAGGTCTCGTTTTGACAACAAAATACTTGCTTTTTCCAGTTGATTAAACAAAACAATTAGGTTACACTTTATATAAAGGTGACCTAGTTACATTGTACTTAGTCAAATAAGTACTAGGTAATACTAACTAATTACCTGTACTAGAGTTAAGTAGTAACTTAGACATATCCCCATATTTAAATCTCACTGTGAAAACCTTAGATTATATGAAGGAATATGATTGTGAAGTCTGGTGTATGTAAGTGCTGTTAAAGTGGATATTTCTGACTAAAGAAAAAAACATTTTGGGGGTAACACTATATTTCAATGCACATTCTACTAACTAAAGTATATATCTGCTTACACTTTATTTTTAGTCTTCTCAACAGATATTGTACTAACCCGATCCCTAAACTAACCGTCTACTAATATTCAAACGAGAGACATGTAGTTGCAAATTCACTTATAGTATAATCTCTAAAGTGCAATATTGAAATAAAGTGTAATCAGTAACACAATTTTGATGGTCCCTTTTAAACGTTCTCTTGACTACTATAAGTAACTTTTGCAACTACATGTCAACTAAGTTTCATTAGAATATTAGTAAACTGTCTGCTTAATATCTTAATATCTGTCTTTATTTTCATTCTCCTCAACAGACATTCAACTGACTATGAGTAACTTTAAAAATACATGTCAACTTATTCTAACCCCTTAATCTACTAACACAAACCCTAAACTAACAGTCTGCTAATACTCTAATAAGAGTAAATGGACATAAAGATGCAACGTTACTTACCAAACTAAAATATCTGAATTCCTGTTGGTCAGAGCTAATGACTGTAAATTAGAAAGTTGTCTGGCTTGAGAAGAACAATATACACACCGATTTTTGTTACTTTATGTAAAACTAATACCCTTTTTGACTAAAGGTGGTGCTACTGAGCCCCTCAACATGCCCGTTTCTGAAACTTTGCACGTCTACTAGCTAATAAATGAGATGTGTCTGTTGAGTTTCATGCAATTTCAAGCATGATAAGAGTCTCAAAATCATCAAAAAAAGAAAAGGTATATGGAAACAAATAGTCCTTATTTCTTTGGGATTGGATTTGGTTCTGCTGATGCTGTGTGGTGTTTTCTTAACTTGCTATTAATTTGACTTTTTGAGGCATTTACGGTGAAATTGTGACTTGTTTGTCTGCTTCTAATCTGATGGGAGGATACAGGAGACAGAGCTGAGGCCAGCCATAGACTTTACCATAAATATTTGTGCTCAAACTCCACACACTTCTCCATCTCCCATGTGTGTGTGCGGCGCTAGAAAGAGACAAAAATTCTTCAACAGCATGCAGCCATAGAACATCCCCTAAATTCACCACTTATAACACTTTTGCACTTGCAAAGATTTTTTTTTTTTCATTTTTTTTCTTCACTTAACCGTAATGGAAAATTACCTCAGTCAGATATGAAAATTACCCCTTTGAAATCCCCAACTGTAGGTGCCTTAAAACCCACAGATACACAGTGTTTGTGTCACCTGACAACCATTTTCAAAATGTTTCTACAGCATAGTGCAAAAAAACAACAGATATACACTTCCCAAACACTCTCATGCAGATCTTCCTCAACTTCATGTCATATTTATAACGATATGCATATTTAGGGTAACTTTTGAAGGAGTTTATTTTAGCAAGATCAGCTTCAGTATGAACTATTGTGCTGGTGTGTGTTTGGTAACGAGTGTGTATCACAGTTGTGTGCGGATAGACAAAGGTGAAGGTAAGAGAGGAACCACCTGCATATGTGCTGAATGATGTCTACAACACACAGACCCTGAACATTGTGTACTTTTGTGGTCAATTGTGGACATGACAAGATATTAAAAGAATGAAGTACAGACAAGGGTACATTTTTGTCTTACATTGGTAATTTTACATTCACAACTTGCTTTCATTCAGACCAGTGGAAAGAAAACACTTAAAGTACACTTTAAGTGTTTATGTGATTGCACTTTATTTCAATAGTCCACTAACACATTATTATAGGGTCCAGTTTTCACTATTAACAAATTGGTTGTAGCATGCATATTGCTAGGATATTGGTTGTTTATTAGTACGTAAAGCACATAGTGATGCCTTATAATGCATGATCATATTCTACATACTGTAATACCCACTACCAAAACTTAACAACTTTCTTACTAATTATTTTAAAGAAGTCATTGGGAGTTTATTGAGACAGAAGTTGTAAGTTTATATTTTGTTAATAGTGAGAAATGGACACTAATGTAAAGTGTGACCAGTAACTTTGCAACTACATGTCAACTATTAGTAGACTGATAGGTTAGGTTGGGTTGGTAGAAAGAGTTGACGTAGTTGCAAAGTTGCTTAGAGTTAGTAAAATGTCTAAAGTGGACTGTCAAAATAAAGTGTTACACATCTATGCATCCCAAATAATCCATTTATATTTGGATTGATGGCTCTTAACCCTTAACACATCCAATATAGCATTCAAGATGACCTTAACATAGCTTGATCTGAATGAAATTTTGGTTGGTTAGAAAGAGGTGGTGCAGACCTGAAATTATCCAATCTGTACATGCTTAAATTTGACAGCCTAAATTCATAAACCGAACTGACAAAAATGAGTCCATGTAATCATACTCTTGATAGTTCTTCTTTGTCAAGTACTTCAACATCAGAAAACGTTATCATATATTGGTGATAACCACTGGTCCCATCAGTGGTGGTGTGAGGCTATCTCTGCCCCAAAAGCTTATCTGGCTGTGATAAATTAGCTCGCAAAAAGTGTCATGTATCCCGTGAGGAGCTGGAGAAGAGATGGCCCTCATGACGCATGTTAAGCTCCTCTCAGTGCTTCCATTACGCCAGAGCTTGTGAAATACGAGCCCGGTCCTGGTTCCCCAATGTCCTCTTCATAACACTGTATTCTATTCTTGGCTCATTGTCCTGAACGGTTGAATGTGGTCCTGGTCAATATTACCAGGGATCAGTAACACTGTCTTGGGACTTCATTACAGCCCCATAACTATCAGTGTCCGATCCATCTCTATTCTCATGGTTTCTGCGATGACTCATGATCTGCTTGCAAATTATTATCTTTATTTGAATCCGTTTACTGTACAAAGGTGCTTGATTTAACATCAAATATTTAAAAAAGCAGACTTTAATAACAGATTTAATAAAACATGGAAAGTATCTATGCGTTATAGGGTTGATCTACTCATTTATTTTCACAATAAATGTGAACCTGATTTGTACTTAACATTTAAACAGGGAACACTGATGACATAATGAATGTAATTTCATTAATTCAGGGTGTTAAATATTTTTTAGGCCCTGCAATTTAGGCCGTGTTTACACCAGGTATTAAGATTTCAGCGTTTGGGTTGATTGGATCCCAAGTGGACGACGCTAAAATGACAGATGAACAAAACACCTTAATATATCAATATTTGCATATCTTACAACAAATTGACAAATGCAACAATCTAATTAAGAAATGTCTGGTAAATAAACATTCATTCATTAATTTATTCGTCAGTGTACAAACAGTTAATAAATAGATAAATAAATAAATAAATAAATAAATAAATAAATAAATAAATAAATAAATAAATAAATAGATAAATATTAATTTATGTTCATATTCACCCCAATTTGTACTGACATTTAAGGCATTCATTCATTCATGTTTACAAACAAACATATGATTTTAATTAAGACCTTTCTATTTATGTATGAATTTATTAGGGCTGTCAAACGATTAATCATGATTAATCGCATCCAAAATAAAAGTTTGTGTTTACATAATATATGTGGGTGCACTGTGTTACAAAGCCATACTTATTTTATATATATAAATACACACACACACACACATGCTTGTATATATTTTCATGTATATACTGTATATAGATTTATATATAATTTATATTATATATAAATTTAAATATTTTATATATAAATTAAATAAAAATAATTCTTAAATATACATGCATGTGTGTGTGTGTGTGTATATATATATATATATATATATATATATATATATATATATATATATATATACATACACACAAAATAATTATACACAGTGCACCCACATATATCATGTAAACACAAACTTTTATTTTGGATGCGATTAATTGCAATTAATCGTGATTAATCGTTTGACGGCCCTTAAATTTATCATTATTGCATTGAGTTATTTAAATGTGCAAATTAATAAAATTAAGACATTTCTGCTAGAAATAAAATAAACAACATTAATATACAATTAAATAAATCCAAAATCTATCCATCAACAGGTTCATCTACTCATTTATGTTCATAATAAATACTTTAAGTTCACTATCATAACCCCAATTAGTACTGACAAAGTTATGACAAATATTTTTATACAAAAATGCCACTGAATCTAAATTAAGATATCCCTGGTACAAATCAAATACATTTGTATTCATGGGTTAATCCACTCATGTTAACCCAGTGTGTATTTACTTATAAATATGATTGAATAGGAAACATCAAAGACCCTTATAAATGTCATTTCATTCATGCGGCGTCATGCATTCTCTCTCTCTCACTTCTCAATGTCTACATCAGAGTGAAGACGTCCTGACCCAGATTCAGCCACAGGTGGGGAGTGTATTATGAGTGTGTAACGGGGGGTCGGGGCTTGGGCCGCACAAGCCTTGCCTGCAATTTGCATTTTTATTACTCTTGTCCCAGTCCAGGTCTCCCGTAATGTGCTACCGACTCACAGAGACACCTCCACAACCCCCTCGTGTCCCTGCCCAGATTATAGCGCCCTCGCCGGGGCCGCCGCGTATTCATGAGGGGCCAAAAGCTGAGGACCTGCCATTCAGAGACGGGAAATGGAGATGTCTTCAGATGGTAATGTGGACTTTCCATCAAGAATGCTGATTGATTTTGCATTAGCGCTTATAAACCGGTAGACAGGTACAATGAAAAGTGAGTGTGTTTGTTGGGGCGAAGCCGACAGGAGCCGGAAAGGGTAGACGGAGGGTCAGCGGACGGTCTGACATTTCTGAGCTAAAAGCTTGCATCGTGTCAGCGCTTGTGATGAATGCATTTATTATGCTGGTATTGTCATAAAAAGGCAAGTGGCTGCACCTGCAAAAACCCACATCAATAATGTAATATTTGGTATTTGCGAGAAAAATGTGCTTATGTTGTCATCATCATCTTCTTTCCCCTCCGATCCAGATTTATATGTCCGAGTCCATTTCTGCTGTGATTCCAGGCACATGTTTGCACAAGTGTGTGTATGTAAGGCGCAGCTGGCCGAGAACAGAATCTGCTGCATGTCCACTTGTAGGTTTGAATGTTTTCACTTCTCTTTTACTGCGCTTCATTTGGGAGTTTGCACGCCTTTCCCAGGACATCTGCTCCCTGCGCCCACGGTTGGCCTCTCGTCCAATCGGAACGCTCCTAACACCCTTCAAATGATCCACTGACGTCCTCTGATTGGCCGACGGAGGCAGGGCCCTGAAAGTGAAGAGTCAGGCCTGAGAATTTTCCGAAACCTCCCCACCTCCTCCATGGCTTTCTCGGGCCAACATCTGCTTCCAATCACAGTTTCTCCAGAGAGATCCCCCTCCCTTCAGCACGGTCCACTTTCCAAGGGCCCCCACTGGAGGACTGTTCTTGGGATTCTCCTAATGGACTCCGGGCTTGTACTGACTCGAGGCGTCAGTTCTCATCCCAATATGAGGTTTTATAGCAAACGCATCTGGATAAACGTAACACTTGGCCTGGAATGATTCAAACACAGACTCTGCTCCGTCCAATATGGGGGGACATGGTAAGTACTGTGGGAAAAGGCTTCATGGTGGGAAATTCGTATGTAAACGCCACCATGATTCAACGGTAACAGTGAATAAATTACATGTTAAAGGGTTAGTTCACTCAAAAATTTAATTTATCCCACAATTTACTCACCTTCAAGCCATCCTAGGTGTATATGGCTTTCGCGTTCGATGAAAGCTTCAGCTAAATGTAAATGATAAAAATACCAAGCTTTATAATGGGAGTGAGTGAGTTTTTGAAAACCAAATAAGTGCATCCATTCATTATAAAAGTAATCTCCAGGGAGTTTATAAAGGCCTCTAAAGCGAAACAATGCGTTTTTGTAAATGAAATATGAATATTATAACTTTAAATACTATAATCACTGGTCTAATTCGATGTCTAATTCCAGCGGAAGGGTGACATCTGACCGACGCATAACGTAGGATGTCGAAGTAGCGTGACGCTTATGCCTGGTTCAGATTACACGATTTTAGCCCGATTTTGGCCCGATTCGTTTGACGTAGGGTGTCGTGGGATTCGTAATCGACAATGGCGTCGGACGCAAGATTCGATCGTATCATCTCGTATACTGTGTCATAGTGGGCGACAACCTACGATACGTCTGCGATGCTTCACGACATCACGACAAAAAGACTAGCATGTTTAATTTCTTTAACCGTCGTCCACGACGGTTCCGTCACATGTATGAGGTTGACCAATCAGGAGCACAGAAGCTTTTCCGTACACAACTTTCAAAAATGGCGAAACGAAGAGAGATGATGGTGCTAACGTTAAAACTAAAAGTAAAAACATATAAGAAACATATTTTACCTCAAGTTCTCTTTGGAGGATTGACAGCCCATACTGTCTTCTTCGAGCAATCCAGGAATGTGTCCATTGTCGGGTTTTCTTTTTTACTTTTTTTCTGAACACAGGACAGCCAATACAACACTCACCGCTTCATCCATTGTTTGTTTCCGGAAGTCACCCGCTAGTTTCGCCTTCTCGATGACATCACACGCGCCGTTAAAGACGGCATGCGAAGCAACGTGTCTGACGGTGTCTTGTCCATGACATGACAAGATTTTAGGGGCAAAATCGCGTAATCTGACACAGTGACTATCGAAACAGACAAAAAAAAAATTGTGTAATCTGAACCAGGCATTAGGTGAGAGTAGACTCCCTCGTGGCTAAACAAATTGGGCTGGGCAACAGATTCAAGCTCCTATGATATTTCTCCTTAAAGATTTTCGTTTAGACTTGACTGGTGTTTTGTTTTGCTCTATAAATACGTCATGCGTTGGGTCAGAGGTCACTCTTCCACCGGAACTATGACTGACTTTTGTGCAATCAAAAAATACAAACACTGCAAGGCCATGTAAAAATTGGCCTTCATAGTGTAGTTGGATGAAGATGAGTCTCGACTCCCTCGTATATACATGTTTGAAGTGGTTTTGAAAGAGTTTAGGGAGGGCTTCTAGACCACCAAACTACTGCAGTAAGCGTGCTCTCCCACGACATCGAGAGCCACTGAGGCCAAGGTCAGCTCTCTCTCTCTCTCTCTCTCTCTCTCTCTCTCTCTCTCTCTCTCTCTCTCTCTCTCTCTCTCTGATTGTCTCACTGCCCTTCAATACCCATCAAACACAGTTTTCATGTGTGGTCGCTTTTGCAGTTTTTCTCTACATGGCTTTCAACTGTACTGAGAAAATAAACAGCTGCAAAGGCTAATAATAACAGGTACTTACCGTAAATATTCACAACTTAGATTGGTGGATCACTGTGGGCTAAAACAAACACACAAGAGATGGAACAGCAGCATGGATTCCCATTACCAGTGGCTCCATGTTTTCCTGAAAGAGCGTCTGTGAAGATTGGACGCTGGCATCTGGAAAAGCAACTCTTGTTTTGTTTTTTTGTGGTGGAAAAAAAAATGGGGACATAAACATCCCTCAGAAAGATTAACAACCCAGTTTACTTTCTGTTTACTAGGGTAGTGGGAAATAAAGAACGCGGCAATAATCCACAGGTGAATTTTATACTACATAACTTACTCTTTTATAATGTGCCTTTTCAGTAGAGTTGTATGGAAAAAAAAAATCGTAATTTTAAAAAGTCATTGGTAGCTTTTTCAGAAAACTTTTTTAATAAGTATTCTTCCTACCCATTTTCTTCATAAGCAGTTAAACAAAAAATAATGAAGATTTGTTAACCAAGCTTCTCAGAGAAACATACATGATTCCATGCAAAATATATTTGAAAATCTAAAAGATGGTGAAAGTATCATGAACTACACACTGAAGCAGTTCAAATGATGTAATCTAATCAGTAATGACAATATAAAACTACTGACTACAAATCAAATGTAAGTACACATTGATGGCCTAAGACACGAAACGAAGCAGTTTGTGCGAGAGAACAAACGGTATTTATATCGTTTTACAACAACAAATCCTTACTTTTATGAGTTAAAGCAATGTAAACAAAAAATGTCATGAAAAAAAAATGTCATTATGAAAACTGTCATAACTTTTTGAGCAACTTTCCAACATGTCAACTAGCTGTCATTAGAGTATTAGTTGACCGCCTGTTTATCTGCTAACACTTTACTTTAATGCTCATCAAAAGTCATTCTATTGACTATAAGTAACTTTGTAGTTGCAAAGTTACTTATAATTAGTAGAATTTCTAAAGTGGACTATCAAAATAAAGTTTAAATGGAGAAAATCAACCAGATGTTGGGCTATATGTCTAAAGTAGTATAGAAATAAAGCTAGTCCAGTTTAGGCGTATGTTTAGGCGCATGTCAGCTTATTTGAGCTTCCTTCCTGTTAAACCCTGAGCACTTATGCCATAACAATTGATCTTGATCTGATTTATTGACCTGTGTGCTGACTGTGCTTCCTTTATACATTAACTTGACATGCTAGGAAGATATTCTATTGAACTACATAGGCTTTTCTTCACTTCACTTTTTGAAACTTTAAATCAACAAAGAACTAATCTCATTAGATCTGTGGTATGGTAATGTTAATATTACTCAGTATGTACGTTAGCGGTCTAAAAAGCCAGTTTCTGTTGCGGTGGGCAGTGAACAGTGGTGAAAGTTGAAGCTGACATTTATGTTCTCATCTCAAAATTTGCAGCTCAGATAATGTTCTCCTCCTAAGCTGCCCACATCTGGCTATTTATAGAAAATAAAATCACACAAAAATAGTGACAAGAACCAAAAAAATTCAGCCCCATCTAGTAAAACATGAGCAAAGATAAAGATACGAGGGAGGCAAAATAGTACTAGCCACTTTGACATTTTCCATTATGAATCATCTTAACTTACTTCGCATGCACTCGTCAGATTCTCTGTTAGGCTAAAACCACCATCATCTCATTCCAACGCAGATTTCGCAAAAGCCATCTTACGGGGTAGCACACTCATTTAAAGGAGTGTGATTAATTAAATTCAGTTTAAAGAGCCTGCATTTTTGTTAAAAGAACAGTTGTCTGAGATCTTGCATCATCCGGTGCAGATGGTGGTATTACGTCTAGCTTGGGATGGCGAGTTAACAGACAAACTGATAAAAGGGAAACAAGATGAGACGGATAAAAGTTGATCTTGGAATTAAATATATTCCTTTGGCTTTGACCCTTGTCATATGTACAGTAAGTCGGGGTACTGATGTTATTTTCTGGTCAAATTTACTTTTTGATTAAATGGATTTGAAACAAAGGTAAAACAGTAAACATTTAACATTAACACTTCTCACACATTCAAAAAGTAATCCCTCTTTCCTTTTACAATTGTAAAGCTACTTTGAAACAATCTGTATTGTAAAAGCGCTATCTAGATAAAGATGACTTGACTTCACTCATCGTCACTTGTTTTGCAAAAATGTTGCCTCAGGTACGTTTTTTCAATGAGCATGTGTTGCAATATAAGGCTCAATATGATCCAATTACATGATACATCCCTCATTCTTCTCTTCCAGGAGTGTGTGTGTGGTGTGTGTGTGTGAACTGACTCACATTACAGGGGAATTGGCATTTGGCACAGCAGATAACACTTAGTCGGGAACCTCCATAAACTCCAGTGACGTGAACAAGCCCATTAACTGTGAGAAAGAGTGGAGTCACTAGATGAGCCATCACATGTGAAAACAAATGCACGGACATTTACATCTTAGCACATCCCACTGGTCCCCACAGGGATATGATAGACCAAAAAGAATGGGAATATGAATGAAAATGGGAGTGATTCTCAAACATTGAGCACAAACAATGATATGAATCAGAGAACATGGGCGCCGTGCCACAGACACCACCCTATACTGGGTCAACCGTGTCATTTCCAGTAGCTTCACCAAAGAAAAATTCAGAAAATGATGACAACAAAGTTTCCCAAACACTCGTTACATGGGTATTTATGGAAGCTTGTTTCCGCCACAGAATGAAAAAATAAAAAAGGTAATTGCGACTTTTTATCTCACAAAAAAATTCGAACTTTATTTCTCAGAATTGCAAGATGTAAAGTCAGAATTGTGAAGATTTAAAGTCAGAATTGCGTGATATAAAATCACAATTGCGTGATAAAGTCACAATTGCGAGATATAAAGTCAGAATTGCGAGATATAGTCAGAATTTCGAAATATAAAGTCACAATTGCGAGATATAAAGTCAGAATTACGAGATATAAAGTCAGAATTACGAGATATAAAGACAGAATTGCGTGATATAAAGTCAGAATTATGAGATATAAAGTCAGAATTGCGTGATATAAAGTTAGAATTGTGTGATATACAATTACAATTGTGTGATATAAAGTCACAGTTGCGTGTTATAAAGTCAGAATTGCGAGATATAAAGTCACAATAACGAGATAAAAAGACAGAATTGCGCGAATATAAAGTCAGAATTTGCTTGATATAAAGTCGCAATTGCGTGTTATAAAGTCAGAAATTCATGATATAAAGTTAGAATTGTGAGATTTAAAGTTTTTGGCATGATAATTCGCAATTGTGAGTTTATATCTCACAATTGTGAGAAAAGAGTCAGAATTTCAACATATAATCTCACAATTATGTGTTATTAAGTCAAAATTGCGAGATGTAACTCGAACTTGCGGATACAACTTGAAGTCATTTTATGAGCTTTTATTTCGCACACATACACAATAATCATCTACAAATGCTTGAATGCTACTGCTACGCTAGCCTGTCAGCTGGATATTAGTGACGTTACTTAGCATGTTAGTTCGCAAGGCATTTCAGTCCTGACCATCAATTGAATGAAATAATGAAGTGTAAAGGCATCACACCTGCACACTGTGACTAATCAAGCATACACAGACACACCATCTGGACACCAGGGATGATAATAAAACAAACCTGTAACCTAATAAGATTATAACATGAAATATAACATAAAAATGCCGGCATTTGGAATAATGCGGTAAACGTTACACACTTATTTCCTCAAATAGGTGACCCCAGAACATAATGATAACATCCATCACCATCCAATAAATATACATAAAGTAAGTAATAATATATAGAACACTAGTTACACCTGGAAAGTTCTACAGCTAGACACTGAAACATACGTCATACATGTACTAGCTACATAATACACGTCAACTTGTTCTTCTATTCACAACCCATCCAGTCTACTAATACTCTATTGAGAGTTAAAGGGGTCATGAACTGGCTGTTTAAATTTTATTATATTGTTGTCTGAGGTGAACTTATGACGTTCGCTTGGTTTTTGCATTTAAAAACATCAAAATGAATAAGTAATAGGCTATTTACTACCCTAGTTTTGAGCCCAGCTGAAAAACGCTCGGTTTTAACGGGCGTCTCGCACTGAAGACTTGGAAGTAAACGCCCACTGCTGTGAGTGGATAACAGTTTTGCATATTATAATGAGTTTAAATTACCCATCGATGCAGTTGGGGGAAATTGTTTTGAAAACGTCCAATGTTGTAAAATGGCAACCGGAATGATTCGCTCATACATATTAGAAACCCAGAGTCCGTGTTGTGCAAAGATCCAATATAGATGGCACAGCACTGTTCTTTACTCTTAATCTGTCTGCATATCCGAACGTTGTTAAAAATAAAATTTTGCATTCCTTTTGGAGTCCAGAGGAAGCTTATGCAGCGACTGTCTTCCACAAACAGGCACTGCACAATATTCTGTATTGCTCGGTGGCTCGAATCCGGTTTGTCATCACGAGGTAGTCATCTATGTTATTTAGCTATGCATGTAATGCACAGAATCGGTGGGTGGGGCTAAACTGGCCGTGTTGAAGTAGGCGTTGATCTTCTTGCGGGAGTGGTGTTTTATCCTCTTTGACGTCATAGTTCCCCACTTTGAAAAACGAGTCGTTTGCTGAGGTGTCAATAAAAGCTTTTATTGGACTAACAAGGACGTTTTCAGTTCTGAAACTTACAGGTTATTCTTTTAATATGATGACCTCTTAGATGTCAAAAGCTCAAGGAAAATTGATTACTCAGTTCATCACCCCTTTAAGGTTGACATGTTGTTGCAACATTATTTACAATGTAAGGGTTAAACATTGAAATAAAGTGAAACTTAGAAACATACATCTAAACCTTCCCCGTCTACCATGAACAAATGAGCATAGAGAATAAAATGCATATGCATAAATCCGCCCCATGGCTACGACCTCAATCTATGACTCTAATAACGTCTAGACTGATATTTTCCTCCCATCATGCCCTGTGTGTAGTTTTGCCATGGGTGGCCCGGCTCAGTGCCAGACAGAGAGATTGTTGGAGGTTTGATTGCCCTTGTCAGAGACTAAACAGACTGCTGTGTGTTTTATCTTAAATGTGGCTCTTACAGACTGCATTATCACAACCGGGCCAGAAACTGGAACACGTTTGGTGTTTATTAATAGATAATTACAAACACTTATGAGAACTGAAGACACAAGTGGACAAAAAGATAATTCCTTCACCTAAATAAAATGGCCGACTTATAAAAGAGATTACGGGTATCGATAAACACATGTAACAAAGTCTTCATGTTCAGACAGACTCAGAGCTCAGAAAAGTGGGTTTATCTCCTCTGTCCCTCCTGGACTATTCCCACATTAGCAGTGTCCGCGCTGCTCTCCAGGGCCGGTAGGCTGGGAAAGACAGAAGCCTGTGTTCTCACATTCGGTCCAGGCCGCTTTTACATTGGCCAGATGTGTGGATGAATAATAGACCACCAAACCAGCTCAGATGAGTTCCGAACAGCACAGCCAATCACTGAGCAGATGCACAAACCTGCAGGGAGACATCAGTTTATCATATAGGGATGAATCAATTTACCCTAACCTTATTATAGATTTTATTGTGAAAATGCATCTGTGCATGCATAAAAAAGAAAAGAAAAAAAAGTTTGATCTCGAAAAGTTTAATCAAACTATCATAACTGGTTCTTCCAGTGAAAACATCAGACTGAAGTGTGCAGGTTTCTCCAATCATTTAGACGCTTAAACCTGTCCCTGCAAACTCACGTTCATCTGACTCTGCTTTTGAGTGCCATGCCCACATAGCATCCAATCAACAACCAATGAGTGAAACAAACCCTGCCCTACATATTTATTTTTCTATAATCCATTACCCTCGGATACATCAAAATATGGAAGAAAATGTATTTTGTTCCACTGCAACTTTAAAGCATATCCAAAGGTATTTTAAAAGAATCACCAACGGAAAATGGTAACTTGGACCTGACCATGGAATGTTTACTTTTCAGTAGTAGCTGAATTATGAGCTGGAACAAATGTAATAGACAAAAAAAAAAAAAAAAAACCCTTCACAATTCAGTTAAACAATTAATGCATTGCTTTTCCTTTCTTCAACACCTTAATCGAAAGTACAAGGTTTGGTTTTAACATATGAAGGAACCGTTTAAAATCAAACTACTCATGCACCCCATTTTTATACAGTAAATCCACCTGATACTTGCCTCCTGGATACTTGGCCAAGCCGCTTTAAAAGCTCAAGTCGGTGGCAGTGTGACAGTACAGTTAAAGTGTGATTGCTGTAGTGTTGTTTCACGTGGTATACATATGGGTCAAAGAACAATGACAACATGCATAGTTTGAGAAAACAGTATAATTAAACTACAGAAATCCTTATGGTGCAGAAATACTTTCTCACATCAAGCACCTGGTTAAACTGGCTTGTGGGTGTTTAATGAATAAGATGCTGGTTTTGCAATAATAAAAGTGGGTTTAATGCATTCCCCCTGAATCGACATACTGTAAAAACATCTAAAATGTATAACTATTATTTCTTATTAGTCATGCTGCATTTTCCTTTATCTATAAAGAGGACAAACATGGAATAAAAAGAAGACAGACAGATAAATATGGGCTGGTGAAGCTTAACAAACTGCAGACGTGCAAACCGCAGCTTGTACTGTGATAGAACACCTTTCTTCCCCCACACTGTGAACGAGTGAAAGATGAGTAGGCGGCGCACACCAGATAAGAAAGAGGAGAGAGATAGAGCGTTTCAGGTCACTGACACTGCAGCCGCAACACACTCCAAGACTGCAACCAAAGGCCAGTTGTGCGGACTGACCGGAGGAACCCGACCTCGTGAACCGGTTCTGTGTCGACACCTTCCCTTTCAGCTGTCAATGCACTTTCACAATCTCCTCGAGCAAAGTGGAGCATCGACAGGAAACCACTTTATCGGGAGCAGCAAACTTTCTCAGAAAGCCATCCATCACAAATCAGACAAAGTTACAAGGGACAAAAAAATAGTTCAATTGTTAGAGCCAAACACAAGGACATATGTTTGACTGCCAGCGAACACACTTACATATAATTTCATGCACTTCAAGTCACTTCGCATTGCCTAAATGTAGGGTTTAGCCACAGAAAAACGTGAAGTTAGTGAGTCGTGATTACTCTCAAATGGTGGTTTTGATGTTTTTGATTGCTGTATTAGAACATGCTGAAATCAGCATGAGAGAAGTACTGGTATATTGTATTATAAACCAAGACTGCTGCTAATAAACGCCCACATACTTCTCTGATCTGGCATATGAATAAGAGGAAGAAACAAAAAAAGGCTATAGTTCTGTGGTCATCTTAACTGGTGCGATATATGACACAAACAGAAAAACACCGAAGCAAGCAAGTGTGAACAGTGCAGACCGCGCATCTGGACTTCATAATCTATACTCATCTTTATTTTAACGATTCACAAAATATCAGTTACTGTCATCTGGAATTTCAGTTTTTAGAAAAAGGTTAGGATCATCCATTTTCCGTAGTATTGTTATTACTTAGTGATTTTCCTGCACGCTGAAAACTGAGCTCAGAATTACTACTTATGTTTATGAAAATGTCAAATTAATTTATATCTCTCTGAAAAATAAAATGGTAATATGTTATCAAAGTGAATCAATCAAACTGTATCTAGCAGAATTTCTGATATTAAAGAAATTTCACCCACTCATTCAAAACTCTGGTTCACTGAATTAGTGAACTCTTATCTGAAGAACGAGCTCGATTATAAAATTGCAAATTGTTTGTCAGCGTTCATTGCAAAGAAGTACAGTATATGTTCTAGGATCATTTTACAGATTGGGTGAAATTTCATTTCATGCTGACTGCTTACTCAGTTCGGTAAATCAGTTTCTCTGACGTATCCAACACTGTGACTGAAATTATTTTCAGTCAGTGGATATGTCAGAGAAACCTATTCACTGATTGAGTAAGCAGTAACATCTTTATTCCAACACTTTAGACATTCTACTAAGTGAGTTTACAAGGAAGGATTAGTAGACTTTATATTTGCTAACACTTTGTTTTGTTGGTCCCCCAACAGACATTCTTCTGACTATAAGTGACTTAGCAACTACAAGTCAACTTATTCTACTAACCCACCCTTACACGTAACCATAATCTAACAGTCTACTACAGTCTACTAATACTCTAATGACAGTTAGTTGACATGTAGTTGAAAAGTTACTTACAGTATACAATGTAAAAATAAATATGCTTTATCTAATAAAAAAGCTATATTATTAAACAAATTTAACAAATTAGAAATAAAATGAGTAAAGTTTACACCAAAAAAATTTAACAAAATATATCTCACTAACAGACAGACGTCAAAGATGAATTAAGAACTCTTTATTTTATATTGGCAACATTGAAGACACCTGATGTTAACAAGCAGAATCACTGAAGGAGAAAACCGTCATTTTAAAACAAACACCGATCACCATAATGGTGACTTCAATTTATGTATTTTTGGTTGTTGTTGTTGTTGTAATTTTACTCATTTTAAATGGTTAACTTTTAAGGAATTCATTTGATTAATTATTACTCAGTTCTAATTTGTTAAATTTGTTTAAAAATATAGCATTTTTGGTTAGATAAAGCATTTTTACATTGTAGTTAGTAGAATATCTAAAGTGGACTATGGAAATAAAGTGTAACCGAGTAAGCTTAAGTCGACATGAAATGAAAGTTCACCCAATATGTTTTCTAAATGCATGTTAGAATTGCATAGCATTTCTCAAAAGTATCATGAGTTAGGTTGATCGCAGTGGTGACAACACGACCTATAGGCATACAATACTTTAGAGAAATGCAGCCCTGACCAAGTCAGTCCAGTTTGGGGAAACCTGCTCCAAAGAAAGATTCCTTCACAAACTACATTTGACTTTACAGAAACTTATCCCACAGAACATCCCAGTGTTTCAAAAACAACAATATCCAATGACAAAATAAATAAATAAATACAAATCTGGCCAGAACTTATACATAAGCTGATTTATTGAGCTTCCAAAATATATATAGCCACAATGGACATGACCTCTGCGAATGAGGAAGAAGACACAAACCAGTCAATGCTCAGGAAGACATTAATGTGAAGCATCTGTGTGCAGCTGGCTGGAGAGAATCCTTGTGTTTTTATCTGAGGATGTGCCTCTCATTTACCTGCAGGCGGATAAAGCAATGATTCATTGATCCCACCGTTTTGCCGGCCACTCCAAAGCTGAATTAATCAGGTGTGAGACACGTGGAGCCTTCAGACAGACATAAAAAAGAAGGAGGGACAAGGAGGAGAAAAGGGAGATTGCAGACAAGGGAGGGGCAGAATGAGTCAAATTGGAAACATGTCCTTTCAACATGTCCAATCTGGCTGAGCGTATCTTATGTTTAGGTGAGAGATGATGACCCGCAGTGGAGAGGCTCTCTCTCTCTCTCTCTCTCTCTCTCTCTCTCTCTCTCTCTCTCTCCTCTCTCTCTCTCATGTTAGGCATGCTCTGTCACCGAAGTACTATTTTTATCTGCTTTCAGGTGGGATTGGATCCAGATGGGACACTTACTCTCATATGGGCGTGAATTTCAATGTGGGCGTTTAACCCTTTCAGAAAAAGTAGGATAGTTGATCAAAAACGGGAAAATTATGTCATTGTTTTCAAACTGTTCTAAATCTGAATGACGGTGGAAACACACACACAAAAATGTACTTTGTCTTTGACTTTAATTGACATTTTTAGGTTTTAAGATAAGGTTGATAACATTGCACACAATACTTGTCCCACCATGCATTGCACTCGTCATGATCTTCCATTTTCAGTTTGACAAATGAGTTGATGATAATATCAGATGCAATTTGTTCCATTCATTTGTTCCATAACAAGTTCCAACACGAACATGAGTGACCAAGCAAAGTCATATTTACAAGTGGAATTATATCTAGATGATACATGAGTTGCGATCAACATAGATATACACACCTAAATGATTATTAGGAACAGCATACTAATACTGTGTTTGACCTTCAGAACTGCCTTAATTCTACGTGGCATTGATTCAACAAGGTGCTGAAAGCATTCTTTAGAAATGTTGGCCCATATTGATAGGATAGCATCTTGCAGTTGGAGGAGATTTGTGGGATGCACATCCAAGGCACGAAGCTCCCGTTCCACCACATCCCAAAGATGCTCTATTGGGTTGAGATCTGGTGACTGTGGTGGCAATTTTCAGTACAGTGAACTCATTGTCATGTTCAAGAAACCAATTTGAAATGATTTGAGCTTTGTTACATGGTGCATTATCCTGCTGGAAGTAGCCATCAGAGGATGGGGACATGGTGGCCATAAAGGGATGGACATGGTCAGAAACAATGTTCAGGTAGGCCGTGGCATTTAAACGATGCCCAATTGGCACTGAGGGGCCTAAAGTGTGTCAAGAAACATCCCCCACACCATTACACCACCACCACCAGCCTGCGCAGTGGTAACAAGGCATGATGGATCCATGTTCTCATTCTGTTTACGCCAAATTCTGACTAAATGTCTCAACAGAAATTGAGACTCATCAAACCAGGCAACATTTTTCCAGTCTTCAACTGTCCAATTTTGGTGAGCTCTTGCAAATTGTAGCCTCTTCTTCCTATTTGTAGTGGAGATGAGTGGTACCCGGTGGGGTCTTCTGCTGTTGTAGCCCATCCGCCTCAAGGTTGTGTGTGTTGTGGCTTCACAAATGCTTTGCTGCATACCTCAGTTGTAACGAGTGGTTATTTCAGTCATTATTTCCTAAATAATCATGTGACAATGCACTGTGGTCATATGACAACAATGTAGTATATTATGATTTTCAGTTTCTAAATACATTCGGCTTTCTATAATATACAGTATTCAGTGTGTAATTCCATTTGGAATCCACTATCGTCATTCTCTTGTTCGCTTTGTGGAATAAAACAATTGTAATGGGTCACAAACCTCCTGCATTCATTCACAGAACTCTGAGGAACATCTAGGATGTGATATTTATCATGCTGAATAAATTCAACAAAAACACAATAACTAAACAAAGTCATGGCATCAATCTCTGATCCCAGTGGTTGACAGTTCTGATACGGGGGTCAGATGTGTGGAAGTCTGCAGGATGCTCCTTAAAAGGCCTTCACTTCCTCGGGCTTTGAAGAGGCCAGAGCTAGGGCAGCGTGCCATACTCAGATCTGACGGATTTCCTTTTCCTCAAAGATTCAGCTGAGTCTCCTCTTTTAAAACAAGAGAGATAAAGAAGAGAGGGTGGAGGAACTAAAAGGTGAATTAAAAGAGAGCATCTGTCGGGCATTCGCTAAATCTCAAGCCAAAACGTCTGGAGAGAATCTGATCTTGGCATTGCTATAAATATCGTTATATCCGTGTAACTCTTATAAAAAAACAGGAGGATATTAAATGAATCTTGTGACTTAAATGTCCTTAAATTCATTTGACTGACGGCAGTAGCCATTCATACTGCATTATTTGTGGTAAAAACAACAAATCTGTCTTTAGGTTATTGAAGGGGAAAATCTTTGAAAAGTCTGAAAGTGATAAAGTCAACCAATGCTGATTTTTACAGATTTACTGTGTTGGAGCTGTCATCAAGATGGCCTATATCAAAAAGAAACACACTTTAGCATATTTTAAAAAGAGTGCTAACAGGTGGAAATAATATACTTTAAAGGAATATACTTGGATGCATTATGAAAATGCATTATAGTTTGAATTTAAATTTCATGCAATCCTTCAGCTTTATAAACAATGCATGTTGATGAAGATATTGCACACATGCACATCCCAATAACTGTAGAATTTTAAAAATAAATGAAGTACTAGTATCAGTTTCAAATGGATCTGGCTTTCAGACACACACATGCACACGTCTGCACGCTCCTAAAGTGTGCGTGGGTGTGGAAGTGAAAGGAGTGGTGGGCGGCAGAAACCACACACACATCTTTATGTGTTCCTCAGGTGCAAGGGAAGATGAAACGGGAGACTATGACATCATTCAAACAAATCATGTAGCATTTATGTGTCACTAGCCTGAGTTCTTCCATTTTTCTGCAAACAAAGGGCAAACATTTACACTAATACATTCTCCATGAATACAAATGGCCAGTGTGTTGCTTTAATCCACGCTGTTGTATTTGTAGCAATGGAAGCTTGACTTTAATGCCACTGTTCTCTGTGCGGACGTGTAAAGATTAATTTGGCTTCCATTCAAGAGTGTTTTCAATACCTCTTGTTAAAAAGCAACGCAGTGAGGTGCAGCCGGTCACGTAGCCTCCTGGATGACTCCAATAACCACTCTGACCTCCCTATTAAGGCTCTAAGATTTCAACAATGAAGCAAATGGACAGAATCATTGAAT
This sequence comes from Hybognathus amarus, assembly GCA_030378365.1. NCBI lineage: Eukaryota > Metazoa > Chordata > Actinopteri > Cypriniformes > Leuciscidae > Hybognathus > Hybognathus amarus. Next base: position 92,293 of record JAQIUQ010001264.1, on the reverse strand, counting down.
CCAGTCTGAAAAATAGACATTTTGATTTAATTAAAAGTGGGGCAGTACAATTAATTAATGCATGGACTAGTGTCTGTGAAAATTATCTCTTTCCCAAAAAAGTGGTTTTTAAAAACGCCACTAACATTATTGAGCATTTTCACAAAAATGTCATGGTCCCCGGAACATTGTGTTGCATAAATATCTGAACCAACACAGTCTCTCTCTATATATAAACTATATATAACTTTAATAATTTGAATTATTAGACATGCTTTTTGGTTACAAAAAAAATGTATCTACAATTAAAACAGAATCCAAGAAAACTAAACAAAACGAGTTTTGGAAAAACAAAAATGATTTCATATAGGTCCCACTACATATAAAGACTTTATGATGACATATAGCGACACTTAAACTATATTTGAACTGACCAAGTTCTTGAGAAACAATGCACCGCACGGTCATATAAACACTGTATGCTTAAACAAATTCTTTGTACACAGTTTACACATATATCACTGTAAATGACTGTCATTTTCCACATTCCCAGCTGCGGGATTGTTTAGTCTTGTTGTTGAGTTCCCTGCTGTGATACGGAGCGGGGTAAACACTGCGAGCAGGACCCGAGCGTGAGGCTCTTTAACTGGGCTGACGGGACGGCCGGAGGCGCAGGCTGTGGCCTTGCATAAACCACAGCGAGGTGAGGAAACATCTGGCTCACTGAAAGCAACAGATGTATAGACTGATAAGGGATTGGCTCGCTCCACCCCACTGAATCAGTCTCTCATGGACCCCCAGGTGGGTCCTAACCTTGGCTAAGACTCTCTGAAGGACTACATAATCATATCAAGTGCTCCTTTTCAACAGAATGGACAAACACCTGGTCAGACTGAGTGAAAATGACTCCCAGCTATTGTTTGGTTGTTATTGTGCGCTTGCTGGTTTGATCCATTGTTTGGCAGGGGTCTCTGGAGGATCCCGAGCCGCTGCGTGTCTCCGCCTGCGTCATCTCCTGTTTCGCTTCGGATAGTTTGAAGTTACAAGAAGTCCAAACTCTGACGGTCCGAACGTTTTTTGCGTGTTTTTTTTTTTTTTTTTTTTTTTTGCGTGAACTGATTCACATCAAGATTTATTGCTTGATTTGGTGTGAAGTACTAAAAGAAGAAGTTCACCCCAAAATTTACATTTTTGACATCACTTACTCACCATCACATTGCTCCACACCTGTATGATTTTCTTACACATCAACCAGAGCGAGAGCACTTCCATAGACGTGCTTCGATTTCGTTGCTTTAAAAAGTTTTGAAAATTTCTTATAAAACCATGAAATCAATAATGTAATTGTCACCAAAGAAGTGTGTTTTTGCTTGTGAGGGAAAGATTACCTTATGAACACAGATGAGCTTATGAACACAGATGATGTAAAGAACACAAACATATTGTAAAACAAAATGTATCCTGGGATAATGTGATGATGTATTGTGTGTGTTTAAAAACATGTGCTTATCTGACCACCATAAGTGTCCAGTTATTTATTCTAAAAGCACTCTGTGCTCTTGACTCTTTAGCTCAGTAACTCCACCCACTCAGTGCTAGTGAATCTTTAGCTCCACCCACTCTGTGCTAGTGAATCTATAGCTACACTCACTTGGTGATCATAACTCTTTAGCTCCACCCACTCTGTGCTCGTGACTCTTTAGCTCCACCCACTTTGTGCTCATGAATCTTTACCTCCACCCACTCTGTGCTCGTGACTCTTTAGCTCCACCCACACCACACCTCAAATTACAGTTGTGAAGATTGTTGATGCATATTCTATTTCTAATAGGGATACACCGATAATAACATGTTGGCACCGATAACAGACAATCCTTTATACCTGAAAGCCGATAACTGATATATGGACCGATAAATCTAATTCCAAATTTGTATATAACTTTTGAGAGCCTGATTACAAAACAAAAAATCTTCCCATTAAAAGCCATGTTCTAGGCACACAATTATAATATTCTCATTATAATGTTCCGAAGCCTATATGACAGACTTATGTTGCATTTAACTGTATTTTCCCTTTTGAATTGATTCCAATCATATTTCAAGCGATTCGAATACATCATGGTGAACAGTGCATATCTGAAGCAGTCTTAGATGAAGGAAATAATACATCATTTATCGGTTTTAATATATCGACCACATTTTCTTATTAGGCCGATAACGATAACATTGAAAATTAACATAAAATCGTCCGATACCGATATGTTGGCCGATATATCGTACATCAAATGCACATTATAAACGACCCAATCTCAGAGCAGATGCAGAGACGGAGAGGATCACATGAAAATGGACTCAGTTCTACACTATGATTTCATGGTGACTATTTTGTGCGCTATTTTAGAGCAGTGTAACACATCTTTTAGCCGTGACCAGCATTAAAACAATCCTGAAGAAAACAGACAACATTTGCAAACAGTTTCAGAAACTTTGTTGTGCTCTCAGACATCGCTGGCCTCACGGGACCAACTGCATCTGTTCCTCCTCGGTTTTAAGAAAACCCTCATGGGATCCACCTATCAACCACGTCTCTTTTTAGCCCGATAGTCCTCTTCAAATCATGAGAAGTTGCAAGAAGTTCTTATAGTAAATGAATGTAAACTTTTAATCAAGTAGGTGGACATCATGGATTGGGCTTTGGAAAAACAAGAGACAAAAATGACAGAAATGAAAGTCTGATGATGTAGACCTTGACTAACTCTCCTGAAAAAAGGCAGTCATCACGTTAGTGAGTCTTGACTGACGTCGACATAAACCCGAGCGCTACTCGTGGTAATTAGCCACACAGCCGTCTACACGAGTCCCAGAGGAGCTGCACTGGGGGGCAGTCACACAAACAGGAAGTGGAGGAAACAGCAGTGAATGTAAGAGGAAATGAGGACGTAGGGAGAGGTGTACGGCCACAATGCTGATGGAGGAAATGGTCGATTATAAATAGCCGGACGGCCTTCCCCACGCTGAGTGCCGGGTCATGGCCCAAACCTCAGACAATAGAGAAGCCGTCCTTGAGTTCAGGGCTGGGAAAGCTGTGTAAGCCAGTGACTGGAACATTTATATGGACAACCGAGTCACTAGCTTTAATGGTTGCATTCCTCCTACTGGACGTCCAATTATCATTGGGACAGAGAATTATGAACTATTAGAAGAGCAGGAGAAGAGTAAATGTTGTTGTATGTACAGTATGTCAAACAATTCATGACTATGTGAAGACAAGTTATTCTGTGAATAATATGGAGAATATTATTCTGTACCAGGTGAGCGACTGAACAAGTTTACTACACTAGAAAAGCTGGTTGTGTAACCCAATACTAAAGTGATAGTAACGAGTCCATCTTATACATCAGAATTTCAACAGAAACAGTCCAGTAGATCATGCACATACACTTTTAGACATTAATATACCACGGTATTCTTTGAAATGTGTTGGGCTAGCATGTAAATACAATTAATATAATCACAAATTTAGTTCAGTACCATGGTGTATTTTTCAAAGCATCCCCAAAGTACTTTTAAAGCTAAATCTATAGTTGAACAAACCACAAACTTGATTTGAATATTCAAACAAAGGCTAATTTGGTCAATTTGGTCGTATTCATTTTAGTATCTACATCCTCTTTATTGAAGGAAGTGAATCTTGTTATATTGACAATGCAAAAAGCTGCAAATGTGTCCTGCTTTTCTCGAGGGATTTGAGCAAAGACTCTCACCCGATGCAGTCATTTGTTGATAACTGAATAAAACAAAGTTTTCAATCACGTTTTACAGAAGTGTGAACTCCTCAAGTGAATTTGCCCGATGGTCAGGTCACCCATTCAACCCACAGCAGCCAAAGGGTGAGCCACTTCCTTTTGTGGTAAAATTATTAATTTTCTGTTTCTGTTGTGAACTCTTGTCCTGTGATCTGCAACTACATGCGGTGTTCCCAGAGCAATTTCAGTCCATTATATCAAGTGGCAGTTTCACAGATACATCCTGACAGGTACGATTCTCACAGGGTCTCCGAGTCGGTCTCGAATCAGCCATCAATTATTGCTTGTCTATTGTCTCTGACAAGTGGAGGCTGAGGACACAAGCATGCAATAGTTTGGGAGATCATGTACCTTTCAGGTGAGGGTTGTATCTTCACACTGTCACTTTGATGAATGGCCAGGTCATATGATAAGTTGATCCTGGAAGTGTAACTTCCACAAAGACGTGGCCATTTGGGGCCATAGGATTGCATACAGAATGCATGATTTCTTCAACATTTGAGAATTGTTGACGTTTCTCAAAAAGAAGATTTTATGGTTTGTGTTCTGGTCTACAGTTAATACAATGTGTTTTACAACATTTCCTTACTGGAGGCATGCTAAGACGTACCTTCAGAGTACGTTTAAAATATTCTGGTTTGAATAAAGTTCGACTCGCTGATCGTTCTCTAATTTTTCAATTGCATAAGTACGATGAAGGCATGCATATAAAATATGTTATGCACACTTTACATTAGGCGAACATTTGATCAGTTCCTGTACTCTAAAAAATGCTGGGTTGTTTTAACCCAATTTTGGGTAAGATATGGACAAACCCAAACTTTGGGTTGAAAGTGTAATTTAAAATGTTCAAAACCCCAATTTAAAATGTGTATGTACCCCAATTACTGGGTTTGAGTGTGCATTCACAGAGATAACTGGCATAGTTTATATCGTAATTGTACCATCAATTCTGCCAATTTCTCAAGTTTCCACTGGTATGGATCTTTTCAGCTATAAATATGATCATTTGGACCATAAAATAGCATCATTGACCTAATAATACTACCATATGAAATTCAGAAAACACCAATTGAAGCTTTGTTAGTTTATTAAATCATAAAAATATCCGAACTGTCTGGGTTGTATTGTATTGTATTGCCTGTAAGGTTTTCAGGTCAATGTCTCAAGTTTCCACTGCATGCTATAGCGCTTTTCACTCAAAAATATGATCATTTGGACATGACTTGAGTGCACCATAAATCAGCCTCATTGACAGACTTTAAAATGCACACATAACACCTGCGTTTATTCTCTTTAAACCCATCTGAAGTGAGATGAGCAAAGTAGCTAAACAAATCAAGGAATAAATTTCGAATTCCACCGATTCCCGTCATCTGGTCTGAGATCTCATCTCCTTTATTTCCCAGTACAGGCTGCATTGGGCCTCCAGTTTATCAAGATTTGGGGAGGAGGAAAAAGTAACAAGAAAGAGTGGACAGTCTTTGCTTAGTAGCTCTTTACAGCCAGGGTCGTGATCCTCAGGCCTGTTAAGAGCCCCTTGGGGTTGAGGCTGTAACCGGATATTTAAAATAACAGTGAGCGGGTCCTGGTGGAGCAGGAGAGGTGACAGGGCAGGAGAGGTCAACACACTGGGCAACATACATCACCAGTGCCAGTGCAGAGCGAACCACTCTATCAGAGAAAGACAAAGAGCGAGCGAGAGCCTTGTAGAAACGAGAAATGACTGCAAATATATAACGAGCTCTGTCTGCTGTGCTAAAACAGGTCCAGAGGAGACCTGAGCAGGCATGGCAGTAAATATCCAACCCTTCTCCGTTCACACTCTATCCGGACACAGGCCTGACAGACAGGGCTCTAACTCATGTGTGGCGTTCGGGCTCACACTCCCAGAGCGAGACACAGGGGTGATGGGAGTTGCGATCCACCGTAAGGTGAAAGCCATATGTGCCCATCTGAGGTCATCCCACATAGAGAAGATACATTCGAGTCAAGTCACCAATGTTAAAAAAGAAAATACTTCAGTTCTGCCATAGAAAGACAATTCAGTTGAAAACTGTTGATTCAGTTCGGTTCAAAAACAATTAATCAGTTATAGAATGAGTTCAAAACATCTATAGTATAAAGCAGCTCTGGAGAAAACATGATGTCATCGTCCAACTCAGTGCAGTTCTTATCTAATAGTGTCAGTGATATTGCTGAATATTAAGTGTCTCTGAACTAATCAAGCCAGAGACGACAGTGGCAAAAATCCCAAACTCCATCAGTGACAGAAATGGAGAAAAAAAAAAAAAAACACTTTGGAGAAACCAGACTCAGGAAAGGACTTGGGATGACATCATTGGACAAAAAAAAAATATATATATATAAACCAGGATTTTTAGACCAGCAAACCATAAAAGTGTATGGACCACCCAGGTTACCAATGTCATCATCATCATACACTACCAGACAAACATACTGCAGGACACCAAATAATTTACACTATTAGTGTGGGGATTATGTAGAGAACTTTTTGAATTACAATTAAATTATTTATTTTTACTTTAGTTTTTTATTATTTAAATTTATTTATTTTTTGTTAAAATGAATGCAAATTCTATGGACATTTCTATTAATTTTATATTCATCCAGGAAAGTACTATGCTAAAAAAGAGTTTGTTATATATATATATACACTCTCAAAGTCAAAAGGTTTTGAGTTTATAAGAAACATTTAAGGAGTAAAGGTGAGCATTTGAGTTTATAAAACTTAAACGTTGTTATTTATTTTTTAAATGAACAATTGTTTTGCTTGATAAGACCCTTATTCATCTTCTGGAATCATGTTTAAAGCCCTTTGAACAGTTTGCACCTTAATTTCTTTTCGACTGATGAAAGAAAGACATGGACATCTTGGATGACATGGGGGTGAGTAAATTATTAGCAAAAGTTTTTTTTCTTTTTTAAAGTTAACTACTCCTTTAAGTGAGTCCAAACTTGGCTGTGTATTTCTGCAAAGCTAGTCCAACTTTTAATATGATTTGAGGTCTTTAACAGCACAAGAACTAGATTGATCTGAGACCAATAGCGGTTAGTGAAAAACACCCTATATGTGCTGTCTGCAGTGGAAGTAAAAGGTCAGGGCTGGCGGCAGTTTGCTGACTCTTTCGCGATTCCAAAACAGACAATGTGTAAAAACCAGCGCCAGGAGGAGAGACTGAGCGCGAGTGTGTGCATGTCTTATCAGTGTTTCTGATACATCACAAACAGAGGAAAATGAGTTTGAATTGAACAGAGAGAGAGAGACAATGTTGAAGGAAAATGACATTTGTGTGGAAAAACAGAAAGAAGAATAAAGCCGCTCACACCTTCACAGAAAGTGATAAACAAATCCACAGATCCCCAGGGTGTGTGTGGCGAGGGAAGCGCACGGCCCTCGTGTTCTCCCTCTGCACATTAACATATTTATAGACCCTTTGAAAACCCAAAGGCACCACATCAGTGGCCTACAGCACACATTCACACATTCACACCAACACACACACACATGCATGCATAAGCAGAGACATGCAAACATACACACTTACACACAAAAGAAAGACAAGGCACCTGTTGCGCAAACCACAATGTTTACCGAGGGCCAAATTAAGAGCGTCTCCCAGGCAACAACAGCAGATTGAATCACCACCCACGGCTCTGGCCTAGAAAAAGAAATACCTGCATGGAAAATAATTGTGGGCATATAAGGTGAGCAAACCGAAATCCCAGATCAGAAGAAACACACTGCATTGTTACAATGCAAACAAAAGCCAAAGCGTGCCATATGCATTATAGGTGCAATGTTTATGATTTTCTGCAATAATCTGAGACAAGTGCAATCCTTCATAAAAAGGTTTGAAGATGCACACTAAAAAGCATAAATCTTTCTTTGTGTGACTTAATAAAAAAGCAACATAATAAAAAAGAAGCAGCTCACAAGGCCTTCTATACTAAAGCCTGCATGTGATCTCATGCTGTCATGTGTGTTAAGAGCTCCTCTAGTGGTGCTTTCGGAAATTACACCATGCACAGGTTGAATGCATGAATCTGTGTATAATTATAACCTTATGTAAAAACATTCTCAGTTACAAATTACATTTTATTTATTATGTGCATTATGCTAACAATTCATGAATTTCGAGTTTTGCACTGGTATTGCAAGAACAGTTCAGTAAACAAATTCATATCAGTAAATAAATAATTCAGTAAATAATGTTGTTCAGTAAACTTGTGACGTTTAAGAGCAAAATGTTGGTGGTCAAAAGAGAATCATGACTTTGTCACTAAAACCGGTGTAAGTGCTGTGTGTGTTTGGAGTGTTTGGGACCCTTTGTTCTTCTGTAATGAAACTCTAATTGGAAGCATGTGTGTGTGTGTGTGTGTGTGTACCATGCTGGGGGTGGAGAAATACTCATATTGTAAATGAGTGAGGGTCTTGTGAGAAAAAGGGAGAAAAAGGGTAAAATGGTTTGGTTTTTGCGTGGGTTTGCATGTGTGAATATGTGTTGGGGCATGAGAACACAAACCCCCACATAAACAATCAGATTGTGAAAGAGCCTGGAAGCTGGGAACCATTGTGGGTGTTAGACAACATGAGAGTGGGCTTGTGTTTTTAGTCCAAGAACTGAGAGAAGAAAAGGGCCTATTGCATCATGCATTATTAAATAATCCCATTTTTAACTCATGCACATCGATATTGGTTTGAATCCGGCTCAGAACATGATCACTTTGTCATATCAATAATATATAAAAGCCCATTATAAATCTGCTATTTCATATCTATGTCACATTAAAGCTTTATTTCATTATATTATAGTATAATTCTTCTGTTCTGGGATTAAACTATAATCATTATTAATTAGAAGGCTATCTGTACTGTAGTTGTGATCATTAGTAGTGTTTTCTAAGGGAATTGCTCACATTTAGTATTAGGTATGAACCAGGGAACCATTCAAAAACCCCAAAAGCAACACCCTGAAACTTGGCATGTGTGGTTGGGTTAAACGAACACTGGTCGCATTGCTCTGTTAGTGTGGTTCATTTGAATAACCGCGTAACGCCACCATCCGAACCGTGGTGCCACCAAACAAGCGGACCGAGACGCTGAAACGATGGGTCTTGCTCCTCTTCCAAGGAGACTCTGATGTGGTTTTAATGAAATATGAACGCCACATGGACCAAAGATATGTAAACGAACCAAAAACAGCACATGGTGTCAAAAGATGCAACCCTAAAAAGGACAGAATGCTCAAGTTTTTCCTCGTCATAGTCGAGACGTTGAGCCGCGGTTCGGTTCAGGCGTGAGAACTGGGTCTAAATGTCTAACTGGTTTGACTAACTTGTCAAAAATACCATCATAGGCTTCGCACATACAATGAGCGCATGTATCCCAGAACACAACATTGTTTTGGATGTTAATTCATTCATTAAAAGTTAACCATTTAAAATGAGTCAAACTTTTCTTAGAAAGTATGTTTAAGTCACCATTATGGTGCTCGGTGTTTGTTTTAGGTTTGCGTTAAAATGACGGTTTTCTCCTTCAGTGATTCTGCTTGTTAACATCAGGTGTCTTCAATGTTGGCAATATAAAATATAAAAAAGATAATATAAAATAATTAATATCTGACGTCTGTCTGTTATTCAGATATATTTGTTTAATTTTTTTGGTGTAAACTTTACTCATTTTAAATGGTTACCATTTAAGGAATAGTATTACTTAATTATAATTTGTTAAATTGAATTAATAATATTGCTTGTAATCTGTTAAAAATAAAGCATATTCAATTTTACAGTGCATGCCTTTTAGGTTCATTGTTAAAATGCCAATGTGAATGCTAAGCGCACCAGGACTCTTTTTTTTGTGACTAAGTGCATCAAGCAAACTGAACTTAAGCCCCGTTTACACGATGGGAAAACGCAGATATTTCTCTGCGTTTCGTCCTCTTATTTACACGAAAACGCCATTTTTATCACTGAAAACGATTATTTCTAAAAACTCCAGGCTTTGAAAGTGGAGGTTTTTTGAAAACGCCAGATATTTGTTGTCATGTGAAATGGGAGAAACGGTGTTTTAGGTTCTCGCTTGTCGATTCTGAGGATTCTTATTGGCTTGCATGGCTTTATCCTTAACCCCTACACTGCCGCCTTAGGTTTGGCATAGTTATGATGGTGCTCGACAGCGTATTTATGCGGGTGTGTAAACAATGTTATTTTTGAAAGCGGAGAGGGGAAATATTCGTTTTGCTATATACCCGGCTTTGTGTAAACATGGCCTTAGTGTGAACACCCCATAGTATTGAGAATTCATTTTAAATCTGTATTGTGCATTGCTATTCCAGTGTCTTACATATCTACACAAATGTCTGAGCAGAATACAGTCAATAAAGACAACAACATATACATTTATTTATTTAAAAAAGTAAAGAACAGTCCATTCACAAACCACTTGAATGAACTGAACCAATGAAAATGCTCTATATTATAAAAAAACCTTTAATTTAAAACTAGATTAATGCTCATTCAAGTTGTCTCAACTGTAGAAGTCCAAGTAACACGGTAGTGACCTTCCACTTCTCTCTTTCTCTCCCTTGCTCAATCTCTATCCTCACTGATTTACAGAGTTTCATCAAAACTGGCCCAAACAGTTTCAGAGAAGTCAAATCTCTTATTTTCATCCTTGGCTCAATGCCAGGAAAGTAATGGTTAAAGCTCTTGGGAAAAAAAAAAGAGAGAGCCGTTTTCATTTATTGGGATAAATTACAGCAGGAGAAAGAGAGGTAGTGAATGAAAAAAGGTAGCGCAATAAAAGACATGAGAGATATAAATAGTGAGGCGAGGAGGAGGGAAAATGAGACAAGGTTTCGAGTGGAATACACACGACTGGGGTCCGGAAACACACTCCCCTCACCTTCCTTCACTTCACTCACACGCTACACACTGCACCTGAACCCTGGGTCTCATCACCGCTACCTGGCAGGGCTTAAGCGTTGGCTGAGCTCTGGCTCGTATCACACACACGATGGCTCTGTAATGGAGAACAGCTGGGAAACAACGACAGCCTCATTCATAACCCAAAAAGCCTCATCCTAATGAAGGCATGGAGGAGAACATTTAGAGAAGAAGCACACATACTAGACACATCCTCTTGAAATTGTTAGAGCGCATTAACCTGCTCTAGCTTGGAGATGAACGCTTCTCTGTTGTTGTGTCTCCTGTTGAACTCCCGGGCTGCTTTGGCCTTAGGTTCACAAAAAGAGCTCAACAAAACAAACAGCCGAGACTCAGGAGTTTCCAGGCTGAAGACTCACACGTTCGCATTGTTGGGGCAGCACTGAAGTTTGATTCCTCAGATAGATTTCATATTGATTGGTACACAGAAACACACTTGTGTTTGTCTACCAAACATGTATTGCCTTTTGGGAAAAATAAGTGTGCTAAAGTGTGTGCATATATATTAGTGCTGTCAAACGAATTACAAATATTTAAGTCGCGATTAATGACGCATTAATGTCATAGTTAACTAGCGATTAATCACACATTTTTTATCTTAATCTAAATGTCTCTTGATTTCTTTTTCTCACATAATTTTTTTCTCATTTTAATGCTCCTATCAACAAGGATAAGTGGATCGGCTTGCTTTATGCAAATGTCTCTGTTGAAAACAATGTTGGCATATGCTGTTCAAATTCACACTAAACATTCTCACTTGGAGTAAATAATCTCTCACACAATGCAACACTTTCCATCAATAAAAGCACTGTAAAAAATAAACAACCGTGAATTTTACGGTTGAAAAAACGGCCAGCTGTGGTTGCCAGAACTTTACCAGTTGAAAATTAACGTCAGAGAACGTTAATGGTTTTACAGACTTAACTTAAAAATTACAGTAATAAACCGTATTTTATTTCTGATAAAATGTGGATTTACCACCTTATTGACGTATTGATATCTGTTTTAGACCATTGTAATGCACTGACAACCAACAATCATCACAGCAGTAATGAGAGTTAAATGAGCAATCACAGCTCATTACAAGTGAATGCTAACAACTATACAACCGTATTTGTTCTTTTAAATTAAAACCTAAAATTATACAATGATTTGTTCTTTTCACTTTCAAAAACAGTAAATTTAATGGTATTTTACTGTAAAATTATATCACAGTTATTTACCATGTATTGTGCGGAAACTTGTTTTACCAATTAAAAGGTTTGCACTGTAGCATTTTTACAGTTTTTTACTGTTAAAATCACGGATATTTTTACAGCTGAGGGAAGAGAAATACTGACCAAGGTCCTGATATTGATGAGGGATGGAGAATTTGCATCAGCTGTGTGTGTGTGTGTGTGTGTGCTTGGCAATTTCCAGACTGGACAGTACTGCAGTCACGATGTATGATAGCTCCGTGTCACAACGACAAAACACACAGATCACTTTGGTCTTCTCAATTGAACCATTTGGCAACTTTTTAGTAAAGTTTTCAATCAGAATCTTATTGAGCATCCGCATCTTGCGCTCGTCATCCACTACAAAACGTAAGCCATTAACCAACTGCATCTTGGCCGTCTGCAAGCCCAAACGAGTGTGTGAGGGAGTGCCTGTTGTTTGTTCCGGTCTAGCTAGATCCGCTTGCATTTGGTCAACGAAGCAACAGAGCGTCCTCACGCGGCACAAGCCATTGAACTAAATGGGTTTTCAGAGCACACCGCATCCTGTTGCAAAAGCTTATGGAAAAAAAACCACCAAAATTTGCTAAGCAAAAAGACTTAATCGCGCAATAAAAAAATTAAGCCGTTAAAATGGGTTTGCGTCAGCCGTTAATGATGTGTTAAACAGACAGCCTAATACATGTATTATAATTGAAAGAAATCACTTGCACTTCTGCCTACACAGTGCTCTCGAACAGGACACAACAATCTGAGAACAAGGACCCAAGGTCTAACTGTGACCAAGGAGCAGGACCGGAGCACAGACTTTTTAAATAGATTTATTGATATAAAATGACTAACATTTCAATGCACATGTGTCTTCTTCAGAGTCAAACAGTCAATGACAACAACATACAGACTTTAAAGAGTCATCATTAACAAAATTGGCCACTGGCCTAGGTGGGTGTGGTATAACAATTATTCAATCTAATACAAGCACTTCAAGTCTTAGAAAATAAAAAAAATAAAAAATTGTTTAACACACGTCCAAAAATAGAAATAAACAAGCACCGTAAACCAAATACAAATAAGCGCACCCAGGTAAATACAAAAAATAAAAAATAAATAATAATAATTGAATACTATGTCCAAAAATACATAGAAAAACATGCAAAAAAATAAATAAATAATAAATATGTTCTGTATTCCACTATCTGTGTGTGAGTTACAGAAAGCACGAAAGGCCCAGTTCCTCATTAAGGTCATTTGGTTCAAGTGTGTTAAGAGTAAAAATCCAGAACGCCTCCCGTTGTAAAAGGGACTTTACTGTGTCACCTCCTCGCTGGGAGGGTACAATTTTTCGATTCCCCAAAATTTTAAAGACGCATTCGGAACCATGATTAGCTTGTACATAGTGTCTCACAATTACATAGTCCATATTTTCTGTTACGAATTTCTGCTTTATGTTCTGCAATACGTAGTTTAAGAGGGCGTTTAGTCTGACCTACGTATATCAATCCGCATGGACATTTCAACATATAAATCACATGAGTAGTGTTACAATTAATGAAAGAATTGATCTTATATCTTTTACCTAAATGGGGATGGAAAAATTGCTTAGTATCATTTGAGTTCGAGCAGTGGGTACAGTGCCCACATCTATGAAAACCAACGGGAGGGCCGGCAACCACGTAGGTTTAGGTGGGGGGCTCATGGTCGTGTGAACCAACCTATCTCTCAGTGAGCGAGGGCACCTAAAGGTTATACGTGGCGGTTCTGCGCATCTATATTTAAGAGCTGGATCACTCTGTAAAACGTGCCAATACTTCTTAATGGCATGTTTTATTTCTCCACCCAACTGAGAGAACTCTGTGGAGAAGCAGAGTCTTTGCACTGAATTGCGTTTGGTTTTAACTAGGAGATGCGCTCATTAAGTCTGTCTGGCTCGTTCAGCGCAGTCTCATCCCAATTCGTCATATAACTGACGTTTTGGGACATCTTTTGACCATTCGTCAATATACGACTTTTCAGGGCCCCCTTAAACGTCGGAAGAATACGTTATGGGATCCTAACTCTACCCCAGACCTAAACCTAACCCTAAACCCAACTCGTCACCTAACTGACGTTAAAGGTAAAGTGTCAGTTGTATGACGACCCGGGATCGTCATCTACCGACGTATTAATAGAGGGGTTCAAATTAGAGCGAGAAACAAAAGTTGATTTCTTTCTGAAAGGTGTATTTTCTCTGATAAGTGACTCAGTGCTATCAACAAAAGAAGTTGACCGCGCAGAGTTACCATAGGCCTCGATAAACTCGATTTAGTAGAGAATTTTTTTAAGCTGGAGTGATCAGAAGAATTTAAAAGTATCTACCTTGAGTTTGAATGGATTAACAGCATTGGTAGGGCAAAAAGATAAACATTTGGTTAGCACTTTCGTCTCTCCCTCCGTTAGGTTTAGTCCCGAGATGTTAATCACAGTCTGTTCGAGGTTGCGTGGGTTGCGTGAAGGCGGCGCGTTGGTTCTGTTGGATCCGTCCTGCGTCCTCTGCCTCCTCGACCCTCTCGAACCCCTCCTTGTCCGTTTAGACGTGGAAGCTTGGCATTGAGAAAAAAAAATTCTTGTATCATGTTGGCTTTCGGCATCACTGGTTTGTGGAGAATCCCATTCACTGGCAGAAGTAGAAGGCCAGTTTCTGATGTTGCACTCTAAAAAATGCTGGGTTGTTTTAACCCAATTTGGGGTAAGATATGGACAAACCCAGCCATTGGGTTAAAAATGTAATTTAAAAATGTAACCCAATGGCTGGTTTTGTCCACATTTTACCCAAAATTGGGTTAAAACAACCCAGCATTTTTTAGAGTGTGATTGGCGCACAGGGCGGGGTTTGCGTAGTCTTCTCTGTTCATCTGCCCAGTGATACACCGATCCCTCTACATACATAGTCCTTACTATCTCGCTCGTACTTCTTCATTTTGTAACTTTGTAGATCTTTTTGAAAGGATTTAAGAGAGATGGCAATCTTGTTGGTGATGGTGTCAAAAGTCTCTACATCGATTTGCGTCTTAATGCGCATCTCAACTTGTTGGATTTCCGTGTTTATTTTCTCCCTATCTGATGTAGTTTTCTCTATAATCAACAACAGCAAATCCAAGGAACATTTATTCAGTACTTGTTCCCATTTGCAGTGCAGTCTCATCCCAATTCGTCATATAACTGACGTTTTGGGACTTCTTTTGACCATTCGTCAATATATGCCTTTTCAGGGCCCCTTTAAACGTCAGATGACGTTCTCGGATCCTAACTCTACCCCAGACCTAAACCTAACCCTAAACCCAACTCGTCACCTAACTGACGTTAAAGGTAAAGCGTCAGTTGTATGACGACCCAGGGATAGTCATCTACTGAATGTTTGAGGGGGCCCTAAAAAGGCATATATTGACGAATGGTCAAAAGACGTCCCAAGACGTCAGTTATATGACGAATTGGGATGACTGTGTTACCATTTGCGCATAAAGTCTGGGTCATCAAGACCAAAGGAAGGTGTCTTTTGTAGACAAAGTCCACGCGAATTCCTTTCACCCTCCAATGTTCAGATAAGGTAATCGAATGCCAGAGAAGTCTTAAGTCTCTCTTCTTAATCTCTTCCAAGTCTTTACTGAGGGAGGCAATACATGGCTCTAGAGGTTGAAGCATTTCTTGAAACAACGAGTGCGAAAGAATGATGCACCTTGCTCATCCGTATAGGAAAATGTCTCTGAAAATGTTTCAGATTTTTCTCTGATTACATGTATTATATTAGAGATGCACTGATGTATCGGCCAACAATCGGTCTCGGCCAATAAAAGCAATTATTTTCACTTTCGGCTACCGATGATCAGTGCCGATTATATCCTGTCAATCAAATGGGTGAGGTAAAACATGACCGACTGCAACTCACGTGTGAACAAAATCTCTCATGTTGAGTTTAATTAAGGCAAGGTAATACAACAATAGCGCATTGACTGCTAAAAAACAGCTTCATAAAGCAGGCTCTGACTCAGCGCAGTTCAGGGTTGCCACATCGGCAGTTTGTCCCTATGTTAAACATTATTTGTAGCACGCCTCTCACCCAATAATCTCAAATAGCTCTGTGCTTTGTTACAACTAAAAAGAAACAAAGTGCCATGTTTCAATTTCTGTATTTTATTTTTTATTTTTTTCACGAAATTCAAACAATAACTGACGTTTTGACGCTCTTGTGACATGACAGATCGCTGTAGCGCCTCAGTTCAAGCATCAGTGCGAAGCGCGAGTCTAATCTTCCACATTAATACAAGTTATATTTAGAAAAACATGCATGAATATCAGAAGATAAGTTGAAAGTTACAGTAACTTACCGTGTAATCACTCAACCAGTGTTTCAACCCAGCCTGTTCTCACGTAAATGTCGTCTCTATAACACGCATTGTGTATTGTTGTGTTCACGTGCATATGAGATGCAGTTTTCACGTGCATTTGATACACAGTTCATTTGCGTGTAATACATACGCTCCCACACCACGGTCACGATAACGGCATCGGCCTAAATAATCGGCTCTGGTATATATCGGTAATGTAATATCGGTATTAGACATCGATGTATATCAGCATCGGTATCAGCATCAATGTCACATCGATATATAGAAATTTATTTACACTTTTTATATATTTTAAGTAAAAGTTTAATAAGTGAACTTAAAAATTTTACACTTTTAACTAAACACTTAAATACACTTTTAAAACATGCACTGTCCAAGTAAAAGTTATACTTTAAATTCAAAGCATATATTAAAGTACAATTTAAGCATTTATGTTTGTTTTAACATGCTTTAAAGAAGTGCACTTATTTTTTGATGAGTTGACTAATATACTAAAGCACATGTAAAACACTTGATAACTAATGTGTTATTCAGTATACAGTATATGCCATTTCCAAGTTAATATATTTGAAGTGCATTGCATCATTTAAAATGTGCAATTAAGAAATCTAGACGTTACAATATAAATCACATTAAGTGTATTTAAGCTGACAATAAATGCTTGTCAGGACATTCAGCACACTTTAACCACATATTTCAATGGATTAACAGTAATTAAGTAATTATGAAATTGCATATAATAAAGATGAAGTGTGTGGGTCAAAAAAGCATTCTTAAGTCCTACAACCCACTTTTACACCAACCATATGACTGTCTGCTTTTAAAGCACCTCAGACTGACCTCATGACATTTAAACAGACTTTTTATAGCAGAAATCATATTCTCTCTGCTTATATCTGAAGTATACATCCTCAGTTTAACCAGTCCAATAAAATCTGTGTTTACAGTTGTTCTGAAGTATCCGGCGCTTTGATTATACAGTAGTAGAATAACCAACAACATTGAGTTGTTGTTTATCTAAACACAGATCATTAGCAGATAAACCTGTTTTATTAGATCAGATCTGTTGTGATGCGATGACTGGACAAATCTCAACCTGTTCATCTGTCAGATAAATGCACCTTTACAGCTATTTTTTTTCATGTTAACTAACCAATGGAACCAAATGGCATAATAAAAAGGGACTAATGTATGTTTTATGTGGTAGAGACCTAATCTCACACAGTTTATTCACCGTTAAATTCTCATCCGAAATCTGCAAAACCATCTGTGACAGCCACTTTGAGCATTATGAAATCAGTGTGTGCTCATGTGGTGATGTTTAACACAGCCACCGCGCTCTTCCTCAGCTGCCCATGAGAACTCACCACAAGCAGCGCGCTTCTCTTATTAGCATGGCGAGGCCGTGAGGATATTGATGTGAAGTTCAGCTGGAGTTTAACCAATGTTTCCACAGTGTGTGTATGAGCACATGAGATTCACCCTCAGGGGTGATCCGAGCTCAGTCCGAAGCTGAGCGAGACACGGCCTGTGTCCCACCGAGAGTCTTCCTGTTAGAGGGGTCTTCTCATGGCCGAAACATGATCCCTCCTTCCAAAAATAAAGCCGGACACCACAGGAGCTGATGGGTGAACAGTGGAGCGCTTACACTGGCCAGTTCCTGCCTAACAGCCGGTCAGATTGTGCAGATATAAGGGTTCGAAATGACGATTCGCTGTCAGTCATTACGGTCATGATTTTAGAATTTACTTAGATGTTTAAATAGCCTACCAATGGCCAAACGTTTGGAATAATTCATGTTTTTGAAAGCTCACCAAGGCTACATTTTAAAACAAATAAAAAATACAGTAAAATATTACAATTTGTTTTTAATATTGATAATCATAAATTATTATTGATCAGCAAATCCTCATATTAGAGGGATATCTGAAGGATCATGTGACACTGAAGACTGGAGTAATAATGCTGGAAAATTTAGCTTTGATCACAAGAATAAAAGGCATTTTTGATCCCAAAGACTTTCAATTCATTTAAGGTTTGGGGCCATTTATGTGTGTAAAACGATTCTTCATGCTCTTTCACGATTATCACTTCACGATTTGAGCCTGATGAATCTTGACATTGTCATCCTGGAATATGTCCATGATGCGTGTTTCTACACTGTAAAAAATAATCGTAATTTTAACGGTAAAAGACTGTTAACAGCAAAACTGTTAATTGGTTAACAGAAAGTTTCAGTACTATATACTGTAAATAACTGTGATATAATTTTACTGTAAAATACCATTACATTTACAGTTTTTGAAAGTGAAAAAGAACAACTCATTGTATAATTTACAGTGAAAAACCGTAAATTGACATTCCCACAATTCCCTGTGTGACATTTTATGTATTTTTTTGAAATAACTGTGGTTCCTCAAAGTTTCCTTGTTTATTTTTTTCTCATCAGTTATGCACTTTAGCATTTTATGTTAAATTTAATGTTGTTAAATTACTGTTTATTGCATTTGTTTTAATTTCATGTATAAGTATTAATCTTCTAATGAAAGACTACTTGTGATGAGCTTTGATTGCTCATGTGACTCTCAACCTGATGGTTGTCATTACAATGGAACAAATCAGATATCAATGTTTCAAAAGGTTGGTATATCAACATTTTATCAGAAAATGAAATACGGTTTATTACTGTACATTTTAAGTTAAGTCTGTAAAACCATCAATGTTCCTATCGTATATTTAACGGTAAAGTTCTGGTAAGCTGCCGTTTTTTTACCGTAAAAATTGCGGTTTTATTTTTTACAGTGTACATTGTTGTTTAAGAAATGATAAGCTACACACTCCATCGATTAGGGTTAGAAGAATTGTTGCCGAACATATAACGTAACAGAAACCTGTTCAAATCCAAACAGCAACCTTTATCTATTTATTTTTTTTCGGTATATTCACAAATATAAAACAGACCTTTGTAATAATATTTCACAATTTTACATCTTTACAATATATATATATATATATATATATATATATATATATATATATATATATATATATATATATATATATATATATATATATATATATATATATATATATATATATATATATGACATTTTATAGATATATATATAATATAATTATATAATATAATTATAATAATTATATATATATAATATAATAACATTTTTTAATTATATATAATAAATGCAGCCTTAGTGAGAAGAGACATTAACATTTATTAATTATTTCAAACTTTTGACCAGTATGTGACTGCACTGTAAATTTGAAAACTTCAAACAACTTTTTTTTCCTCTGAACACTTTGGCAGAGCTTTTGTGTGTGTGTGTGTGTGTGTGTGTGTGTGTGTGTGTGCTGTGTGTGTGTG
The DNA here is from genome assembly GCA_030378365.1 of Hybognathus amarus. Lineage (NCBI taxonomy): Eukaryota > Metazoa > Chordata > Actinopteri > Cypriniformes > Leuciscidae > Hybognathus > Hybognathus amarus. The sequence goes on along the minus strand of JAQIUQ010001264.1, from coordinate 72,558 downwards.
TGTGCGTGTGTGTGTGTGTTTGTGTGTGTGTGTGTGCTTTATTATGCAAAGAATATGCTGAATTGTTCCACGAATTCACTTGGCCAAAATCAAATGCTTGATTACATTTTTGCGGCTTGATTTTCTCATGATCCTTCCGTTGAAATGCAGTCGATATACGCAGTGTATAGTATGTTGAAATCACAAGTTCAGCATCATTTTGGTTCACATCTGGACAGCAGAGCCATCAGCACAACAAACGTTAGGATTCTTCTTCATATCTTCGCACACGCCGTTACTCAATCAAATTCCATTTGGACTGAATCTTCTCCGCTCGTCCAACACAAATTTATCACACACGCCTCGTGGCAATCATTACACAAGAACCCTTTCATCAATCTCTCCAGCTCTGATAAAGAAACGAAATCTGCATCTCAGCAGACTCTGTGAAGCTGGTGTGTTTGAGAGTGTGTGTTTGGAAGGGTGTGGTAGAGTCACTGTTTGAGTGATAAGCTGGCAAAGATAGTTTGAAATCCATGACTTTTAATAGGGTGTGTGTTTCCACCGGCCCCCGTCTGGTCAAGCAGAGAGGCATATTTGTGCGGGACGGCCTGTGTTGTTTTAGGGCCGTGGAGCCACACAGATTACAGACGCTGTTTCCGGGTCGTTGAGAAGTCATTCAGAGAGCCATTTCTTTTTCCCATGACTCTAAAAACCACTGAACAAAGATAGCAAGAAGGTGGAGTACTAAAACTGATAGTGGCAATCAGCTGTGATGCCATTTTAGAAAGAAAGCAAGTAAGGATGAGAGAAATGTTACACTCTAAAAATTGCTGGGTTGATATAACTCAACTTTGGGTCAAATATGGACAATTGGGTTACATTTTTTAATTACATTTTTAACCCAACGTTTGGGTTTGTGCATATTTGACCCAAAGTTGGGTTAAAACAACCCAGCATTTAGACATTCTTCACTCCAACATTAAATTAAATCTTCAGGCCAAAATTAGGTTTCACTTTAAGGTGGTGTAATATTAATGAACTACTAATGTAGAGTTTGGTTTATGGTTAGCTACTTGTAATTATGCATAATTTACTGTTATTCGATATAGTACACTCTAAAAAATTATGGGTTGTTTAAACCCAAAGTTGGGTAAAATATGGACAAACCCAACCGTTGGGTTAAGTTTTACATTTAAATGTTTAACCCAATAGTTAGGTTAGTCCATATTTGACCCAACTTTGGCTTTAAACAACCAAGCAGTTTTTAGAGTGTAAGTACATGTGTTTAGCTACGTTTAACTACGTCACCTTAGTGACTTGTAAGTGTTCCCCAAAATTTTCTGACATAATGTGCATGCTTCAAGTCCATTTACAAAATTTGATGCAAATACTGTTTACAGTAAATGCAATTAAGACGTAGTTCACTCCAACATTAAATTAAATCTTCAGGCCAAAATTAGGTTACACTTTAAGGTGGTGTAATATTAATGAACTACTACTAATGTAGAGTTCGGTTTACGATTAGCTACTTGTAATTATGCATAATTTACTGTTATTGCTATATAGTACACTCTAAAAAATGCTGGGTTGTTTAAACCCAAAGTTGGGTGTGCTAAAATATGGACAAACCCAACCGTTGGGTTAAGTCTTATATTTAAATAGTTGGGTTTGTTCATATGTGACCCAACTTTGGGTTTAAACAACCCTGGCATTTTTAGAGTATAAGTACATGTGTTTAACTACGTCACCTGATAGTGACTAAGTGTTACCCAAAATTTTACTTTCTGTCATCAATGTGCATGCTTCAAGTACGTTTACAATATTTGATGCATATATACACTTTTAAAATTGCTGGGTTGTTTTAACCCAATGGGTCAAATATGGACAAGCCCAGTCATTGGGTTACATTTTTTAATTACATTTTTAACCCAACGTTTGGGTTTGTCAATATTTGATCCAAAGTTGGGTTAAAACAACCCAGCATTTCTAGAGTATATAAAGCAATTTTGTGAATCAGGAATTTATTTAATATATTCTAAAGTTATTTTTAATTGATGAATTGTGTATTTTTACTGTATTTTTTTATCAAATAAATGCTGAAATTAGTGCTGAGTATGTTTACAGGTGCTCGCTTTTACCTGTATATGCTTTTTTAACCCTTTAATGTGAGATTTTGCTGCTTATGCGATGGAAATAAATGTGAAAACAAGCAACAATCACAATATGTGTCACCCATAAACCCAATGAAGTTTACTCCTCGCTTTAATAGCGAGACAGAACATTCAAACATGTCAGGAGCATCTTGAGCACAACTTGTTTTATTGCTCAATGTGCATTTCATTCTGAAGTGACAAATAGCTTTACTCGGGGAGGAGAAATGTCTGAAAGTGGCTGGCAGAGACTCAAAAATGTGCACAGACGCAGCAGGGAGACCGTGTGTGGTTTGGGTTTTTTGTTGTGAAGTGCTCTCATGTTCTCAGAACCCGACAGTGCTACATGGAACACACAAAGGGAACGCGTTGAGATGCCTATGAGAACACAGCTCTGTCGTCGCCCCCGTCTGACCCAACGTGGAACTGCAGGCTCCAAACGTGAAGTGCTGAGAAACCATATTCAACTTTACAAGTCAAAAACTTGCAGACTTAGATGAAACCTCAGGCATTTAACCGTTCAGCACAAAAATATGGTCGGAGGAATAACACTTTACTCCCTTCGCTGCATACCAGCTCACATTAAACAAATGAAAATCAGCTGAAAACCACTGCTATGCACATGGCAGATCCAGAAGCCACAGCACCAGAACTGGCGTGTCTGCCTGACTAATGACATTGATTTCCATCTGGAGTCTTTGTCACTCCAAGTCTGTTTTTTTTTTTCTTCTTTTTTTCTGCGCGAGCTGGTTGCTTTCCATGGGCACAAGTGCAAACGCTGCAATTCTGGGGTACAATGTGCCTTTCATTTGGCCTGTTACTCCCAAACTCAGAGCACATGTGGTCCAAATATGCAGCTAACAGCTCCAACACAAACATGCCGCTCTCCATCCAGTCTAGTGCTGCCCGAGCACACACACACACACACACACACACACACACACACACACACACACACACACACACACACACTCTCTCTCTAGCCTTATAGTCTGTCTGACACATACACACACCTTATACACACACATGAATCTACACACATCCACCACTGCTACATCTATAACATCTATATCTCTCTCTCAAGCACAGAGAGGAAGACACACTTAGTCAAAACGCAAAGGCCAGAAAATACAGATTATTTTTAGTGTTTGTGTATTTAGGGAATTGGTTTACTGGAAATCATGAGTCATGAGAAATAATTTGTTTTACAGTGTCATTGTTACGTTACTATGGTAATGACTATAAATGATGCATAATGACATGCAACCAAACCCTAATCATAACAGTATAGTACATGTTACTTAATATTACTCCATACTGAAATATATAATTAGTAAAGTTTACACCAAAAAAAATAAACAAAAATATCTGAGTTACAGACAGACGTCAAAAAATAATTATTTTATATTATCTTTATTTTACATTGCCAACATTGAAGACACCTGATGTTCAACTGAAGGAGAAAACCATCATTTTAAAGCAAACCTAAAACAAACACTGAGCATCATAATGGTGACTTAAAGATACTTTCTAAAAAACATTTTACTCATTTTAAATGGTTAACTTTTAATGAATTAATTTGATTAATTATTACTCAGTTCTATTGTTAAATTTAATTAATTTTTTTTTGATTAGATAAAGCGCGTTCATTTTCACAGTGATGTTAATCTTGAAATATTACTAAATATACGAGTTATTCTTAAAAAACATATGAAAACTCGAACCTGAAGGTGAACATTTTGAACGATCAACCAGATCACAGAAAGCATGTAGTAGATTGTGTGCAATTGTGTGTTTTCAGAAATGTAGAGTTAAACGCTTCTTATAGTATCAGGCTGCAATCAACCTACAAATTAAAAGTTTGGAGAAATCATTTTAATATTTAAACTATACGCAGATATAAAAAGAGTTTGCTCTAAATACACAATAGTAAGTCATATCTACAGTAACTGCTGTTTTGCTCACACAGGAAGAGATTGCACAAACCAACCTCAGAAAAAACTCTGGCCAGTCATTGTGAAGAACATTTGTTGTTTGTGTGTGTGTGTGTGCGTGTTAAAAACATCCATGTTTAGCCACTGTGCAAAGGCCAAATAAATGTGATAAATTGATGACAAAAAAGCCACTTTAAAAGCTCTGTACAAGCTGTCTCTTTAAAATAATAATTTCCAACTGGGATAGAACTGTATTCTCAACACAAAACACATGTATCATACTTAGACAGCATGAATAACACGAGCAAATTAAAACTGTAAACAAATGGCAGATACTTAGGCTTTTTAATGAACTAAAAAAAATAAATAAGACAAAATAAATAAAGATCTCAAATTGACAATGTGCATATTTGATTCTTAGTTGTCAGTGATTCTTTCAAAAAATATTTGTTCGTGAATGTTGTGTTAAATGTGTGTGTGTGTATGTATGTGTGTGCTGGGGGTAAAACTTATCCTTAAAATTTTCCTAAGAAATTTTGAAGCAAGATATGTCTTTCTGGTCATAATCTGTAATCATGATTGGTGTAATTAACCTGTAATAACATTGTTATTACACAACACTCATTCTGCTATGTCAACAGAAACTCAAACATCCTCAGATTTTGTTGTAGTGGAGATTGCTAGTGCATTATTAATGAAATTCACCATCACTGAATGCACTTCTGTCAGTAGTTATTCCTGATTTGAGAGAGAGAGAGTGGGACGGCAGCCAGTGGAGCTCACAGCGACCAGCTGCTTGACAGAAACAATGAAATGTCAAATCATTCTATAGATACTCCAACCAGATGGTTTTCATAAATATCAGATCATTATTAAGCTGTGCCACAGATTATGCCCTGCTTATCAACCAGTCGGCAATTAATAACATTTCAGGGGACAGGCCGGCCATTGGAAACAAAACGTCCAGTATGAGAGAGGGCAATGCTAACGTATGTCTAGCTTTAGTGTTTGTGACACACAGAGGTATTTCAATGCTCTGGCTAAAAGGCTCCTCGGGGAGAACCGTGTGTTTTTCTTTAGTGAACTTGGAGGAATTTGCACACACACAAACCGCGAGCTCACGTCTACATGAAACGACATAAGCCGTAATGGTTCTACAAGCTCTGTTAGCTGTAAAGGTAGCGCAGACTGAGGTCATGAGCGTTGGGTTACAGCACAATTCGGGATAAAACCACAAACTCGTCATTGGTTTCGATCCCTCGAAATCTAGAGCTCTGACTTTTAATATTTATGTGAAGGAGTCACATTTTTAGGGTGATTTAGATCAGAAAATGCACTAATCTGAACACGTCTGGTACTGGGACAATGACTGATGAGAGTGTCCATAATAATGGTTTACAGGGGCTATATGTAAAAATTTTCATGTATTAATGGTTTACTGCTAATGTGTGAACAACTTCAAAAAAGACCTAGGCGGTTTATGAAAGCCTGTAGACTGATATCTGTGACTACACATGAAAATATGAAACCTCTGACCTCCTTATACAATGTTCAGGATAATGCCGAAAGAGCCATTCTGTACTGTAATGTCAATGTGTCGTTCATATAAAAGGGATTCATTCTCACAGAGTCAGATCTATATTGTCTATAGTCTCAAATATACTTTATAATCAAACTATAACAAGACAATTTTCATGACCGATAAATGGCAGAGCTGGAGCAAACATATCAACATCACTATGATCAAATGCTTATATATATATAATTTTTTAAATATGTATATATAAAATATTTATATTTATATTCGGGAATCGAAGCTTATTGAGACTCTAAGATGGCTCCTGTATGTATACATGAAGTGAACTGTCTTTATAACGTATCTTCTTATTAAACGGTCTGTACACTTACAAAGTCCTCAATGCTTCGTTTTGCATGTATGGACACTCATTATTGCTCCGTTCGAGACCAGCAAGTTTAAATGCTTTTTCTGATGTCGTCGAAATGCGCAGAACGGTTTGAGAATGGACAAAGGCCGTGAACCCGCAGCGGAACCGTGTCGGTGGAATTCGAGGAATCTAATCATGTGATTCCCTGACTTGAGTTTTGTCGAGAGGCGGAGGCGGCCCGAAATTTGACGGAGGCGGCCGCCTCATAATTGTCTATGCAGGAAAAACCCTGTATATATATATATATATATATATATATATATATATATATATATATATATATATATATATATATACATATATATATATATATAGATCTGTTAATTTCTGAAAACGTACTTTAATCAATAAGCAAGCTTCATGTCATTAAACATACACAGTTAAAGAGTTATTGTCGAAACATGAAAAAGTAGAAGAAGCTAGTATTTTTGCTTTGAGTGAATCCTGCATTGAGTTAGCAGCAGAACACAACTGACCCAAACTGACAGATAATAACAGCAGCCTGTCTCTCTTAGTCCAGCTGTTTCCTGAAGCAGTAGCGGCTGAGTCCCAGACCTGTCTAACATTCCCCATTCAACATGCTACTGGTCACCTCACAGCACTTCCTGTTTGCGTTTAGTCATTTCCTGTTCTCTCCTTGCAGGGGAGTCTGTTGGTTTTAGCAAAACCCCTGGTGAGGATGGACAATGGGAGGGGGAATCCCACACGTTTCCCCTCTCTCTCGCACACAATACTGTCTATATGTCTAAAACACGGCGCTGTTACATGCACTGGAAAAATCACATGTTGTTTCATTCATGAAAACAATTCCAGAAATCACAAAACATTGTGTAAAGCTCTCGTAAATACTGAGTCACGGATTTAACTAGCATGATAAATCATGTCAAATTATGGAACATGATAAATCCAGCTGCCCTTGTAAGAACATAATGTGATCACTATTTCTCCACAAAAATAATAGCATACAGTCCTGGAAATGCAACTATTTCTTTAGGAATTGTAGTGTTACAGACATCACAACAATTGAGTCTTCATGCAATTTTTGCAATACTGTATGCTCCCATCCATTTGGCAACGTCAGTACTGAAATGATGAGTCTAATGTTGTACTTTTATTTTTAATTTAATGCATTTATTGACAAATATAACCTTTCCCGTCCCTAGACTAAAAAAAATACCCAATTTTGGGTGAAATATGTATATATTGTTTTTGTTTTTTTTCTTTCGCAAATTTTTGCACAAGATTTTTAAAGCAGATTTCACATGTGGAATTAAGTAAGCTGTACTTAACTAAGTTAAGTTAAACCAAAAAAGAAAAAAAAGGTAACAGTTTGTTGAGTACTTTCTACTTCAGTTGAGATTTAATTCACAATGCTTTTCACACAAACACTGAATTAAACCACTCTTTTAATTTGTATGCTTTAGGTTGAAATATCTAATAATACAGCAAATATTGTGTAGACACCATATATAATGGAAGTAACGCATTACCCAAACACAGAGACCTCAGTCCTTGGAGCACAATACACAATGACTGTAATTTTAGATGGATCTTTTTTGAGTACCGGAACGATTGTCATATTGAGTAGAAAATTAACTCCATATGTTAAAAAATGGCAAGTTGGCAAAATGGCAACTAAACCTAACAGAAAAAGCAGTGTAAATACAGCTGGAAAACAGTGAAAACTCTGCCTTATGAATCATTCATGCCGTGGTGCATGATGGGAACAGCAGTTTCAGAAAAGCTGAGTGGGTTATATTCCTCAATTCTGCTAATTCTTCAATTGAAATCTGTTCAGTAATCATTAAATATGAAATGAGTTAAATTAATCTATAAAGCAGCTCCAAACAAAGAAATGACGTCATCCGTCTCAGTTCAGTTCTCATAGCCAATACTGTCAGTGATATTGCTGAATATTCAACGCATTCTCATCCTCAGGGCATCATATAATGGCGCTTTTGACTTCCAAATCCAACGCACACCCTTTAGCTTCAATATAACACACTTCAGTTATGGGTAGGTTTAGGTCTCATGAAGGGTTAGGGTTAGACCACTAGGAGGTGCCTTCTGGCCCATATATATCTGCGTCACATATTGACACTGAAGGATGCCATGTGCGTCAGTATTTGATGCCTTGGAGATGAGACCGTGCTGGAATATTAAGTGTCCCCAACTAAGCAAGCCAGAGGCGAAAGTGGCAAAGATCCCAAATTCCATCAGTGGCAGAAATGGAGAACACAAACCTTGGGGAAACCAGACTCAGTCGAGGGCCAGTTCTTGAACGAACATGTCGTGATTATGATTCATACAAGTAGTTGTAGATCATTCAGAACATTTCATCCAGTTCCTTCCTTCTGCTTGAGGTTCGGGAGCATCACGTTGGCATGTGGACCGAGTTGAAGCTGGCCGTAGGGGTCTGTGCCGAGGACTTGTCTGGTTCTCTCAACATAAATCTGAAATTAGACCTTGAAACACTCTCAAGGCCTGTTCCACTGATCAACGCCAAACTTGCGTTGCTCTCATAGGCGATGAGTAGTCGGCATGGACATTAACTCAGCGGGGTGTTGAGTTAATATTTTTTCTTTTATATAAAATAAATATTTTACAAAATGGTAGGTATTTTACATTTGTGCAAAGATAGAAAACATACTTTTTAGTACGTTTTGATTGATGCTGAAATGTATAATATCGACGTAGCTGCAATATTTAAACGTAACATTATTACGTTTTTACAGCTAAAAAACGTAAACTGTTTACGTATATTCTATATCATACAAATATCTGTGTAATTTCCCTTTTTACCATTTTTATAGATAAATGTAAGATCCCGTAACTCTAATCCCAAACCTAAACACACCCATTTTATGCATAATATAAAAAAGGATAAAACAGAGTTGGGAAAGGGCAGTTTTTGCGCTGTCAATACGTAAATATTTTACGTTTTAGTGCTGTAAATATGTCTGTATTATACGTTTCTGCGCATATAAAACATAATTATATATACGTATGATAGAACGACACTTTATGTACAAATACATACGCATTCTCATGAGATCTAACCAAGCTGTGTTCCAAATTTGAAGTTGATATCCCAAAAATTGAAGTTCCCATGAGACGAAATATCAAAAATTGAATTTAATTGTATGCATTCTGCTGTAACAAATTAATACATTTAAATCCAAATATCACTTCTGTTACAACATATGGAAGATTCAGACCGTTCTGACCATGTGTTTTGTCAAGACTAGAAAAGGTTTTGATCATAAATTATGATGAGCAATGAAAAAGTATGCCAAAGTATTATTATTTTTTACCATTAAGTGACATCTCAACCATTTGGTAGAGGGCGATATTTTTAAAAAAATGAAAATAAAATAAAATAAAGTACTAGTGACATAAGGAGATACAAAATGCAAACAAAAATACTTCCATCACTTTTTTCTTGGTTCGGACTTAATGTTCAGGCAACGTTGCACGGCCAGAATGCTTTCGTAAATGAAGCTAACAATGGCTGAGGACTTGATTAGCCATTACTCATGACAAACACTTCTCGCTCTTCCTTAATAAAATGACATCACGTTTGATTAGCGTTCTGTCTGGCTCGGGGTTAGTTGAGCGCTCTATCCAGCAATGACAAATCAGCAAACAATTTCAAACCAAGCCTGCGTCATCTGACCTCAAAATACGCCGACTCGTCCTAAAACATCTACAGACCGTTAGAATAACTGTTTACAAGAAGGCTGGCAGAAACATCAAAGTGTCTTAAATGAGATGGTGAGTAAACAGATCGCCCCTGAAGTGCGCACTACACAGGCCAAGAAGGAGGAGGTGGAGCCAGAGAACATTCGTCTGTCAAACGGAGCATGTTTGCAACAATTAGGCTGATGCCAGATAGCGGCATTATCGCAGCTCCCCATCAAGCTCTCTGTTTATCTTTAATTGCAATTTGGAAAGATATTTGGTACAATTAGGCCTGGGAGTGGCTCTACACAAACCCAGCCCTAAACAACGGCACTGTGTTTTGCCATCTTTGCACGCCGAAGGACCTTTTGAGATATGAGACATAGTGACTCTTTATCACCACAGTCTTTGAGAATCCCAACTCGTTTGATATTTAACATCATGTTTTGGAGTCTTTTCATATATCAAAGATCTTAGGATATTTAGGATTGATTAGGAGCAATTACTTGATGACACTTGATGACACATTACTTGATGATACTTGATGACTTTTCCTAATCTAGATAAACATCATGAAAAAATGTTGCATTTCTAATGTTTGAGGTCTCAAAGACCATTTAAAACATGACTTTTTGCATTATAATTTTTTGTAGTTGCAAATGATTAAAAAAAAGAAATTGGAGTGCGTTTCACAAGAAAATATATCAGTCTCTCTACTTCAAGAATCTTTTCTAGAATGCATTTTTACAGAGAACAAATCGACCCAAATCAATCAATCAATCAATCAATCAATCAATCAATCAATCAATCAATCAATCAATCAATCAATCAATCAATCAATCAATCAATCAATCAATCAATTTCTCTTTTCAAATTTCTTTAAAAGAGTAAGATTACACTGTAAAACAGTATCAATAAGTATCAACATGTGTTCTACATTGCTTTAACTCATCAAAATATGTTAAGCAATTTCTAACCTTTTTTTAAAACAAGATTCAACTCATTGTTGAATGTAATTTAAGTTGTAATGACTTAAACATACAAGTTGATTGTGCATCTTTTTTACAAATGTAGAAAGCACACTGTAAACATTTTTTTTCATTATTTGTAAAAAAAAATTTTTAAATCAACTTAAATTATTTATGTAGTTCATATAACATCATATTTTGAGTTTCTGGTTATTAAATCAATCTATGATTAAAACATTGTTTTAACTAAATTTTTCCATTTCAATCAACTTAAAATTTTGAGGCAACCAGGTTACTTATATTTTTAAGTTAAACCAACATTTTTTTATTTTTTTTTTTTACATAATAATATACTTTGCCAATGTCAGAAAAAAGGAGAATTTGACAGAAAAAATAAGATGCTCATTTCAAAATCAATGTCAATCGAGTCTCTGCGACCCCAAAATCCAGTCTATCTCACCAGAACGTGAGGGTTTGAGATGCAGGAATAAACTGAAGTGATGTATTGTTTCTTTCAGAATAAACTCAGATATTCCACCTCCTCTCAGCAGGAGCATTAGAAGGAAAACAGGTGCTTGAAGGACCTGCTAATGCGATTAAAGGCCCCATGAGGGGTCATCAACCGAACAGGCCTTATCGGATCACACGAGATGGGAATTTGTGGCCAGAAATAAATGTGATTCGGGCTTTTATTTGTCCGTGAGACGGTTCTGCAAAGAGACGCATCTGGTAGAGTCATCGACAGCCCGTGAGCTCAAGATATTCCTGTTGTTGTGGGTCTATATCATAAATCCACGCCGGGTGAAACAAGGCCATCTTTAGAACTTTTAAGAACTTCTGAAGTAACGACACACGGGATGGTAGCTTCATTTTTGATAATGATTATTTGGACTCGTGTTGATGTGCCACACAGTGTCTGGAAAGAGGAACACTTGAGGACTTTGAGAGGGCTTTGGCTGACATCTGCTGGACATAATCTGAAAATACAAAATGGTTCCAAATGCTGTACAGACCATACACATTTTCCATTTAGCTGTGAAGAGAATACGTATATACTATATATTAGGTCACACTTTAGATCTTTAGATTAGGGTACAATTCTCACTACTAACAATGACTTTTGCCTCAATAAAATCCCAATTACTGCTCATTAATAGGGATTGGGTGCGGTTAAGGATGTAGAATACAGTCATGCAGAAAGAAAACTGAACATTTTGGAAGACATAATTAATGTGCTTTAGTAGTCAATATCCCAGTAATATGCATGTTTATAGGCAACTTAATATTGGGTGATACCATATAGGCCAGTTTCTTTTATTTGAGCACATAAGTTGTGCATTTGATTAAAAATAAGATATATTAAGATGTAAAACGCATTGAAATAATATTCCAAAAGAGGCCCAACTTGGGAATAGTTCTACATTTACATACACCTCTACATCTTGCTTGCACACAGATCTTTTGGATCCACAAATAGCATGTGGAAGGAAGCTTTCCTGTACACGTAGCCAAGTGAAGGAAAAGAGATGAGAAGAGAGAGAAAGTGAAGAAGGGGGGAAATAAGAAAGCATAGGAGCTGCTGGCAAGCCTTGGTGCTTTTAATTGGTTCCAAGTGTCCCAGATTTTCTCCCGCTGGAAAGCTCCTCTGGTCCTCCTCTTCGGAGCGCCTCCATAACAGCATGGACTCCATTTGCCCCTGGATTCTTTATTGTTATTAGGCAATTTCCTGACGACCTTCTGGACGGCATACAGTACAGGTAATGGATGAGCTTTAGTGGTGACCCTGTTGATGAGTGGGCCAGTCCCACAAACTCAAAAACACCAGCCGCTTACATCACTGAAAAATCAGTAATACTTTGAATCGAACATTCAGCTTCTGTATGAATGGGTTATCATCACAATTAAATATTAAACCGTATGCAGAACACGTTGAAATGTCAAATTAGGTCACAAATAAATGAACAATGGCAAAATATCAAACATTCTGGGTGGTACATTCAGTCATTTGAATAATTATCTACCAGTTACAAGAAATATCTTTCAGTTTGATTGTAATCTGTCGAACACAAAAAGCTACTTTTCTTCTGAATTTTAAAGAGAAATTGTGTTCACTAACAGTAAATCTCCTCCCGGACAGCCTGTATTTGTCATCTGCTCAGTGAGCTGCAAATCTCCACAACCTTTCTTCTACTCCTGCCAAGCGTCTTCAAGCCTGCGTCTTCCCTGAAGCCTCGAAGTGAGATCTCCCAGACGTTAGGGAGCATCTATCATGGACACACACAGGAGCAAGAAGAACTCAATCCGATACAGAAAGAACAGTAGCTGTCAGCCTTATTAGTTATAGCGACGCAGTAAATGGATAATTCTGAATATTTCACAACTGGGGGCAAGTAAGAGTGTCTATGATAAATTAAATATATTGTTAAAATTCGGCATTGAAGCACAACCGCCAAGTTTTTAGAAATGGACTCTTTGTATGCGCTTTTACAATTAATAATAAAATTTATGATTTAAACAAAAAATAATAATATGGTGTGACCATCAAGTAACCATATTACATTTCCTATACACATTGTTGTGTGTACATACTTATGTTAACTATGACCGAAACCTGGAAAAATCTCCAAAAACTAGAGTAATTAAAGGCTTTTTAAAAATGTAACATATAATAAAGTTTTGTGTTTGTGTGTGTGAGAATTTTATTTTATTTATTTATTTATTAATTTTTGGAAAGTCACACCACACAACAACACAACCTGTACTAAACTTTTTCTAATATATCTAGAGAATTATAAATATACAATTGTATAATATAATGTAATATAATATAGTATAACATAATACACTCACCTAAACTCCAAACTGAATGCCAGAATGGGAAAGAAAAGTGGTTTAAGCAATTTTGAGCATGGCATGGTTGTTGGTGCCATACAAGCCAGTCTGAGTATTTCACAATCTGCTCAGTTACTGGGATTTTCATACACAACCATTTCTAAAATTGAAATGGTTGTGTGCCTTGTTACCACTGTGCAGGCTGCTGGTGGTGGTGTAATGGTGTGCGGGATGTTTTCTTGGCACACTTTAGGCCCCTTAGTGCCAATTGGGCATCGTTTAAATGCCACGGCCTACTTGAGCATTGTTTCTGACCATGTCCATCCCTTTATGGCCACCATGTCCCCATCCTCTGTTGGCTACTTCCAGAAGGATAATGCACCATGTCACAAAGCTTGAATCATTTCCAATTGGTTTCTTGAACATGAAAATGAGTTCACTGTACTAAAATGGCCCCCACAGTCACCAGATCTCAACCCAATAGAGCATCTTTGGGATGTGGTGGAACGGGAAGCTTCTGTGCCCTGGATGTGCATCCCACAAATCTCCATCAACTGCAAGATGCTATCATATGGGCCAACATTTCTAAAGAATGCTTTCAGCACCTTGTTGAATCAATGCCATGTAGAATTAAGGCAGTTCTGAAGGCGAAAGGGGCTCAAACACAGTATTAGTATGCTGTTCCTAATAATCCTTTAGGTGACTGTATAATATAATAAAATAACCTAATTTTAATCAGTTTGATGGATGACAAAATACAAGCTGAAAAAACAAGGGCACAGTCACTGGAGAACCTTGTTATCTCGGCCTGATCACTCTTTGCTTTCAGTTGTTTCGACCGGCTCATAATAGAGCGCCACAGAGAGAAGCCAACAAGCAAACAAATCAAACCCGACGTCATTCCCCAGGTTTCTCTCATTCATCACAGCGAGGGGCCAGAGCTGTGAATGCACATTCAGAGACCCAGACCCCCCTGCTGTGAGGAGGAGACCACCACGTCTCCATCTCCTCCCTTCCCGTTTCCCACTGCAGCCTCCTGATAATCGCCTTGGAGGAGGAACAGCGATGGCCTTTGCCGGAGTCAAAGGAAATGGAGGAAACAGAATTCCTAACGTGACAACAAGAAACACAATAGAAAGAGGAAACAATGATATGGAGAGGATGACAAAGAATGAGACAAGAACAGATAGTAGAGAACAGCCGTTTGTCAAGTATTTAACAATTTGTCCAAGTCATGAGTGGGGAAATGAAGTTCCTCTTGAAGAAGTTTAACTTCGAGACCAGATTTTATGTCAAGTAGTGACCCAATACAGTACTAAAATATATGTGTTCATGCATAAACTAAAATGTCTTAAAGGAGTAATTCACTTTTAAAAAAAAAAAAAAAAAAAAACTTGTTGATAATTTACTCATCCCCATGTCATCCAAGATGTCCACGTCTTTCTTTCTTCAATCGAAAAGAAATTTTAGAAAAGGTTTTTTAATGAAAACATTCCAGGATTTTTCTCCATATAATAGACTTCAATGGGAACCAAATTGTTCAAAACGATTCCAGACGATGAACAAGGGTCTTCTCAGCGAAACGATCGCTCATTTATAAAAAAAAACAAACAAACAAACAAAAAAAAAAGTTTAAGTTTTATAAGCTCAAATGGTCAACTACTCCGCTAGGTAAAAAAGCTGACAAAATTGAACATTTCATAACATAAACACATTTTTTTAGATTATAAAATAATCTTGTCTTGTATTGAATTCAAATATGATCCTTCATACTAACGTATTAAAAACTAAATGTGAGATAAAACATGCATTTGCTGAAGCAACCATGTAGGTTTGTTTCACAGGGCTTGAGCTGTGAGCTTGGTGCAAGTTTACAATATCAGAAAAGTCAAACATATGCAGCTTGATATGTGATAAAAATGTCAACAAGCGTATGTGGTTTACAACTCGTGCACTAAAAGTGTTTCAAGGTCATAACATGGTATTGTACAAGCAACCATGCAAAAGCAAGTCTAATGGATAATCTGCTGTTGTAATCATAATATGTGTGAACAGGGATACAAGTTGTCTGTGTTTTACTGCCTCTAGTGTTCATTGAGTTGTATGCACAGGTATGTATTTGCATTTCGGCAGAAATGTAGGTAAGAGGCACATTTTTGCAGTGAGCCTGGGTTGTTATTAGCACTCGATACAGTTTTCCATGCCGTTCACAGGCCGATGAGGACACGCCAGTTGAGGACCATGCTTTAGGCCACCGAAACTATTAAAATATATTCAAATTAAACCTCACTCAGTGCTGAATGCTTATATGTCTGTGGGGAACAGGGTTTTGTAGAAAGGTAATGTGTGGTCAGGAGAATTCCTCAATGACCAATATTGTAATGAAGCTGTATATGAGCTACACATTTCCTCTGCCTGTGGATGCAATCAGTACCAGGAAACTTTTTCAGCCTTGGACGGTTAACACTTTAGCAGAGGGAGACATAGAGAGAACATGTATGTGTGTGAGTGTGTGTGTGGCCGTTAGCCTCAGTACCATCTGGATGTGTGTGAGCTGTACAGCTGCAGTGACTGTGCTGCCATCACTGGGTTGTTTCGTTCCGTTCGCTCTCTGATTTACTGTCTGGATTTTTATCAGACGGCCTCATGCCGGGGCTGCGGTACACCTCGCCTTCACCGCGCGCACAGGCAGTTAGGCCAAACCTTCCACTCACACACACACACACCAGCCTGTGCTGCAATACTGCTGCATGCTGGGTACACAGCCGGTTACAAACACAAATGAATCGCTGTATGTGTGTTCTTGACATCATGAACATACTATGTGAATTTATAAGCAAAATATAGGCACATAACTAATTCTTGTGTGCGCAAATATTTAGTAAGTGCAACCTAACAGAGCAGAAGTGTTTGTAATAACTACAAAAGTCCCAATATGTGTAAGTGTGAATGTGTTTGCCACGCCCCCAGACCTGATTGGTCATTTGTTTTGAAATTGACATTTAGTACAACCCGATCTCACGGGAATTTTTTGCTAAATCGTACATATTTTACGAATTGTCCATTTCGTAGGAATTGCTACGAATGACGAACATGTACCCCTGACCCCACCCCTAAACCTACCCACCACGTGGGTTTAGACAAATCGTATCAGAATTCAAACGAGTGAGGTCGTATGAATTATTACGAATTAGCCTCTTTTTAATTACTCGTACAAATTCGTACGAATTGGTCGTGAGATAGCGTTGTTTATTACTGATTTTTCAATTGAATAATATTCTGATTAACAAGCTCACAAATTGATTTGATTCTGATTTCAATTTGTTTAAGTAAATTTGGCACTTTTTTATTTATAAAGTCCATTTTGCTTGCCAATATGACATAATGACTTTTGCGTAAACATAAACGGCACTCTCAAGTCAAGTGGCGCGTTATCTATACACATTTTGAGCTATCCGTGTGTATGCGTGTATGTCTACACTCGTTAAATGTCCGAGTGTTTCCGCGTTTATGTACACACCATTGAACGTCAAAGCGAAAATGCAGATATCCATCTGGGGAGCGATATTTTTTTTCTGAGGATGGTAGGGGAAGACTCATAAATGCTATTAACCCCAGGTTTAGGGACGGAGTTGGGGGTAGCGCATATATTTATATATACAGTAATGTAACGTTAAGTCAACGGCGCAACATAAACAAGCTGAAAAGCGATTATGCGCGTTGATAGCACGCAGAAAATGGTAAATACAAAATTGGCGTGTCATACAAACGCCATTTCATGAGATCAGTCTGATATGACAGAAAAGCTCTCTCTTCTAATGAGTACAGGACGATGTTTCACCCTGATTCAAATCAGTAACTCATCTTTATAAAATTATTAAAATCAGGCTTTAGTGACACCGATGTGTATTTTGTAGTACATAATTTTTTCATTGCAACATATAATTTTGCTTGCATCTGATTGTCTGATTTGACTGCAAACTCACATTCTCTGGAGAACTTCACATGACTTGACAATGCAGCACTCATGATGTCAGATGCATATAAACCAATGAGACGTCCATTTAATCTGCACATAACACACACACACACACACACACATAAATAAATAAATAAATAAATAAATAAATAAAAAAAAAACACAAGTGGAACGGCTAAATACTTCAATGTTAACTTTATTTTCATTAGTCTCATTTGTGGTGTGGTGATGGATTATTTTAGCACTTCACTTCAACTTTTAGTCTTTTTCTTACTAGCCTTAGATGTCAACAAGAACATTTGGTGTTTACACATCTTTATTGTGTGATATTTTTTTAAATAAATGCACCATACACCTTTACTGTGCATGAAAAATGTCAATCATATCTAGTTTTGCAATGATACCTACGCGTGTTTGACCTTACAACTCTGCCAGCGAGCAGAATCCGTGGGATATTGTCGTACTCTCTCTCTTGCTCTCTCTCTCTCTCTTGCTGAGGTAATGTCTGAATTTGTAATCTGTCTCTGTGTCTCGCTGAGAGGACAGATTTTTCTCGCAAAGAGTGTCTAAAAGCTTAAACCAGACCTCCTTCAAAATCAACATGGAAAGCCAGCCTTTGAAACAGAAACTGGATCCTTCATGCATATTTCTGCACCATTAGGCACTCAACACAAACTCCCTCAGAAACATAGTGCATATGTAAGGGGATTGGTATTAAGCATGAATATAAATCCGGGTTTCAAACAGGCAACAGAACACCAGTGTTTTCTGCAGAGGTCTCTAATCCGACCACAGCGATTGTCCTGGTCAGCGCTGTCGAGAGGGGAACGAGAGCCACTAATTTGAGTTTGGTTAGAGAACCACAACATGTAAACACACCATAACTCATGATGATCAACTAACCACACCACCAACCAGATGGCCTTTGAAATGGTATTCTATCTATTTGTCAAGTGATTATTTGAGACACAGACGATTTACAACTATTTGCAAGTGGCATGTCCATATATTTTAAGTAAGCGATATTAAACTAGCAAGACCGATTCGGTAATGTTCGAGTGTCACGCACCCGTGCTGATATTCAACAACCAACGCCACGATTGTGGGTGAGATAACACTTTTATACATCAGTTCAATAAATAATAAATGGATGTTGAGTAACTTACATGTTAGACACAGCATTCCCAGTTCATTTGTCTAGTGTTTCTCCACCAATGTAAATGGTTCCAAACGAAGTCAATCAACAACCCAACAAGACAGGGCTGGTTCATTCCTGAATCAATTAGTGTTTTGAACGAATCAATTGATTAAATGATTCAAAGACTCACTTCTGTACTTGTCACCACCTAACAGACATATATATATATTTTAATGAATCACAAAATAGAATATTATAGATCGTTTCCACCAATAAAAAAAGGTAATTGCGATTTTTTTTAACTCACAGTTCTAACTTTTTTCTTGCAATTGCAAGTTTATATTTTAGTTATAATATCAGAATTGTGGGATATAAACACACAATTCTAAGAAAATGTCAAAATTGTAAGCTTTTTCCCCTCAGAATTGGACTTTATAACTCAAACAAAATTAGTTTATATCTCACAATTCTGAGAAAAAGTGACACTCACTCACTCACTCACTCACTCACTCACTCACTCACTCACTCACTCACTCACTCACTCACTCACACACTCACACACTCACTCACTCACTCACTCTACTCACTCACTACTCACTCACTCACTCACTCATTCGCTCGCTCACTCGCTCACGCGATCACTCACTCACTTACTCACTCACTCACTCACTCACTTTACTCACTCACTCTACTCACTCACTCACTCACTCAATCACTCACTCACTCAATTCACTTGCTCACTCACTCACACACTCACTCACTCACTCACTCACTCATTCACTCACTCACTCACTCACTCACTCACTCACTCATTCATTCTATTATTTTCTCTGAGACCATAAAAGTAGAAAGAAAAGCCATGGACAATACTGTGGGATTATTGCTCTGTTCCAAAAAGAGGAAATTATTATTATTAGATTTCAAAGCTATGGCATAAGCTCTTGAGAAAAGGGAATGCTTACAGTAGCTTTTATTTAATGTATTTATTTATTTATTTTTGTCACATTCTAAAGAAAACAGTCCCTGGAAGAGACACAGATATATTCCCCCTCCTCTGCAAACAGAAACATTCAGCATCACAGCTTATGGTGGAAATCTGTTGCAGCATCTGTGAAGATCTGAAAAGGTGCTTCTGGCTAAAGTCGGAAAAATAGGAAATTACACTGATTAAAACTGCAGCTTTGGATGGCTCCTGTCCCGAGCATCATCCCACCACTTTGTAGGGACGCTTTTAACATCAACATGTCTTTTCCCAAACACTAATGGTTTAATTGCTGAGCATAAGGTGTTTTTTATTTTATTTATTAAATAATTTTTTTCACTTCATCTGTTTGAAGCGTAGATATGAAAAGCAAGGTAAATGCTCATATGGACCATTTATAACTGTCTATAAGAAGACCTGAACTCCTGAACTGAAAAACAGATGGTAGTCTATCAAAACTCTTTAAAACATACAAGAATAAATGTGAAGCCTTTCACGTCTCTGTATTCTGTCAACAACAGCTTGTTTTGCAGACGTTCTTGTTCAATCAAAATGTTTCAAAACACTTGCAGGTTGAGAGGTGGAGTCGTAATCAGCAGAAAACTGGAGTCAGAAGAGCACCTCTCGTCAGCTTCCAAAACAGAACTTGTGCGTTTATTCGAACAAAGCGAGGTCGAAAGGTTCAGAGATTTCACTGACGCCTACTGGTAAATTTCCCTGAAATATGATGACCGTGACTCCTGAGTAACGGCATGCAAACAAAAACTCTCCAACCTGAGCTTTGCAAATCAACACCCACACATCTGTCAGAAACACATCGTCCAGAACTAATGCAATTTTCCAAATAAACACCCCAACAGAACTGGATGGACCAACCAAAACATGACTTTTAGCCCAAAGATTACCTCATTAATTTCTGATGATAAATGTAAACATTTTGGTAATTTTTCCATGCACAGATACTCAACTTGCTGAGGGTCTGCCAGCAAACTGGTCATTTGTGTGTAATTGCTCAGGGGGTTGTTTTCTAGCGGCAGTGGCGTGGGAATGTTGTACGATTGCCAGACTGGATTGATGAGGTCTTCCCTAACTGGCCTCCAGCGAAGCGCCCTGCTCCTGATCTCTGCTGGCTCATGGCCCCACTTCCTACCAAACAATTCCGTATAACCTCAGCTTTGTCATTATGAGCCATGAAATTATGTAGATGCTCTCCGCCACACTTTAAAAGCCCCATTTTCCCAGCTTTCTGCGCACCAGCTTTTCCCCAACAGGTACATTTGCCAGAGACACCCTTGTGTGAGAGAAGCATACATTAGGATACTTGAGCACTTATTACAGAAACAATAAACTTAAGTGTTTTGGAGACTTAAATGCATGTATTTACAATTAAATAAAAAATTACTATAGTTACAATTTATGTTAAAATAGCTGGCTTTAAAGGGATACTTCACCCATAATTAGCTATGTTTCCACACTGCAAAAAAAAAAATTCAATTATATTTTTAACCCAACATTTGGGTTTGTCCATAGTTGACCCAAATTTGGGTTGAAACAACCCAGCATTTTTTTAGAGTGTTTGAATAATTTCCAATAAGATTTTACGTCTGAATTGTTGTGGATATGCAACCATTTCTCGCCATGCACACACTACTCAAAAGTGCATTTTAAAAATGTTTATTGTGTATTAATTATTAGGAAGCATCAGTGTGTAATGACGCCAGTTACACTCTTAAAAATGCTGGGTTGTTTTAACCTAATTTTGGGTAAAATATGGACAAACCCAGCCATTGGGTTACATTTTTAAATTATATTTTTAACCCAATGGCTGGGTTTGTCCATATTTTACCAAAATTGGGTTAAAACAACCCAGCATTTTTAGTAGTGTATGCATCCCTTATGTGCTATAAAACGTGCAATCTAAAAAATGCTGAGTTGTTTTAACTCAATTTTCGGTTAAATATGGACAAACCCAAACGTTGGATTAAAAATGCAATTTAAAAATGAAACCCAACGGCTGGGTTTGTCCATATTTGAACCAAAATTGACATTTTTTTAGAGTGTACATATGTACATACACTCTAAACAATGCTGGGTTGTTTTAACCCAACATTGGGTAAAATTTGGGCCAACCCAAATCAAACCAAATCAAATGAACCCAACCCAACCTAAATTCGGTCTTGGGTTAAAAATTTTATTTAAAATTTTAACCCAAATTCAACTTTCACTTTCAACTGTACATTTTTTTAAATTACATTTTTAAACCAACATTTGGGTTTGTCCATATTTGACCCAAATTTGGGTTGAAGTAACCCAGCATTTTTTTAGAGTGCATCCACACGTTTTATCCGAATTAAGTGGCATTGAGGAAACAATAAAATTAGATCGAATTTCAGGAATATCAACTCGGCTTATGCGATAATCGCTGATGGAAACGTTATTATGGCATGATCCATTTTGCCTAGTAAAACTTTGTTGTGCAATTCGGTGAGAAAATGAATGGAAACACCTTAACATGTCTCAAATCAATTCAATATACCAAATTGATCGCAAAACAGCATGCGACGTCATTATGCACCGGTTTTTGTTCGCTTTAAAGCCATTAGATGGAAACACACTTTCACCAGCTTTATTCGCATGAGGTCTTTTATCGAACTTCAGATGATCTGATTGACAAGTGGATGGAAACTTGGCTATTTACTCACTCTCAAGTTGTTGCAAACCTGAACACAACTGACGATGATTTGAAGAACGATTGGAACCAAACGGTTGAGGGTGAGTAAATGTTCACTGAATTTTCATTTTTGGGTGGAGTATCCCTTTGACCCTATGGGGACTAAGCCCTTTTTGGTCAGTTTTCTCTATTTTTACATTTGGGCTTATAGGCTACACTATATGTTATGGAGATGGAACACTATGTGTTTGGTATCTATGGATTCAGAAGACCCTAAGCTAACATAAGCATGCATGTAATGTGTTTATAAAGGAAGTCAGAGTGAAAAACGTACAATATACTAGAGAATTTCAAAAACGGAAATTTGATTTTTGTCATTTATTTCTGAAAATCACACATCACACAACAAAAGTGAAAAGTTTTTGTCCCTTTTAGCTTTTCATGCTGCATTAATATTATTTTTCATTGTGTTTAAATGTATGGCATTATACAACAGGCCCACTCTCTTTTCTGTATCGCTCCCTCTATCAGGCACAAGAAACCCTAGCCGACTGTTACAACCTCAGCCACTTCATTTGACATCTTTCCACATATTGGAACGGTTAGCGGAGACCTAACCCTGTGACCCTGTGACCCCTCCTCCACTCACACACACACGCACACACAGCCTGTCTTAGAAAGCCTCCAGGGAGGTCATGGATTAGCACAGAATACTTTAAGGTTACGCTCTCTTCTTCCACACTCTACTCTGGTTGGAGCCATTTTGCATTCAGTCCTTGCAGCACTGGGATAGTTTTGTATAGCCGTCAGAGTGACTTCAGTATTAGATACTGTGTCCTATTTCATGACAAAGTGTTTATGCAATTCTGGACTGTGACTGCATGGAAACTCTTTAGTCTCCAAGCAGCTTTGGGAAAACTGTCTCTCTAAGCCAGTGCACACAAAAAAGTGTTTAAAAGCCAGACGAGGAAGATTCTGCAATGACCATGCAAAAGAAAGATTATAAAAGGCATAGTACAGACAAAAAAATGGCATAATTTAGTCAACTTCACATGGTTTCAAACCTCATGAAACATTCAATTTGACCCTCTCGCAGGCAAAATCCATTCATTTCCATTGGAATCCACATGATCACAAATCTTTGCGGTTGAAGTTGGTCATGCAGATTTGCCGCGTCAGCCAACAGAAAGCTGTTTGGTTTAAAAGCCAGATTTTCGGTAATGTGTTCCCTATTTTAAAGGCTGTGCTAGACGATGGTTTTCATGGAACTAAAACTTCCTTAGAAAGGATGTAAAAGCAACATAAAAGTAGTCTCTCAAGCTACATAATTCAAGTCTTCAGAAGAAATATGATAACTTTTGTGTGAGAAATAGATTCAATTTTTTATTCATTATTCATGATATTCATGTTTATTATTCAGTTCTCAAGTGAAGATTATAAATTAATGAGTTTCAGCCACTATGTCACAAAGCTTCATGACTACAGAGGACTTGAAATTTAGCATTTGAGCCATTTTTATGATAGTTTTATGGTGATTTTGCATCCATCTTGTCAGAAAGCAAATTATCTGTTTCTCTTTCTTTGGTCAAGTAAGTGCACAGTCCTTCTCCAGAGCTCCAGCAGTCTAGCGTTTCTTACCTGAGGTTATAATACTTAGACTGTGAAATCATCTAGTCACCACCGGCCCCCAACTCCCTAAACTTCGCAGCGCTCTCGTATAGCAGATCTTTAATATTTATGGTTGTCAGCCGAGGGAGCGGAAGGGGTCTGAGGGTGGAGGTTGACTCCTGCTTTCTTCGCTGTGCTGGCGGTTTAGCAGACAGAACCCAGGCATGGCCTCCATGTTGAAATGATTAGGACACAGGAAGCTGAACCTGACACTGCTGACACCAGGCCTCAGCGCCACATCCTGACCACAAGACCCTCAGTGTGCCGGAGAGCCCTTCGTCATGACAGCCAGACGCTGATTTACACCTTCTGATAAGAGGAACTTGGACATGGAGACGGAAGGTGTGGAAAATTTAACTCTAGCAGAATAATAATGAGCATTCAAGTGCATTTTTGACTGTGATCAATGTATATTTGGAAAATAGTAAAATAGTCACTGTCCTAAAAAGCAAAAAAAAAAAAAAAGTACAATACATATATATATATATAGTTTTTATATATATAATTTTTATATAATCATACATCTTATGTCATATTTTTTAATGTTGGCTACCAAGTGAACAGAAAATGTATGCACCTAAACATATATACAGTACATATACATACATAAATATACATACATAAAGCAGAAAAAGAAATAAACAATAAACAACAAAAAAAAAATTGAAATGATAAATTAAAATTCAACAAATACAGTGAAATAAATTAAAATAACTAGGGCTGTCAAACTTGATTAATTATCGATTAATCGCATTCAAAATAAAAGTTTGTGTTTACATAATATATGTAAGTGTACTGTGTATAATTATTTTGTATATAAATATAAATACACACACATGCATGCAATACTTAAGAATAAAAAATTATATATAAATATTGATATTTATATACAATATAAATTATATATAAATTTATATACAATATATACATGAAATTATATCTTAAATATATACAAGCATGTGTGTGTATTTATATACATAAAATAATTAGACACAGTGTACCCACATATATTATGTAAACACAAACTTTTATTTTGGATGCGATTAATCGTGATTAATCGTTTGACAGCCCTAAAAATAACCAAACATGACATTAAAATAAATTAAATAAAATAACTAGAATGTTAATTCGATGTTAATAGTGTCTAAAATCTTTGAAA
Organism: Hybognathus amarus; assembly: GCA_030378365.1. Classification (NCBI taxonomy): domain Eukaryota; kingdom Metazoa; phylum Chordata; class Actinopteri; order Cypriniformes; family Leuciscidae; genus Hybognathus; species Hybognathus amarus. Next base: position 47,468 of record JAQIUQ010001264.1, on the reverse strand, counting down.
TAAATAAACAAATACATGAATCAGTCTATTTTCTTAGATACATTCAGGAAATTAGCACACGTCCACCAATTACAGTTGAAGTTGTTAGCAGGCCAGTGTACTCTTCAGCATTCTTATATAACACTGACATAGGCAGTTGGAGAAGGCCTACACCCTTGGAGAATTTGGGTGTGAATATTTACATGGGGAAAATGTCTTTCTTCATGCCCCCACTTTACCCTCGTGTAGTTTTTGCACTATAGAGGTCTAGTGCCATCTAATGGTGTGGGTTAAATCCCAATCATTCATCTGCACTCGGGTCCAAAATAATGCATGAAGAAAAATGAAATCGCTGGCCTTGAAACTTGAAATACTTTGCTGTATATACACCATGGCACATTTGAAGCTGACTTTTTAAATCTAATATTAATGAGCTCTTGAAACGTATTATTACTGAAACTGGGTCTGAAAAAAAGAAAGAAGTATTAATAAATAAATAAATTTCATTTATTCCACTGATAATTTATGAAATGCTGGTGAATGCAAGGACAGATCCAAATCCTGTCTCAAGTTATGAATTATGTGACAAAATTCAGATTTCATGGCAACTAGACACCATAGTGTAGAATGTTAATACTTATGTTTCTAAATCTGTGACTTATCCATCAAGCCTTTTAAAAGACCATCATAAATGTTTAAACACTTCAGATCTACTACCATGTATTTTTAACAGAGGGAGTGGGAAAAATATGACAGTTTTGTTTTTCAAATGCTGTGAGAGAAGTGAAGATGGGATGACGTGCTGTTTCCATGACAGGGATCATGAGGATGATGCAGGTCTTGCTTTTGCTCCCAGATGCTCGTCTCGTATGATTGTTTTCTTTAATAACACACTACTGTTGCCATCGCGATGGCCGTCGGTTACAGACAGAGCTTTAGAGCACCACAGCCTCATTAACATTTTTAACAGGCCTGTTGTTTGTCTTTCCTAGCCTCTGGTCATAATTATAACAGTCAATTAACCCTCAGAAAAAGGGCATAACCGTGAGGGAGCCAAACTATTAAACAGTGATTCACTAACTTTACTCATATTCACCTCCTGCTGTCGAGATGGAAAATGACTGTTAGGTAATGCAGCTAAAATAAATAAATAAAATAATACGAAGACACATTGATATGTGAATCAAAACTTTTTCAAAGGTTGTATGTTGAATAGATTGTTTCTTTGTTTGTTACACTTTTTGTATAAAATTTCTTTATGCCTATACTGTGCATCATATATACAATTCACCTTTATATTTTCTGAAGTTTTCATATCTTATGCAGTATTGCTTCTCAAGCACATTTACTATATCTTGGTTTTCGAAAGGTTTGAACTGGGAATGAAATCCCAAATCCCACAAACTTGCGTCATCGACAACAATATTTCTCCAGTGTATGTAAATAGAATAACAAATTCTGTTAATTTATTAATCTAGATGGATGGATGGATGGATGGATGGATGGATGGATCGATGATGATTGGATATATGAATGGATGGATGGATGATAGATAGGATATATGGATGGATGGATGGATGGATGGATGGATGGATGGATTCGAACAGATTGATGGATGGATGGATGGATGGATGGATGGATGGATGGATGGATGGATTGATTGATGGATGGATGATTATTGGATATAGGATGGATGATAGATAGGATATATGGATGGATGGATGGATGGATGGATGGATGATGGATGGATGGATGATGATTGGATATATGGATGGATGGATGGATGGATGGATGGATGGATGGATGGATGGATGGATAGATAGATAGGATATATGGATGGATGGATGGATGGATGGATAGATAGATAGATAGATAGATATCCATCCATATATTCCATCCGTCTATCAGTACATAGATACATAGATTTAAAAACACAGTGAGAGATACATATTATATGCCTGTTTATTAAAATCGATATGTACAGTACAATATGTTGAAGTATGCACATCATTTTTTACAGACCTCTGTTCTTAATCTTGTGCTGGCCAGTAGTTATATTTTTATCTCATGTAGATTTCCACTATGTTGATACATAAATTAAAGCTCAGATCAAATCCCTCATCCCACACCACACACACTGGAAACACTCACAGTCTGCGGTGCGGCTTCATTAGCATATTTCTGTATCAGTCTTTCTTTATCTAACTAATACAAAGGTGAAACTATCTCCACTAAAAGAAGAAAAAAACATGCCTGCCAACTCACCGGAGACCCGGAGAGACATTGAAAGACTACGAAGACTTGGTATAGCATACAAACTCAAGTTAAGAAAAGAAGCGAAGGAATCAATAGTGCAGAATGCAGATTGTGTGAGAGAGCGATGTGCTTTGTGTCCTATTCCTGTTCAATTCACAGTAAATAGCCAGAAAGCCAAAAGCACACTTTCACACTCAGGCGTCTCATTCAATGCTTGCTAAATATGACATATTCTTCAAAATAAAGCTTTTTCTTTCCATGTAAGAAGCACATTTAGTAGGAAAGGCAGCTGAGCGTGTTGCTCTGACGGCATTTGAGCAGCTTGAGGAAGGTCTCCATCTTGTGGGCGTCCTTCTTGAAGCAGGTGAGAAGGTTGTAGTCCCTTAAGACAGACTCCAGCACCTCCGGAGACTGTCCATCGGATGGAGCCAGCGCGTGTTCGATGACAGATGAGGACGACAGAATTCCTTCATCCAGCATCTGTGGAGAAACCAGCGTGAAGTGACGCACACACACATACACAAGGCTGCCACGTTATTAGTGTTCACACTGATTTACCTTGCGGATGAGGACCACCACCCCTGCTCCAGGCTGAGCAGTTTATCAGAAACCCACTTGGTCTTGTTGAGCAGAGCGTCGGGGGCGTCATTGTAACGATCGAGAGTGGTCTGCAGATACATCAGGGGCTCTATCCACGACTGCACCAGAATCAGGACCGAAGTGAAGGAGCCATTTGTCCTGCAGGAAACACAGTGGAGTCGTCAAAGGGATCTAGATATTGATTTCATTCATTTGTGACATTTGTTCCATAGCCTTCAGAACTTCTTCAGTACAAAATGAGCATTTACAACTACACTCTAACACTAGATACTTGGCAAAGAGCCTTTCATGGCAAAAAGGTTCTGCAGGGAGAACTGTGATGATTTCATGATGCTCTTACAGTATGTTCATAAAATTGATGGATGGATGGATGGATGGATGGGTTGTGTGGATGGATAAATGGATGGATGAATTAATGGATGGATTGATGGATGGATGGTTGTGTGGATGGATAAATGGATGGATGGATGGATGGGTTGTGTGGATGGATAAATGGATGGATGGATAGATAAATAGTTGAATAAATGATGTGACCCCATGTGACCCCATTGTGACCCCAGATCCAGATTCTCAGACATTGTGAATACAGTAGTCAAGCCTTCATAAAGCAGCACAAGCTCCGGTGAAGGAGAAGTTATGGGAGATAATCCATTTTCAATGTTTTTGCAATGCATTTTATATATTGTAGCTCCAGATGAATTTTCAGAGACTATAAAATGTCTAAATCAAATGGAAATATGTGTCTACTTTGGCTGCGTACAGTGGTGGTGTGACAAGACTAATTAAGCCAAAGCAGTTTGAAGGACATGTTCAAATCTATATCAGCAGGAGTGGGGAAAAGGATATATTGAAAAGAAAACAGCCTATTTGTTGATGGAGGCAATTTAGTTGTAAAGAAAAGGTTAGTCTCTCAGTTGAAAGAGCTGTCACACAATAGTGCATTAGATGAACAGGACAGCGCTCTGTTAGTGCAGTCTTCCACACAATACCAGTTAAACAGAGCTTGTTTGTTCCGAGCTGGAAAACATGGATCCAGTGAACGTTAAACCGGCATTGACATGCATGGATGTGGATGCCTTTTAAGAAAAATTGACCGGCATATTCTCAACATTTAATGTGGCCTTTCAAGAACAACACCACCAAAATAATAATAATAATAATAATAATAATAATAATAAATAATATATATTGTATTATATATATATATATATATATATATATATATATATATATATATATATATATATATATATATATATATATATATATATATATATATATATATATATATATAATAACTCTTTTTTTCCTTTTTGCTTAATCAGTATTTTGTCTTATTTACCAATCAAAATGGTTTGCCGTTTAAAAAAAAAACAAAAAAAACTGATCACCATTTTGTTTGTAATCTGTTGCCACATTTTTATTTTATTTTATAATATTTTATTTTATTTCCTTCCTCATTTCCACTTTTAATCAACAAAACACAACACTGGCATCTTCTCACCGATATCTGCTGAATCTCACTCTTGGAGTTCGGAATCGGGAAGGGCTTGCTGTGGCACATGTTTCCTCCCTGGTTTCTCAATGCATGTAGAGGATATGGAACAAACATCTCCTCCTGTTGGATACACAGGAACAAAGGATGACTGCATTGATTGTTGGTTTCAGAGCAATACACACACATGCCACTTCAGGTGGCAGAAAAGCCTTCCTTATAAATATCTGAAATGATAAATTAAATTACACCAATGTTCTCTGCATATTTTCCCACTGAAAAGAGACAATCCACCTAAGAACAGTAAAAAATGATCTAGCAAGACTGATAGGCATCTCACAGTGTATATAATGAGTCTGATTATTCATTAAGATTATAGTCTCATTAATTCAAAAGTCATGCACACAGCCGGCAATAATGAGGCAAGGTTGATTATAAATGAAATAATAATGACATTAAATGAAAGAAACTTGCTATCAGTATGGCTAATAATATCTTAGCTGATGAGATTAAATGAAATTGGTTATCTGATTTTGATTTTTTTATGAAGAAGAAAAAATAACAACAAGTAACACTTTATTTTGCTGGTCCCCTTTAGACATTCTGTTGGCTATACGTAACATTGCACTTGTCAACTAACTAGCCTGAAACATAACCTAACAATCCACTAATTCTCAACTAAATACTCTATCAGAGACCTACAGTATAGTTAAAGTTAGAGTCAACAGAATGTCTAAAGGGGACCAACAAAATAAAGTGTGACCAAAAGCATGCATGCAAATTTGCAAAAACGGTAACACTTTACAAACAGGTTTCATTAGTTAACTACATCAGTTAACATGAACTACGAATGAACAGCACTTATTAATCTTATTTGATATTAGTTAATAAATTAATCCATTATTAAAATCAAAATTTGTATTTATTAACAGTAGTTAATGCAACATGAACAAACAATGAACAACTGTATAATGTCCAGAAAGATAAACAAATACAGTAACAAATGGTTAGTTAAGTAGTAACTAATGTTAACAAATGAAACCACAAAATGAAACCAGTGTAACCACTATAAATTAATATGCTGTAATAAATCGTCTGATATGCTGTAGAGTTAACCATAAATGTCAATAGACTTTGATTGATTGACAGAGGGTTCACTCACAAAAAGAGTGCATGACTCTTCAGACACACGGTAGATGAGCTCTGCATGCTGGATGACACGATCTAGAAGTTTCTCTTGGGAGATTGAAGCACAGTGTGTGAGAGATCCAGCTCTCGTCCTTACAGTCCAGAGGAACGGCCTGAGAAACCCAGAAACGCCAGAGCGACACACAACACAGCCAGACCTGCAGAACTGAAGAAACACAGAGTAATTCACTGCTTCTAAGGCCAATAAGCCTTAGCAATATTTGCTTTCTGCAGATTGCACATTTCATTGCGTGTTTGAGATATGTTTAATAAGCGAACTCTGTTTTCTTTACAAAGTGAATGCATTTCTTAAAGGCTATAGCTCGAGGCAGATTTCCTTGCAAAAAAACAACAACTAATAAAGATCTGCAGTCAATATACCTTTAACCCTGTTCATTTTGCAGATGTTTCTATGGCCACTTGCCTGAATTAGAGGCACACATTGCCTTTATATAATACTGTCAGAGATCCATAGATTCATCAGCTCCTGCTTCAGTGTAAGAAGAGACGTGGCCTTCTCTTCAGACTCCTTCATATTCAAGCCTTTAACCTGAGGTGTGACCAATACCCTTGAGTAATACCACTCAAAATAATCCAGCTTTTTATTAATGAATGGGAAGTTACTAAAAATATAGCTTTCCAAGACAGCTTGCAACCTTTTTTTATAGCTAAGCTACAGTCAAGCTATACTTTTAAACAGTAGGACAATACGTAGTTTGTTATAGACTATAAAAAATGCTTAAACAGTGCAGTATTGTAACTTATATGTTATACTTTTATATAAAGCATACTTATGTTTTTGTTAATAACAATAAATGACTTTTTAAAATACCAATTAACTGTTTAAATGTTTGAGGCCATTTTTTTACAAGTGTAATAACATGTATTGTACTGTATTTTTGATTAAATAAATGCAGCCTTGGTGAGCAGAAAAGACTTGAGCAGAACTGCATTAATTCTTAGTGGCATTGATTCATTGATGAAGGTGCTGAAAGCATTCTTTAGAAATGTTGGCCCATATTGATAGGATAGCATCTTGCAGTTGATGGAGATTTGTGGGATGCACATCCAGGGCACGAAGCTCCCGTTCCACCACATCCCAAAGATGCTCTATTGGGTTTAGATCTGGTGACTGTAGGGCCATTTTAGTACAGTGAACTCATTGTCAAGTTCAAGAAACCAGTTTGAAATGATTCGAGCTTTGTGACATGGTGCATTAGAAGTAGCCATCATTGGATGGGTATGGTGGCAGACACAATGCTCTGGTAGGCTGTGGCATTAAGGCATGATGGATCCATGTTCTCATTCTGTTTACGCCAAATTCTGTCTCTACCATCTGAATGTCTCAACAGAAATCAAGACTCATCAGACCAGGCAACATTTTTCCAGTCTTTAACTGTCCAATTTTGGTGAGCTCTTGCAAATTTTAGCCTCTTTTTTCTATTTGTAGTGGAGATGCTGTTCTTCTGCTGTTGTAGCCCATCCTCAAGGTTGTGCGTGTTGTGGCTTAACAAATGCTTTGCTGCATACCTCGGTTGTAACGAGTGGTTATTTCAGTCAAAGTAGCATCAACAAGGCATTTTCGCCCATAGGACTGCCGCATACTGGATGTTTTTCCATTTTCAAACCATTCTTTGTAAACCCTAGAAATGGTTGTGTGTGAAAATCCCAGTAACTGAGCAGATTGTGAAATACTTATACTGACCCGTCTGGCACCAACAACCATGCCACACTCAAAATGGCTTAAATCACTTTCTTTCCCATTCTGGCATTCAGTTTGGAGTTCAGGAGATTGTCTTTACCAGGACCACACTCCTAAATGCATTGAAGCAACTGCCATGTGATTGGTTGATTAGATAATTGCATTAATGAGAAACTGAAAAGGTGTTCCTAATAATCCTTTAGGTGAGTGTTTATTTATTTATTTATACAGTGGGGCCAAAAAGTATTTAGTCAGCCACTGGTTGTGGAAGTTCTCCTACTTAGAATGATGATAGAGGTCTGTAATTTTCATCATAGGCACTTCCATCAGTGAGAGCCTTGAAGATGACACGTGGCTGGATCTTCCAGCATTACAATGATCCTAAACACACTGCCCGGGCAACAAAGGAGTGGCTCCATGTAAAGCATTTCAAGGTCCTGGGAGTGTCCTAGCCAGTCTCCAGACCTCAACCCCATAGAAAATTTGTGGAGTCCGTGTTGCCCAGGGAGAGCCCAGAAACATCACTGTTCTAGTGGAGATCTGCATGGAGGAATGAGCCAAAATACCAGCTAAAGTGTGTGCAAACCTGGTGAAGACTTACAGGAAATGTGTGTGAAGAAATAAATTCTTTAAAAATCCTACAATATGATATATATATTAGAAAATAAAGTAGGTTAAGGTAATCAGACCCGATCACACCAAATGCGTCTTTATAGCACGCAAGTGTATTGTCGTGTAATATATATGCTAAAGTGAGTTTTTACGTGCATATGATACGCATTGGTTGGTTAGGTTAAGTTTAGGTGTAGGGTGGGGTGCGTGTGTATTAGACGCTTGCTAGAATTAGTGGTGTGGGGTGCGTGTGTATTATACACAAATGAACTGCGTATCAATTGCACGACAAAAACTGCGTCTCATATGCACGTAAAAACTCATTTTCGCGTATATATTACACGACAATACACATGCGTGTTATAGAGACGCATTTACATGAGAGCAGGCTGAGGTAATAGTATCATAAGTAAATAATAGGTATTCACCAACAATGGTTTATACGTAATATTCTGTCAGGTCACAAAGCACAGATAGTCATAATAAAGTATCTGGGAATCTGTTGCTTCTGTTTTGAATTTCCCTGGAATTTTGGATTTGTTTGTTTTTGGTATAAGAGGTTCTTTTGGATCATATTATCTCTGGAATGTATCTTTTGTATTTATTAGGCAATTCATATGATTCACATTTCTTTAAAGCTTTTCTCTTCCGCTCGGGAAGCAGGCGGCCGTGTTCTGGTTGCTGAGATGAGCTGATTTTGTCTCTGTGATACATGAAGTTTTTCAAAGATCTGCTGATCTGTGTATATGCTATAGGCTGCAAGCCGAGAGAATATCTCTTAGAACATAATCCACATCAGGATACTGAAAATAACACCATTGCAGGTGGGCGGCGGACTTCATTAAGTCCTGAATATAGCAATTCTCTTCTCGATTATGCTGATTTGTCCTACATATTTGAGTCCCCAAACCACACAAATGTGGCTTAATCCAATTTGAGCATCAAAGGGATGGATTGAGTCTGTAAATATTTCAGAATTAAACCCACTTTGTTGGTCAGATTCACATTATAGCAGAACCAACAGACATTATATTACAGCAGAATAGATGTGTTCGTCTATTTATGTAATCCAAAACACCTACTAACAGTTTTATAAATGTTACATTTTCAGGGCAAAACCAGAATGTTCCAGAAAATCTTTCAACACCAAAAACAGAAAATTCCTTGGCAATAAACAACTTTGCAAAACTTGTGCTGCTTTTTCAGCCTGGCTAACGTCAGACCACATCTCATTGACATTGAGACTTGGTCTGGGAACCACGTCATTTTCTTGTATTTAAGGCGTGGTTTATGAATGCCCAAAGCCGTTTATTGGGTGCTACGAATGTCCATCAAATGCCCCTTTACGTAGCTCATAGCCAGTCATTTCAATTATACCAGATGATGTATATAGAGCAAAAGAAATTAGACGAGGAAGAAGACGATGGGTCAAAGATTTATTTGCGTTCTAAACTTTTTAAAAGGCTGCATCGAAAGTTAACTTTGCATCTGCTGCCATGTTGGATCCATAGGTATAAACAATCTGCTCTGGTGTGTCGCACAGACGTCGTCATGTCTTGCTGCTCCCTTCCTGTTCTGTGATTGGTCCCTTCGCTGAGGCAAAAAGCTGGTCCATGGTATCCAGACTTTCTACCAGCATGAATACAAATCGCGCTGCGCAAAGGCTGTATGGGTAGCCTGACTTTGTCATACTCATATTCTATTCAGAATGTGAGTCTGATTCTGCTCCATAGGGCTTTGATTATGAGACGTGTCTTAACCGAACCAGAAAAAAACAAAAAAAAACAAAAAAAAAAACAACTCTGCACTCAATCAGGGGTGCGTTTCCCGAAAGCATCGTTAGCAAACTATGGTCGCAAGTTCCATCGGTGCCTTTTATTTAGAATACATACAAATGGAATTTATGTATTTTAGTTTTTCAAAAGATTTGAAGTGTGCGCATGTGCGAACGTGCTCTACTATGTAAGAACGAGCCAAATATTGAGTCTGGTAATAAAGCAAAACAACTGAGAACAATTAGAAATAGTCCTCAGATGACATGTCTGTAATTTATATAAAACAAATCTAGCATTAATTGGATCTCAAACAGTTTCATTAGTATTATCACTCCACCACGTGCGAAACCAACATGGTTGAATGATACTTTGCGACAGTGGGTTTCAGGAAACAGTCGTGATTAGCTAGTTGATTTTTCCAACGATGCATCGTACTATGGTAGTGAAGCAGCGAACTACAGGAGACGCACCCCAGAGTAGTAAAAGTAATAAAATAGTAAAAAAACGAGTGTTGCTTCTTTTACTTGGACATCCATGAGTGTGACCAAACGAGAATCCACAACGACCACAGGGTTTTCATGGTGTCCCATCTTCTTAGCGACCATCACAGCCAGCTGATAAATTACACTTTTGCTGAATCCTGTTGGAAGGACGGCAAACACATTTTCCAATCGACAATTGCCTTGATTGCTGTTCTCTGTTCGTCTATTAAAAGGATTATCCTGTCGATTTCTTTTACAACAGACGCAATAGCGGAATCTATACATCTTATTTCTCTAGCGGCGGCCATCTTTGAGGGAAACCAGTTCAACCCAAGCACTCTTTTATTACGTAACTGCAGATCATCTGTCCATCATCGTATAAAGCCCATCCCTGGCAATTTGATTGGCCCGAACATTTCTGAACTGATCATAATTAGTCCTCAATGGATTGAGCTAGATCCAGACTTCCGACCAAAAAATGTTGTGGTTGGGGTTCGGGCTAGCATCCAGGCTACAGTATAGGGGAAACCCAGGCACTAAATTCTAGTGCACTAAATTGATTTTAAATTGTGATTAACAGTAAATTTTCCTGTCCTTTCTTTGTCCTTTGCAGAGACTCAGTGATTTTTTGGGGTCACAGCAGTTCACTTCACAGAGTTCAAAGTGTCTGTCTCAGTGCCAATGAGATCTGAGAAACAGTAGCTGTCCAAAGACACACTGGACGTCAGAAAGCTGTTATTTATTCACACATCCTCCTGCAAACACCTGCAGCCCAAATTGTCTTGTCACCTGTCCCACCCAACCATTCAAACCTCTTAATCTCTTAATCTAGTCTTAATCTCTATCCACGTCATAGCTGTCAACATTGAACATTGAAAATAAGTGAGATTTCAGAGAATCAATCCACCAAAAATAAGGGATTTTTTTCTTTTACATAATTCTTACCCTCAAAATTTAAAAATAAAGCACTAACCATTGAAAGTCCAAAGAGTTTATAACTAGCTTACATATGTGTGTGAGTGAAAGAGTAGGGCTGTTCATTTCGATTTTTTGGAATTGATTCCGATTCCTGGCTCTGGAATCGAAAAGAATTCAATTCCAAGAATCAATATCTCACTTTTTTTTTCTTTATACCAACACCGTGTCTAAAATTGTTGCATCTTACCGTTCAACACAGCGATAAACTCTCTACATTGGGCATGACAAAGCGACCATTGCAAATTAGTAAAATGTAGTCTAGAAAAATAATAATTGTATAAAATCTGAACATTCAGTGAAAAAAAAACAAAAAATACATGGGGAACATATAAGAGACAATACAACGAGTAAGATCAGACCCTGGAACCAATTCTAAAGATTTCATTGAGTCAGTCATTACACTAATTGCCTACACAATGCTGAAATAATCATCCTACCGTGCTTAAACCATACCCTGTGTCACGAATGGATCCATTTATTTAGTCTGAACTTTGTTTATTTAAAGGTGACGTGATTGTGTTGACAAATAAAATCGATTACAGGCCGCGGTTTGTGTTAAAAAAAATAAAAATAAATTCCCCTTAATGGAATCGATTCTAACCTTTGGAATCGACTCTCAATTACTAACGCCTCGGAATCTAGGAATCGATTCTTTTTGGAATCGATTCCCAGCCTGATGAAAGAGACAATGTGTCATTAAAAAAAAAAATTATATATATATATATATATATCATAGAAAACGTTTAAATACTCTAATATCAGCTTATGATGGAAACCGACGGGCTTTGGGGAAACGGAGGGGGAGTTAGTGGTGCTTCGAGGCGATGATTGGGAGAGGTCTGTGCACCCGATCAGAGTGCGCGCTGACACGGAGTAAAGCCTTTATACTCTACGTAAATTTTATATATATTTCTAATTACGACAGAAACGTAATATTTTGTAATTTTGCTTATCAAGTAAATGTATCTTGAATTTAAGAATGTTAGATATTTGTACAGAAACATAACCTTTTGCATTCTGAAATCACGCATTACTCATTACTTAAATTGAATATAATTACACTTTAAAACAATCAAACAAACAAAATACATAAATACATTTCAATGGTGCACATTTACCATTCATACTTTTAATAACTCTCTTTGTTAATACATATATAATGTTTTGATTGTAGTTTATGTATTTATTGTTATTATTGTATTAGTTAGAGCCTTTCTGATAAATGTTGTTACTTACAGTAATAGGTCAATTGATTTCCCTTGATTTTTACTTGTCTTCTTTCAGAAAATAATCATATTCATAAAATCAGTTCACGCTGTGATCATGTTTTGCCAACTGTATTTATTTTCACTGGGAATCCTTTTTAAAAATTAATAAAGCAAAGTAAATGTCTTGAACATCAAAAATAAATAAATAAATAAATAAATAATGCAATCAAGTGTAGCAAACTGTGCAATTATTTTTATTAGCACCAGCTATTATCTCCACTAAAACAATCAATAACTTTTCAAGCGAATAACTACAAGGTCAAATATGTCCTGCATTCTCTAAGCTCAAAGTAAAAAGTTGTCAAGTGTCAACCACAAAAGAGATGCAACTTCAAGACCCCCGAGGTTCAAAAAAGGGCCCAATGCCAACGAGACCAGATTAAAACAAAAGATCCTGATTTTGAAATGATCACTAGGTGTCGCTGGATCTGGTTCAAGTCCGCTCTGGATATGACATCTGTCTTGTCTCTATAGACTAATTACAGAAGTTCACATTAAATTCAGAAGGGAAGAAGTGGATTATGCCAGTCACAATACTTCCACATCACCACCATTGAGCTTCTTTTGTGAAAGCATCCAATGAGTAGATGAGCTTTCCTGATGATGTTTAATGTCCCAGATTTAGCCACAAAATTAAACAAGAATATATATTGAGCTTTTCAGACATTTAACCAAATTTCAGACATTTAACCAAAAACCCATTGACTTTGTGAAGATGGAACCGTAGTGATAAAATGCAAATGGCCAACACAAATAAGCTTATCCTGCAGCATTCTATTATGCAACATATATGTATATTTTATGATTTTCTTAACCACTAGGTGGCACTGTCACCAAACCTGACAGGTATGCTCAGATCAAGGTGTAAACAGATCCGGTACCACCCTTCAGTTCAATAAGACACAGTGTTGGTGGGATACAGCCAACACCCAAGAGGGTAACACTTTAGAATACGGTTCCTTTGTTAATGAATAACTACACTCGAACCAATAAGTAATGCAATATTAACAATCTAGTAACTATTAACTAACAAGAAACTCACAGATGAAGAAACTCACAGATGAAAGTGGTACTTTCATTAATCAGAGTTTCTTGTTAGTTAACAATAGTTAATAGACTGGTAATATCGTGTTACTCATTGGTTATTGTGTAGTTATTCATTAACGAAGGAACCGTGTTACCACCTAAGAGATTTCCGGCGACGCTGTCAGCTTTGTAGGCCATAATTCACAATTAAAAATCCACTTCAAGACTTCGTCCCAAACAAACAAATACATAAATAAATCTTAGCTGCATAAAACCCCTATTCAAACTAATTTAACCCATGGTTCATTGAAAACTCATATGCAGTGAACTGCCAATGTGAACCTGCGGCACTACTTGGGGAGAAGGAGTTTATCGAATCAGCCTTTTTAAGCGCTCCCAATAGATAAAGTCTGGCCCGGGCTAATTCGTGTCAAGGAATGGGCGACATGCCCTCTCCAGATGTGAAGGGTGCAAAGAGACTGGAGTGCGGAGCCACTTTAGCCCTGAAGAGAGCCGCGATTGCAGAACACACATGAATATTTATTATTCCCCGACGTTCACTGCCAATTACTGCACAGCTTCCTCTCTTTCCTTCCTATGTTTGATTGACATGCTAACTAATCAATCTGAGTGCTATCAGCTTTATAATTAAGCTTCATCGGGGGTTGAATTTAGTGTGTGCGTGCATGCATGTGTGTGTGCATGTGTGTGTTGATAGTAATTTGCATTAATTCAGGCTGGCACATTTTAAGCACAGCCATCCCCCCACCCTTAACCACTAGGTGGCATATATGCATATAAAGAGACATGACCTTGAAAATAACACTGCAAAAGTCTCACACACGATAAACAAACGTAAAATACAATCTTAAAGGGATAGTTCACTTTGAAATTAGTTTTTGGTAATGTTTTATCTTACCTCAAGGGCATCGAAGATGTACATTCATGGCCTAAGACACAAAACGAGCGTTTTGTGTGAGAAAGCGAAGAGTATTTCATATCGTTTTTACCTCTTGTAATCACAGCCACATCCAAGTGATCTGAGGGCGCGGGCACATCAGTCTGTGCAAGTGGCAAAAAGCGTCGGAAGTGATCTCTTGCGCGGCTTGCGAAAAAAATCTAAGTATTCCGTTGATATATCGAAATCGTTTTCCATTGCAATTTCCTTCCAGCGCTTGTGCAGACCAAAGCGCTCGCGGCCTCAGATCACTTGGACATGGCTGTGGTTACAAGAGGTAAAAATGATACAAATACTGTTCGTTTTCCCACACAAACCGCTCGTTTCGTGTCTTAGCCCATCAATGTGTACTTATATTTATGAGTCATTAAATCATGTTTAATTTGAACTTCTCTGCGCATGCTCTGGTGGTGACCATAGACCTGCATTATATGACTGACAGTCAAGAACGGTTTGACCTAAAATATAAAAATGGAAAATATTGTGGAAACAAAGACACCTACATCTTGGATGCCCTTGAGGTAAGATAAAACATATCAAAAATGTATTTCAAAGTGAACTATAAACCATTTTCTTATTTCAAATGATGCTGTGCATTAACAAAAAAATCTAATAAAAAAGAACTAAGCTAAATTAAGCAGTTAGTTAGCTCATTGTCCCCCTAAAATAATGTCAAATATATTTCAACCCGTTTTGCTGAGGTTTGTAATAAGCCTAGGAAATTGCTTCTCTATTTTACAGCTGTCTCGCTGAAAGCCGGCATTATATGATCCAGTATTTCTTGAATGTTATGAATGTGTAAATCTTGACAAACGTTCTCAGTGCCAGTGGAGGTTTCTCTTCATTTATATATTGTAAATGACTCCTTACGTCCACATGCTCCAAGCACAGTTATTGGGAAATGCAGCATCCTGATTTATGATGATTGTTATCACTTAAAGCGCACTAAAGCAAACTTAATAAACGCGTGTGTCTTTGTGTAGGAGGGAGGCTTAGAGCCGGCAGTGCTCAGTACATCAGCTCGCTGGCGATTGTGACAAATAAATTATCTGAAAGGAGCCAATGCATTGTTTTCTAATGAGGATTTGCAAAGGGGCAATGTGTGTTTTACAATGTGATAGCAATTATCCCTGGGCGAATATGAGAATGAAGGGTGAGATGAAATTATTCTTCCTCATGACGGCCGTAATTGGGTCATTCTGCTTCCATCTTCTTGCCAGCCAACAGAAAGATATGTGGAGAAAATAAATGTTTAATGTATTGGAGGGCTGGATTGTTTTGATATATAAAAAAGGCTTTTATATGTTCCAATTAGCATTAGTGCCTTTAGAAGATGCTTAGCAACTCAAATGAATCAGGGCATGTGTGTTAAAAATGTCTGCTTTGCTCAAATTAAAATGAGGCATTAGTGCATCAGGTTACTGAGGACGTCGATGGATTTTGTGGGATATACTGCGGCTTTCTTCAATCTCATTGAATGGCATGAATATTAATATTCAGAAGGAAAATGTGCTGTATTTTAGATATAATGAATCCTATAATTCACACAGCACACATTTGAACAAAAGAGGCTTTCGCTTCGTTCTGAACTCTTGCTATTGCTGGTTGGGTCTGTTTATCGAAATGGCAAATGTAAAACTCTCAGTTTTGCACTTCTTTGGACTTAAATTTAACATCAATTTGCATGTTAAAGACAAGTGCTGTCACTCTCCTAAGCATTCAGACTTGCAATTTTTGGTTGAAGGGGTGTGCATAACACTGACATGACGCCTTCAAAACCATGACATGACATATGTCTTGAATATGAAGTAGGGTTTATGCATGTTTATGACATCTGTCATTAAGTGTCTTTTGCTAAAAAATGACATTTTGAATGCAAATATGACATCGTTTAAGATGTCTTTGTCATGATAACTTGACATAAAATTATTAAACTGTCATGTGGTTGGCTTCGACATTGGCTGTCGAAGCCAAGTAGCGTACTACAAGTAGCGTAGCTACTAACTTAACTACATTTTCAGTAGCTTGGCAGTAGCTCAGTTGCTTTTTAAACAGTGTAGCTTTTCCAGTAGCTAACTACTTTTGCAGCAAGTAGCGGTGTAGCGCGAGCAAAAGCTACATTGCTATATTATCGAGCCTGCGCGAATCAGCACGATGCAAGGATATTCTTCTTCTTGTTAGATTACAAACAATTTTTTTTGCCATTACCGCCTGTTGTTGTTTAATCACGCATCTTGCGGCTAACGGTTCACTGACGTACAGAAGTGGGTTGACACACCCATATTATGATTATAGAGCAAGACGTGATGGCAGATTTGGAGGATGGAGAAACAACTAACGTGAAACACCCATGGCCTTATTTGTCCAAATTCAGGCCACGTTTACACAAAGCCGTGTATTTAGCAAAACGAATATTTTACCCCTCTCCGTTTTCAAAAATAACATCGTTCACACACCCGCATAAATACGCCGTCGAGCGCCATCATAACTATGCTAAACCTAAGGCGGCAGTGTAGGGGTTAAAGATAAAGCCATGCAAGCCAATCAGAATCCTGGAATCGACAAGAGAGAACCTAAAACGCCGTTTCTCCCAGTTTACACGACAACAAATATCCGGCGTTTTCAAAAATCTCCACTTTGCCCGGAGTTTTTAGAAATAATCGTTTTCAGTGATAAAAACGGCGTTTTCGTGTAAATGAGAGGGCAAATCGCAGAGAAATATCTGCGTTTTCCCATCGTGTAAACGGGGCCTCAGTATTTTTTGAGAAAATGTTCTGCATGCAATTTACGTCTGGATGTATATTTCGTTCTTGCAATGTTGACAAACAGTCAGAGATATTTTAGTGTTGTGTGTAATAAAACAATACTCTTTTGAAATCGGAATTGCATTGCCTTGTTTTAAACACTAAATAATTTACCTAAAACATTCCTCAGACACTTATTCAGTTATTTATAATATACGTTGTTCAAAAAAAGCAAAAGTAGTTTCGATGTAGCTAGCTACTTTTTGATAGTAACTTGTAGTGTAGCTAACTACTTTTCTAAATGGGTAGCTTGACTGTAGTTAAACTACTTTAACTTACAAGTAGCTTGTAGCTTGTCAAACTACAGTTTCAGAGTAGCTTCCCCAACACTGCCAACCAACCACCGTTTAATGTAATGCTAACCAATAAAGCTAGGTGGTTTCTAAATTTGATACACTCTAAAAAATGCTGGGTTGTTGCAACCCAAATTTGGGTCAAATATGGACAAACCCAAATGTTGTGTTTAATAAAAAATTTATAAAAAATTGTACAGCTGAAAGTTGGGTTAAAATTTTTAATTACATTTTTTACAATTACAATTACAAATTTGGGTTGGTCCATATTTGACCCAAATTTGGGTTGAAACAAGTGTAATTAATCTGTTTTTTAATGTTTATGACAGGTTGTGTTGTCTTAGTAATGTCAAGGTGTCATAACAAAGACACTGACCGGATATGATGTATTGGTTTATGTCAAGGTGTCATAACAAAGACATCTCAAGCAATGTCATATTTGCTGACATTAAACATGTCTTAACTGAGCGAATGACACACAGTCACACAGTTGTCACAAACATACATAAAACTTCCTTCATATTTATAACATATGTCATGTCATGATTATGAAGGTAATCATAATCCTTCAAGTAAAGTGTTACCCAATTTTTACATAGGAGTTCCTACATTAATTGAGGAACCCGAACTGTATCTTGAAAGAAAACGTTGGGTGTAATGCATTACTAAGCAATTAATCATTGTAATTTAATTACTTTTCAGTGGGAACAAATGTTTTCTCTTATTTGATTCCTTTAGGAATTTACTCTCTCCTAACAAGGATATGATGGGGATTCAGACTGATTTTAGGACAATACTGTGCATGTAAACACACTCATTGAGATCGAATGCAAATACATCAAACAGACAATTATTCCGGCCCAAGGCGCACAGTTAAGGTCTAACTGATGAAGCTCTCGGCAGCAACATCTGGCTCTATATGCCTAAGCGTTCACGCATACAACAAACCCATCAATCTATCAATAACCCAACCAGCACACATTGTGGACCTATAAATAAATACGGAAACAGAAGGTTGTGTTATATGAGCTGTTATGCATGCTGTGTGTGCGAGAGGTGGGGTTATGGAGAGATTAGGTAGATGACAGTTCTGGGCTAAAGATGCATTACCGCTTCCCTTCAGGCGTAATTAGGCCTTCTATGTTCAAATCCAACCACCTACTCCTCGTCTCGCAACTTTCTTCTTGCCCTTGTCCTTCTGTCACCCTCAGGGGAGACTCTTGAATCCTAATCTGCAATATTTTCCTCTCTGCAAAAAAAAAAAAGGTAGACGTAACCCGCACTGCAACACAGAGGCGATCGTCTGAGAAGAAGATGACAAACGCTGCAAACCAGATCAGTCACACCGATATCCTCTCGTACGCCGCAAAGATATGCAGCCACACAACCGGTGTGAAACAATCAGGGTGCGTTTCCCGAAAGCATCGTTAGCCAACTATGGTCGTTATCAGCTAGGGATGGGACGATAACCGATTTTGCGATAAACCACGATAAAATATACTGACGGTTAGTATTATCGTTTAAAATGTAATTATCATTAAAACCGTGTTTGATTATCGCGATTTTAATAACTCACTGTAATTCCTGTCGGCCAGTCGGACGAACATCTTCAAATAGGGTTATTATTAAGAGTGACGTTTTAAGGGATAGTAATGTATAGATACATCACGTATTACACCGATTTTATTTTTACCACATAATTACGGGGACATATTGAATTGATAATGAGTTTAGCTAATGTTTTAAATCATCTTACCCGTTTATAAATTCATTTAGTAAAACAATCGTCCAGACAAGATGATCACACCAATATTATCAAACAATAAATCAACTCTGATTTCATTTTCAAAACAGTCAAAAACTGGAGACGCAAGACGGCCGGAAAGTTGTATTTCAATGAAACGAGCGCGTGTCCGTTGTGATATTGATGTGCGCTGTGTGTGTAATAATGTATGGCTATTGACGACGGGCATTATAAAGA
Source organism: Hybognathus amarus (assembly GCA_030378365.1). Lineage (NCBI taxonomy): Eukaryota > Metazoa > Chordata > Actinopteri > Cypriniformes > Leuciscidae > Hybognathus > Hybognathus amarus. The sequence goes on along the minus strand of JAQIUQ010001264.1, from coordinate 28,071 downwards.
AGGAAATGCCATCGAATAGAATCTTGCTTAAATAACTGCATAGAGCTGCTTGTTAATTTGCTGTTTGTTGATTTTCTTTATAAAACTATAAAACGTTGAAATGTTTTCAGTGTGAGCATCAGGTTTTTTTAACACTTTCATCTAATTTTAAGAAAACCATGATAATATTGATAATCGCGATAATTTTGGACACTATAATCGTGATATGAAATTTTCATACCGTCCCATCCTATTATCAGCATAGTTCAACGATTCGGTGTTTCCCGAACAATCGTTCCAACGAACATTCGCAAACAGCATCGCAAAATTGTGTGGTTTGAACGACAGCTCTCGAACCTGCGGTTAGAGACATCGTTTCTATATTGCATGACATTTGGACGTAATAAATCCTTATCTTGACCAAAATAAGCAATCTGACATTCAGTACAACCGGTGTCTTTTATTTACAATACATACAAATGGACATACAAAATTTACGACTTTTAGTTTGTCAAAAGATTTCGAAGTAACGTGTTTGAAGAGTGCGCATGTGCGAACGTGCTGAACGAGCCAAAAATTGAGTCTGGTGATAAAGCAAAACAACTGAGAACAATTAGAAATAGTCCTCAGATGACATGTCTGTAATTTATATAAAACAAATCTAGCGTTAATTGGATCTCAAACAGTTTCATTAAAAGTAGTTATTACTTCACCACGTGCGAAACCAACGTGGTTGAACGAATACTTTGCAACAGTGGGTTTTGGGAAACAGTCGTGATTAGCTAGTTGATTTTTCCAACGATTCATCGTACTATGGTAGTGAATCAGCGAACTACGTCGTTGTACGGGAAACGCACCCCAGATCCAGCGCCAGAGCGTCGCACACGTCAACTTTTTCCTTTCAGACTCCCTAACCAGACGGATGACTCAGAAGTGCTCACTTTTTCCCTGTACCTCCTTTCATCCACACAAAGTACATCTGAGGATTGGCCTGGCGCTCAGAGCTCCGGCGAAGCCCGGATTATATTTTCTTCAAAGTGAGATCCGAAAATGTGGCACAAATAAAACACGTTGTCTGCCCTCCAGGACTTCCCAGTTCTTCAGAGACTCTGAAATCTAAGGCCATCCCTTTGTTTTGTCTATGAGGATAAAGACTAGTCCAACGCACCAGGCTGCTTTCTTTCATTTTTGGAGCCACTGGCGATGCCTCTCTCATGTCCGCGCCTCCTCGCGGGTTATCGAGAGGATTAAACGTAGCACAAGTTGGGTTCTCGCTGTCAAACGCGACGTCTCCGAAAGGAGAGGGAGGACAGATGGCTGTTAAGAGATGTCTCACACATACACAGAGCACCTTTTCGCCATTTTGTGCCTGTTTTCAAAGCAAACGCTATCTTTGAGCTCTGAATGTTTCTCAGTTGTCCAACACAGCGTCTCCATCCATTTGACCTTTTCACTCTGCGAGGCCGACGGCAGAGTTTCCAATCGCAGAGGGTTTTATTGTGGTTATCAGATAAGTTGGCTTTCCATATATTTTTCTTTTTTCTCCATTTCATCCTCTCTTTAGAGTGCGTTGGAGTTAGTTTGAACTATGATCGTCCAGAGATTACTGTTGAGACATCAACTCTGCAGTTATAACTTAAAGGTTAAGTGTGTCATTTGTTGATGTTAATGTTACTGTGTTATATGTTGTATTATGTTATGTTATGTTATTATCTAATCAAAAAAATGTGGCAACAGATTACAAGCAATATTATGAATTAAATTTAACAATAGAATTGAGTAAAAATTTATCCAATTAATTCATTAAAAGTTAACCATTTAAAATGAGTAAAACTTTTTTTAGAAAGTATGTTTAAGTCACCATTATGATGCTCAGTGTTTGTTTTAGGTTTGTTTTAAATGACGGTTTTCTCCTTCAGTGATTCTGCTTGTTAACATCAGGTGTCTTCAATGTTGGCAATATAAAATAAAGATAATATAAAATAATTAATATTTGACGTCTGTCTGTTATTCAGATATTTTTGTTTAATTTTTATGGTGTAAACTTTACTATTTTTAAATGGTTAACTTTTAAGGAATATTTTGAGTATTATTATTTTGACTATTACTCAATTCTAATTTGTTCAATTTAATTAATAATATTAGTTTGTAATCTGTTGCCACAATGTTATTGATTAGATAAAGAATATTAATTTTTACAGTGTGGTTTGTAGGTTGATTCTAGCAAAAAACGTAAACATTGTTGGTCATTGGCACAGATTGGGCGGTCTGATGAACAGTCTACTCTTAATGAGAGATTTGTGACATGAAGTTACTTCACAGAATGGCAAAAGTGCAGTACAACGTAAAGTAAAGTAAAAGTACAACCATATAAAGTATAAAGTATAAAGTAAAGTACAACCATATATCAATCTGTAAATCATTTCATAGAGTTGCAGAAATCTTTTGTTTTAATTAAAACGTTATATACGTAAAGATGCCACCAAACATTTTTTTTTTTTAAATCAGTAGGCTACTTTCATATTGTTTTATAAAAAAAAAAAACATATTTCAAACATCCTTAAAACATTATATATGATTGCATTTACTTATCTTCTGGCAACCCTCTTTTTAAGAATATTTCTCATCTTTTTAGGTTAAAGAATGAGGAATTTAGGCAATTTAGCCTTAAATTATTTTGTGATTTGCATGTTTCCTCATTAAAGTCCTGCTTATTTAAAACAAATCTTATTGTCATTCTACTTTTCCTTCATTAAAAGTGATTATGTATTTTGTTTTGTATTATTAGATGCAACGGTGTCACATTGAAAGAAATCTGCATTGTCAAATGAAAATATGCTCCTTCAAAGGTGAGGGTAAGGCTTAAAAATTATGCATATTGACTAATTAGAAATGTTCCACTGTGAGAGGGTGATAGAGGTGAATGCATATTCGGCATATTCAAATCTAAAGATTTTTTTTTCTACTTCATATTCGGCAGCCTCAAGAATAACAGAAGTGTTTTGATAATTAATGCAGTATGGGTTAGGGGTCGATCCTGACACTTACAGCCAAGCTCTCCTCCAAAACAAAATATCTCCTGCCTCCTGTTTTACTGTGTGCCGCTGTAGCCGGAGTGTGTGGCAGTGATTGTCAGCTAACCTTTCTCCTTCTATTTACCATGCTGAGTCTTCACCCTCTCCCACAAACACCCTCATTGGGATTCGGGGCACAGACGGAATTGCTCGCTGAGGTCCCATATGAAATGAGATTTAAGTAAAAAAAAAATGCAGAATACTTGCTTAGACTATGAATAAATCATACAAGGATAGAGGGAGAGTAAAAAACAAGGCATAATTAGTTCACTTCAGATTTTTTCAGGAACATTTTGTATGATACGTTGATTGTCCGCCTCATGGCATGTTTCCCGAAAGCCTTGGCGGTGTGTTCATCCTCTCTGTGCACTTAATGTCATGGTGGTATCATCGTATCATCACAGCAATAGCCACACTAAAACGGGTCACTGGGTTGAATGTGTAAATAACAGCAGGTCTGCTATAGGTCAGGCCTGTAAGATTAACTAGAGTTTTACATTTTCTGGTGGTTGCTCATGCAAAACTCACCATCACAAGGACAGTTTGTTGTTATGCTGTGTTCTGAATAGTTTTTAGGGAAGGGTTCTATGGTTGCTAGGGTGCATTGGGTGGTTTCTAGGTGGCTGCTTACTAGCTGAAGTAAAAAGTGTTCATCCCAACAATATATATTTATAATTTTATATCTACTGTATCTGTATGCTGATAGCTTAGAAATTACACTGTCCACCAGACCCACTTTGATATGAGGTTGTCAGCATTTGTTGTCAGACAGATGGACCGATGGATGGATGGATGGATGGATGGATGGATGGATGGATGGATGGCTGATAGATAGATTTTTATTAAAACACGTTTAAAAATGTAAGATTGAAGCTTGAAAATATACAATGCACTAACATTAAGAGAATGTTTGTCATTCAAAATGTAACCAACACTGAAAAATATTTGCATATTGAAATGTAATTGATTTTGTTGTGAACTGAGTGTTGTGAACTGATCATCATGACATCAGCATATCAGCCGTAATGCGCAAACCAAAAAAAAAAATACTTTAAAACTATTCTTGTATTTCCTTCAGGAAAAATCTATCTATCTTGATTGTTCAAGTGTTATTCTGGTCTGCTTTAAATCTAAAGACTAGTCTGAACAAGATAATAAACACAACACACACAAATAACAATCGTGTAGCCAGACACTCCATTATTCGGTAAACAACCGAGAAAGTCCTTCTCACTGACTCAAATTAAATGCAGATGGGGCACTTTTAACAAAATACATCCACTTTCAGACTTTGGAGTTAACTATCAATGGCTCTCAAAGAGAACACCACCGAGAGACTGCTACAGCATCAATTAGACGGAGGAATGGATGCATTACAAGTAAAAAAATAAAAATATAAAACAACAGAAAGTATCACATTGTTACGGGCACAAAATATGCCTATATAGACAGCTCATGTATATCCAGTAAATTCTTTTCAGATCGATCTAAACATAAATGAATACATTTGTTTTCAATTTGTCCCTGGTAAACTCTCTATGTTTTTTTTCTGTTAGGAGGCCAGTGTTGAGAAAGCTACTTTTAAAAGTACTCCACAATCTATTACTCCGCAAAAAGTAACTTATTGCATTAGTTACTTTTTATGGAAAGTTACTTATTCTCAAATGGGCAAGGCTTGATTGTTTTAAAAAAAAAGAATATATTTTAATTATATGTGGCATTGATTCAACAAGGTGCTGAAAGCATTCTTCAGAAATGTTGGCCCGTATTGATAGGATAGCATCTTGCAGTTGATGGAGATTTGTGGGATGCACATCCAGGGCACGAAGCTCCCGTTCCACCACATCCCAAAGATGCTCTATTGGGTTGAGATCTGGTGACTGTGGGGGCCATTTTAGTACAGTGAACTCATTATCATGTTCAAGAAACCAGTTTGAAATGATTCGAGCTTTGTGACATGGTGCATTATCCTGCTTGGAAGTAGCCATCAGAGGATGGGGACATGGTGGCCATAAAGTGATGGACATGGTCAGAAACAATGCCCAGGTAGGCCGTGGCATTTACACGATGCCCAATTGGCACTAAGGAGCCTAAAGTGTGCCAAGAAAACATCCCCCACACCATTACACCACCACCACCACCAGCCTGCACAGTGGTAACAAGGCATGATGGATCCATGTTCTCATTCTGTTCACGCCAAATTCTGACTCTACCATCTGAATGTCTCAACAGAAATCGGAGACTCATCAGACCAGGCAACATTTTCCAGTCTTCAACTGTCCAATTTTGGTGAGTTCTTGCAAATTGTCGCCTCTTTCTCCTATTTGTACTGGAGATGAGTGGTACCCGGTGGGGTCTTCTGCTGTTGTAGCCCATCTGCCTCAAGGTTGTGTGTGTTGTGGCTTCACAAATATATATACACTCATCTATTGGATTATTATTTTGTCCAATATAAATGCCCTTTGACATCAAAGGTAGAATGAATGCGCATCAGGCTCAAGGAAATGCAAATTCACTCCTGCACAGCTGAGGTCAATAAATGGGAAAAAAAAGCTTGTATGTATTTTGTTGTAAATTTAGAAGTTAAGCGTTACTTCATTTGTTACTTTAAAAAGTAATCTGATTACATATTTCAAGTAATGTGTCACCCCAAATACTGTAGAAGTGAACACCACTACCACTGACATCTCTTACAGTATGTCCGACTGTCAGCCTGTCCTCAAAGTCTCTGAGTGTAATGTGATGTGACATAGACGGATACATTTGTGAGGCATGAGGAATGGCTCTGGGATGTTGCAGTGAGTAAGTCAGTGGCGCAGAGGAGGAACAAAGACCCGCTCCACTTCAACACAAGTCAGTCCCTACCGGCTCTGACCTTCTGCATCTCTCTGTTCTCTGACATGCTTGTGAACGAGTTGAGGGAATGCTGGGGCCAGAGGCGACTGAGAACAAAAGAGAAAAGGGAGATAAAGTTATTCTCAGACTCAGCACCCTTCTTATCAGTGAATATGCAACAGTGACAAATTAAACAGGTCAGACAGTCATTTTTGCAATCAGGACCCCAATTAATGTCACTTAAATGGGGTCTATTTTGTAATAATGGAAAACAATGGCTCTACATGACTACTTACCAAATGAATAAATGCATGGAAATTAAATAGTTAGTTATACCCAGCAAGCCATTTCGAATTTAAAAGACGTCAAATAGCCGTCCAAACACAGCCCAGGCGTTTAGGCTAAAACAAGGCAAAATTTGGGCTGTCAGTGAAAATGTAATAGACGATCTAAACCAAAGCCGAAGAATAGACTAGTCATCAATTAACATGTCAAAGAAATGAAATCAAACGCCTTTAATCACTATTTGCTCACAGGATGGAATATCATACATCTCACTAGATTTTTAGGCAAAAACAACATTTAACCAAATTCAAGGTTAGAAAAAGGATTACTGTCATGAAATGACAATCATGTGTATTACATAAAGAATTGTCCAGAGAATCAGGACAAACTTGAGTAATAATGTTTTGAGTGACCATGTTCTCAAAAGGATGTTCTTTTCTGTTTTGTACAAACCAGTCAACATGTCATTAAGAGCTCTCAGAAATATTGGTATTGTATAGTCTAAAATTCAAGGGGTCTTGTTCTTAAAAGCACACAAAGTACAAGGTTTACTCATGATCCAAGTTCAAGTGGAATCGAGAGGAATAGAAGCAATTTCAAATGTCATTATGATCTGGCGAGAACTTCAAGAATATTGATTGATTTAATAGCTTTGGCTGGTTGATTTGACTGAAATAAAAGTGTTTTTGTTTTCCATTTGCCCGTAAACCCTAATGTTCAAAATAATGAATTGGTTTGAGTAGGACAAACTTAAACTAATTAGTTCAGTCAAATGAACTTTTATGACTATTTAGCACACTATTTTTCTTTCAAGTTCACAGAACTGATTTTTTTAAGTAAACTGAACTGTTTCATTGTTTTGAGTTTTATGAAATCATTTATTTTAATTTAGACGAACTTAAGTTCCCCTGAAACGGCTGGGATGTCTATTTCCCAGCATGCTTTGAAAGGGAGAGTAAATGCTAAAATTAAGTGTAATATAATGTTGTTGTTTTTTGTGCAAGATTAATGTTAAGTGGGAGATTTAGTAGCGATTAATGTTTTGTTATGCTAATTTAAAATATTTTATGTTAATGCTGGTTTTAGGATAGTTACCATCCTGGATTTGAGAGCAAAACAACCGTTATATAGCTGCTCTCATACAGGAAGTGATTCTGTGCAATATACTATTATTAACAAGTTAACAAATGAGTATGTAAGCAAACTAGCTTGTTAAAGCTTACTAGGTTTATACTAATAAGTGTTCACATTGAAATTACAGTAGTACTAATGCACTCAAACATTTCAAGTTAAGTACAATTAAATCAAATCTGCTAGTTCTGCTTACTTAAACTTTGAATTTCTTAACGTAAAAGGATTGAGGCAACTAAATGCCTTATTTATTTTGAGTTTTGCCAACTTTTTACGGGTTTATCGAATTCGTGCCATGGGGAAATACTGACCAAGTCAGTCTCTAATCTGAGGGCCTCTAATCCAGAAGATGTCACTATGTCATGTTTCCAAGGACGGAGAAATAAAATATGACAACAGCCTGAATCATTCCATGCACTTTAATCTCTCTCCCTCCTCTCTTCTTTATCCTTTCTGCTCAAATCTAGGACACTTTTTGTTTTATTTTCATCTCAGTTCTCAGGAGTCTTAGCTGTTGAGAAACAATCCAAAGCTCCAGAAGCCTTCAACGTGTCTCTGCGCAAAAGGGGTTAAGACACTTTTCCAAGTGTAAAAAATGAACGAATAACACATTTACATACACATATGTGTAACCATTGGGTTTCTGTTAGTGCTGTTGAGACTGTGTGCAATCTACATTCATGGGCCAACAAAGGGAATTTACCCAACGGACTGCTGTAAGTCGAGCAGCCGCACACAACAATCAGATAAGACGTCAGCGAACAGCAGGCAGAGGCGTGTGAGGCAGTAACACAAAGGCGGCCGTGTCATTAAAGGAATACTCAAAGGAGTACAGATATCTCCATCTTACAAAGGAGAGAATTCTCCAGGCGTGAAAGGGGGAAGACGTGAGGAAACGTTGCCAACAACGACGGAAAAAGATGACGCAGGATTTCATTGTTGAAGCACAATGAATATTGTAAACATCCTAATGAACGAATGCATTCAGGAGAATTAGAGTCATTAGTTCACATTTCAATGACTGGACGAACGTGTGGGACAAATGAATGCATGTAGTTCATCATAGCGAGTGTGAAATGTCAGTCACTGGCTTTTTTGTCTGTGCAAAAATTACACCGAGACGCACATCTGTCTCTGGTGACCGATTCAAAATTGACTTCAGTCACAAGATTTGATGAATGGAAAGAGGAAAAACAGCAGGGAAACCAATACCAGTGTACCACAACATTCACAGAAGAACAAAATCATAAAGTAAAAACAACAACTGACTGGGTTAATTTCAAACCAAATTTGGGTCAAATATTGACAAACCCAGTAATGTGATATTTTTAACCCAAAGTTTGGGTTTGTCCCTCAAATTGAGTTAAAACAACCCAGCATTTTTTAGAGTGAGATACCGTCAGGTTATGAAGTGTAAAAGCTTCGAACATGTCCACCAGGTGGCGCTCTAACACTGTATGCACTTTGCTCGTGCAAAGGTGAACAAATGCAAGCAGAGGGGAGAATAATGGTCAGGAATGTAAATGTGGCGTCAAGAATTCTCTGAACTATAAAGGAAGGAAAGGTGATGTATAGTATAAGCCCTGCACCGAAAATCCGCCCGCTTCCCTCCCACTCACCAACCCTCTCCGCACTTGTAGACGGACATCTCGCCATGATTGTAAACACTGCATTCTGTTCATGCATCTATTTATCAGATGCATCATGTAATATTTATTCGTCCAGATTTTAGCAAGCTTGCCTCGCATGCATGAGATTTCTAATGCACTTCTGCGACAGCTAATAAAAGACTGCAAATAATGCTGTTCATTCAGATTCAGTGTAATACCTATCATAATGAACAAAGTTTATATGTTATTATAATGTATAAAAAGACCAGATGAGCCCTACCAGCACTTACGCACCAATGGATGTACTGAATCTATAGCCAAACACCACATCCATATGTATAAAATCTATCCATATGTATAAATTATGAGCTAGAAATTGGAAAAAAAATGGCAGCTGCAATACATAAAGTTACATTGCAACATATTAAGTCTAAATAGTGAGATATTAAGGCACAATGTGACAGACCAAGTGAATAAATTGGTAGCTGTGATATATAAAGTTACATTGAGTGATATAAAGTGACAATTATGAGAAACAGATCCTCAGTTGTAAGTTATAAAGACACACTGTGAGATACAAAGTTAACAAGAAAATGCCACAAATAAAGAAAGAGATCACAATTACACTGTAACAATAATATGAATAAGTTATAACCCTAACATGTTTTTACATTGCTTTTTTAACGTTATATATGTTATACAAGTCAGTTTAATGTCATTTAATTTAAAAGGACAGTAATATTGTTGTAAATAAAGTTGTAATAACAGTATAATAAAGTTGATTGTACTTTGCAAAGAAATTTAACGCAGCAACATTCTTTACATTGTAAGATATTGCCAAATTGCACAACCTAGAGATAAAAACCAAGTCACAGTTGCCAGAATCAAAGCCGCATTTGTGAGATGCAATCACAATGCGAGATTTAGAGAGACAAAGTCACACTCTAAAAAATTCTGGGTTGTTTCAACCCAAAGTTGGGTCAAAAATGGACAAACCCAACTGTTGGGTTAAAATGTAATTTAAAATGTTAACCCAACTTTAACTTTCACTTATAACGGTATATTTTTTTATTAAATTTTTTTAACCCAACATTTGGGTTTGTCCATATTTGACCCAAATTTGGATTGAAACAACCCAGCAGTGTTTAGACTGGATAGCTGGACTGATTTAAAGTCTCATTTTAAGACATAAAATCACAAATGGGATATACAAAGAATACAATAAAGTTGCAAATACACAACTTAAATCTGCAATTGTACGACATAATGTGGCAATTACCTTTTCATTGTAACTTATCAAGCAGAAACAAGGTTCAGTAGATATGTGTTTGTTGACCATTAAATATGATGGGACAAAGGAATCGTTTCTCTGTAGCAACTTTAAACTTTTGAGAAGGCTGTGCACTATATGTGGTTTTCTGCAGTCCAGACAAGTTCATCCACACAAGCAAATCATTTCTGTATCGGACTCGGCTTTGTGCACAGGCGCATTCGTGCTGGAATAGAATAGGGCTCTCGACAAACCGTCAGCCGCACAGAATCCTCTTAGAGAGTTACTGTATAGCGTAACATTAAGATTTGCCTTCACTGGACTGTAGTGGGCCCAGCTTGTTAATTAGAAGAGGGTCTTCACACACTTCTGGCCATGCAGAGTTTAACTGTGGTTCCCAGCAGATCACCGAGATCAGACAGGGGTTGCGCTCCAGTCTACGGCACACAGGCATATGATTCCTGGCAGAAAAATTAATTAGTGTGCGGGACAAGGTTACAGCCACGTAATGAAAGTTATTGGGCATGTCAGTTCATCACAGCCTCAGTCCCCCTATTACTTTCAATCAGGCCAGCCGGCCGTGAAATAGAGCTCCGTGTGAGGCTGGAAGTGGCGTATCAGAGGGTCGTCCCCAGTGGCTTTTCACATGGCCGATCAGGGTACTTACTCTAAGACGCATGCAGTGTGAGGATGCCAAGACTGTCACACTCGTGGGCCTGCCCCTCGTTTCAAATCGCCACAGCAAAGTGGATATACTCCTCCTCAGCTCTATCTCTCTCTCTTCCTCTCCCTCTCCCAGTCCGACCAGAGGAGGTGAGGCTAACCCAGGATGACCCAGCGGAGAGAAACGGATGAGGGGAAGAGGGCGCTGGTGTGAGACCGCTGAAACTCCAGTCAATGAACCTGCGGCGAGCGCAGAAGAGAGAAGATGCTGACGGATGCTCTGTCTAAGAGGATGACGTCATTGTAGTCTCACGCTCGCAGCAGAAACGGATCGGTATCAATACCAGCAGATGCAACGCTCACACAGAACACACAGCATCAGCTAGAGGTCTAACATCCAAACATCTCAGACAGAACAAGTGCAGTTAACAAACTTTTAACATCTAGGGATCATAAATTCACATCTGTCCATCATAAAAGTGCATCTGTACATCATAAAAGTGCATCTATTCATCATAAAAGTGCATCTATCCATGATAAAAGTGCATCTATCCATGATTAAAGTGTTGTTTATCCATCATAAAAGTGCATCTATCCATGATAAAAGTGCATCTATCCATCATAAAAGTGCATCCATCCATCACAAAAGTGCATCTATCCATGATAAAAGTGCATCTATCCATGATAAAAGTGCATCTGTCCATCATAAAAGTGCATCTGTCCATGATAAAAGTGCATCTGGTCCATCATAAAAGTGCATCTGTCCATCATAAAAGTGCATCTGTCCATCATAAAAGTGCATCTATCCATCATAAAAGTGCATCTATCCATCATAAAAGTGCATCTATTCATCATAAAAGTGCATCTATCCATGATAAAAGTGCATCTATCCATCATAAAAGTGCATCTATTCATCATAAAAGTGCATCTATCCATCATAAAAGTGCATCTATCCATCATAAAAGTGCATCTATCCATCATTAAAGTGCATCTATCCATCATAAAAGTGCATCTATCTATGATAAAAGTGCATCTATTCATCATAAAAGTGCATTTATCCATCACAAAAGTGCATCTATTCATGATAAAAGTGCATCTATCCATGATAAAAGTGCATCTGTCCATCATAAAAGTGCATCTGTCCATCATAAAAGTGCATCTATCCATCATAAAAGTGCATCTATCCATCATAAAAGTGCATCTGTCCATCATAAAAGTGCATCTGTCCATCATAAAAGTGCATCTATTCATCATAAAAGTGCATATATCCATGATAAAAGTGCATCTATCCATCATAAAAGTGCATCTATCCATCATAAAAGTGCATCTATCCATCATAAAAGTGCATCTATCCATCATAAAGTGCATCTATCTATGATAAAAGTGCATCTATCCATTCTAAAAGTGTTTCTATCCATCTAAAAGCATAATGCTGTAAATATCAGCAGTATATTCTGCATTACTCCATAAGTGCTTTAGACTTAAGTGGAATCCATATGTTCGTTAGTTATTTTATTTCAGTTTTTAAATATGAGTATTTTTCTTACTCGTGTGGAGCACATTTATGATGGATCTATAGATAGACTTCAAAACAGAAACAGCCATTCACTGCCATTTTAAGTTTGGAAGAGCCAGGACATTTATTTTATTTAATTTTTACATGTAACTCTGATTATATTCACCTGAAAGATAAATCTCATATAAACCTAGGATGACCTAATGGTGAGTAAATCATGGCTGATTTTCATTTTTGGTGAACTATCCCTTTGAGTTATGCTGCCTACTCTCATTTGTCTTCTCTTTGCTATTTATTATAATTATACATCTTTCTGCTTCTTTAAAATCAAGGTAATCCATCAGCTCACACCTAGAAGTCTGAATCAATGGTTCAATGACCGCTGCCGACTCGGCTGAATATCGGTCTCAGCTGCTCAGACAGCTGTACACTAAATACAAATCAGGCCTCAGAAACTCTTGGCAGGGAAGAAATCATTGACAGTCATCCCATAAACCTGGCTTTGATTTGAAAAAGGCCTAACTCTGGCTCTCTCTGCGACTCCTCAGGCCCGGTCTACGCTGGATGTCGATTGCAGACATGGGAATGAGAATAGCACAGATATGCATTTTTGTGCTGCTGCTGAACATCTCTAAAAAACTGAGTGTGTTTAATACAACAGAAACAAACTGTTTTGCCGCTAGCTATGCTATTTATTGATAGTAAATCTGTGAGAGCCTAATTGACTGTTCTCCCAAGATCAGTCGCATAATACTCTCAGCCTTGGGGATGAATCTGATTTCATCAAGTGCGACATGTCTCCCAAATCAACATCTTTGTTGATCCTGGAAAATTATTCAAATCAACTAATCAGATTTGAGAGACAAGTTTACAGTTTGTGTCATGTTTAGTCTTACAACCATGCTTCTACATCAGTGTTATTTACCTACAGTGTAATGTCCCTACTTTTAGGATTATTTATGTCTATGGTTAGGTTTTATGGGTAGGGATAGGGTTATTACTTGGTAAATAAATTATCTTCTTTTGTCTTCCACAGAAGATAGTGAGTCAGATAGGTTTGGAATGAAAATTAGGGTCAGTAAATTATGACAGCATTTTCATTTGTTGGGTCAACTATTCCTTTAAACTCTGACTCTATTTCTCACAACCTGTTACGTAGATCCACCAATAGCAAACCACAACCATTCAATCAATTGCAGACAGAAACAAATCCAGTCCAGCCCTATTTGTTCTTGTTTGAGAAGCCATTTCGCTTGGATATCCATCACAATTGTGTAAGAAAACATCTCAGAACTGTTGACTTTAAGGGTTTGGAATGACATAATTTTGTGAGAAATTACAGAATTTTTATTTTGTGGTCATACAATGCCTATAAAACAAAAAAAGTAAACTAGGAGTAGAAATTGTGTGGTAGATTAATCCATGTTTTTTTCATGTACCTTAGGTTTGAGATAAATGCATTGCAAAAGAACACACATCAAGATTTACATCACATTTACGGTCCAATTCACACTATTAACTAGGATATTGGCTGTTTATTAGTACCTATAAAGAACATATTAATCCTAACTCTGCCTGACTTTATTCGTTAACACTTTACTTGAAGGGGTGTGCATAAGACTAACATGACACCTTCATAACCATGACATGACACCTTCATAACCATGACATGACATAAGTTTTATGCATGTTTGTAACAACTGTCGTTAAGTATCATTCGTACAGTTATTACATTTTTAATGCAAATGTGACATTGTTTGAGTTGTCTTGTTATGACACCTTTGACATAAACCAATACATCATAACCTGTCATTGTCTTTATCATGACAACTTGACATTACTAAGACAACACAACCCGTCATAAACATGACATAGCAGATTAATGATCAAACTTAAGAAAGCCCCTAGCTTTATTGGTTAACATTACATTAAACCAGGGGTTCTCAACTCCAATCCTCGCGACCCATTGCCCTGCATATTGTGTATGTCCTCCCTCATTTAACACACCTGATTCAGATCCAGAGCTCGTTCAGCATAAGACTTAACCCTAACAAGCTGAGGATCTGAATCAGGTGTGTTAAATAAGGGAGACATGTTGAAGAAGTGTTGAGACAAGTGCTGGTGATTGACACTGTGAAATCTAATGGATTTTTTTTTTTTTTTTTGCATAGTATACCTCAACCAGATGATAGAGATGGCTCAGTCAGTTTGAGTTAAGTTAGGTACTCCTCTCAATAAATTATAGTGACTCAAAATATGCTCAACCGTTTTAACAAGCCGTGGTCAACCGTGGTTGAGAAGTCACTTAAAGGGTTAATTTATGTCAAGTTGTCATGAAAAAGACACTGACAGGTTATGACGTTATGGTTTATGTCAAGATGTCAGAACAAATACATTCAAAATGTCATTAATGAGTGAAAGGCACTTAATGATAGTTGTCATAACCATGCATAAACCCTACTTCATATTCTAGACATATGTCATGTCATGGTTATGAAGGTGTCTATGCACACCCCTTCAAGTAAAGTGTCACCCCTTTTTCTGCATCTCTAAATACCTAAACTTAATCGGTAATGCTTCCTGTTACAGTACAGTACTTACAGGGTACTTACAGTGTACTTACCTAGAAAGTACTGGCTAATATAAGGTAAGTACATGGAACAGGGGTAGGTTTAGGGGTAGGTTCAGGGTTAGTACTAGTTATTACCCAGTAATTGTAGTTACTAAAATAAGTACATAGTATTTACATGGGTAACTGGACTGTAAGGCGTTACCAACTTATCAACTACCTTACATGAACTAGTATTAAGCAGTAATTATAAGTTTATTGAGGCAAAAATGGAGGTTAATATTTAGTTGATAATGAGATTTGGACCCAAACCTAATGAGTGACAACATTTACAGATATCAAAACAATTTATTTACAGTTTGAAGAAAACCTAATTGCTTGTCTTGTATGGCACTCATTAAATCAGAGAAGGTTACTGCATTTATCATCTTCCACCTGCTCTTCACAAGTCCCTGTTTTCCACATGGAGGCCGCTGAGGATTTGCTCTGTCCATCTGGCCAGCTTCTCTGTTTTCCTGCTTCCACCACCAGTTGTTTCTCTCTCAGCACGCTCCTACTGTAGTCTTCGGCCTTTGGTGAGACCCCTCCAGCGAGCCTGCTGTTCTCCCACGCTCCCCGTGTCCCTCGTAAGACACCTCCATGTGGACCCATACCCCACTATCAGGTTGGCTGCAAAAGAGAAAACAAAGAGAGGGAAGATTCTCAAGACCCCGTCAGTAACACATCCAAAGAAACAGAAACGAAAAAAAAAAAAAAAAAAAAAAAACGAGCCAACTCCCCACCATCCCTCTGGCAAAAAGAGATGTCTGATCAAGAGAGGAACCTCTCAGGAAGCCCAGACCTTTAATGTGTCTAAGCAAAGATGTCACACAGGGAAAGGCGGGGATCTTCTGAATCTCAGCTGTCTGACGGAGAGGAACAGACAGCGGAATCGATGGGCCAGCATTCCCACCCTTATACCTCGTATAAAGTGCTTTTGGAGCTTTGTACCAGCACTACCGGGGTCCCGTGCGAGGCGTTAACGAGGCATTTGGAGAGCACCGATCTCGAAAAATGAAAGCCTACGACTTTCCGAAGCGCGAGGCCTGCAAGCAGAACCCCATTTTCGGTCTGCTGTTAATTCTACAGAATAAATAGTGAACTAAAATTAAAGGGAGGTTTTGGACTAGTTCTTGTTTTTGACTCGCTGAAATAATTACCACTGGGTTTACCAAGACTGGGTTGTCAGATATCTTTTCAGAGACGGTTTCTGCAGAGCATATTGGGAAGCCCTTTGAAAGAGCTGGAGAAACCGCATAAAGACTCTCACCACAAAACTGAGAGTGGCCTTTACCTAAACTTTGCCTGAGGCATCTCGTCTTAATCAATCAATAAGCAACTCTTCACAGCTTGTTCAGAAAGGCACGGGCAGTTCAAACACACCGGCTCTGGAGGAACCTAACAGGCGCTGGACGCAAGAGATCCATATCAGGAGGAGGTTCCGGATCACGCACCGAGATGGAGCCCGGGCTGTGGGGGCAGAAGCTTCTCAGGGAAGTATTAGACATGAGGCCGGCTTCTCACAGGGCAAGAGGTGGATCAAACCGCATGACAGAATACGATAGATGAATTTTTTAGCTAACAAAATGCAAACTATCTCCACCGCTCCAAAGCACCACTCATATTGACCCTTGACGCCTGCCGTATGAAGAGAACTGTTAGCAAAACTCGTTTGAACCGTCTTCAGAGTGAGCATGATGCAAAAGCAGTGAAATCAATTTGAAATACTTACATGCTGTAATATTTTTTTATGTGTAAAAGCACAAAGTTGCCATTTTAAAACCGAGGACGTGGCCTCTTCTTTCAGACCCATGTGTTCGTCTTCTCATATTGTCCTTCTCTTTTTATTGTTTCATTCTACCTTTCTTGTCTTTCCCAATGTTTCCTTAGTGCTTGCATTAAGGTAACTGCCCAAGGAAATGCAGAGGTACTCAATATACTCGTATTCCATTCAGGAGGGATCCTGTCTGCTTCGAATTGCGCACAAGAAGACTGCTACTGTTTCCTGGTGTGACAAACCAGAGCTAATACAATAACAAATGCTGTGACATCAATAATGCATTTTTTGTACTTTTCTTTAGGGAAAGAGGGATGCAGGGAAGTGGAAGTGTTTGCAAGACCCTGGAAAGTCAATACAGAGATGGGGACCATATTATGTGCAAAACTTTATAAGCGTGCCTCTGCAAAATTATTCAAACAATTCATTAAAGAACATTGGGGGTGGCATCCGAAGTTCTTCTTGAAATGCCATAAAGCATGGGACTTTAATTAAAACTCATTATGTTGGAGATGTATTGCTGTGTCTTTTGAGAAAAGCATGTCACACATCTCTGTTATGTACTATACGGGCTACAACGGAGAGATGCAACACACACACACACACACACACACACACACACACACACACACACACACACACACACACACACATATGCACAGATATTCCTGCACCCACTTGAGTGCTCTGTGCCATAAGAGCTGAGAACGCTGCACTTCCTACGGTCCTGTTTTCGCCAGCTATAATAATAATAAAATCCTGGGTGAACATATGGACCCAAATGCATGTTTATGGAAGCTATTTAATATTGGGTTGGTGAGTTGAAGGTCCAGTTATTTTGCCACAAAAAAAAGTTACTTCTGAAGTTGGAGCCGATCTTCAGATCTGCTAGACTGAATATCCAACCCGATCACACTAAACGTGCCTCTATGGCACAGAGTTTTTATGAGTTTATACCCGATAATGAGTTTTACATTCTAGGAAATGCATGGGTTGGTTAGGCTAGGTTTAGTGGTGGTGTCGGGTGTATGTGTATGATACGTTTGAGGGTAGAATTCAGTGGTGTGGGGTGCGATGTATTACTACGCAGATGAGCTGTGCATCAAATGCCCTTGAAAACTGTGTCTCATATGCACGTAAAAATTCATTTCGCATATAAATTGCACGATAATACAGTAGCATCTTCATGAAGTTTTTGAAGCATCAAAGTGGTAGTTGTGTAGCTGTCTAATGAGGGACAGAATGTCTGTCAGATGCAAAAATCTGAAAGAAAAGCAAACAACAAATGATACTAATACTATACACACACTAACGCGTATTTGAACAAATCAGTTTAATGAATGATTCGATGACCAAATGAATCAATTAATTGTTTGAATGACTCAATTATTCATATTGATTAAGAATAGTGACTTGACGGCACACAATTGTTGTTTCAGTTTCACATTTAAAGTATTTACCTTTTCGGTAACACTTTACTTGAAGGGGTGTGCATTTAGACTGACATAACACCTTCATAACCATCACATGACATATGTCTTAAATATGAAGTAGGGTTTATGCATGTTTATGACAACTATTATTAAAGGAATAGTTCACTTAAAAAAAAAAAACTTTGCTGATAATTTACTCACCCCCATGTCTTTCTTCAGTCGAAAAGAAATTAAGGTTTTTGATGAAAACATTCCATGATTTTTCTCCATATAATGGACTTCAATGGGACTCAAATGGTTCAAGGTCCAAAAGACAGTTTCAGTGCAAACTGTTCAGAGGACTTTAAACGATTCCAGACGATGAATAAGGGTCTTATCAAGCGAAACGATCGCTCATTTAAAAAAAATAAATAACAAAGTTTAAGTTTTATAAGCTCATATGCTCGCCTTGCTCTGTTCTGTGATGCACGTACGTGACTCTCCTGGTTCGAACTTGATCATCAGAAATGAATACAAAATCTTTTTCCAAGTCAGTATTTCTGTAAAATCTCTTATCGTTATTGACAAAACCCCAGAAAATATGAGATTTTTTGTCGACATTGCACCCCTACTATATATACAGTATATATTGTGTTTATCCATTCTCAATGAAAGGTGTCTGTGGTGCTAATGCAGATTTTCCACCATTGGCCACGCTGTTACTATAACCGGTGTTGTCATGTACCCTCTCTTTCTCTTTTTTCGCTTTCATCCTGCTCTCGTGTTCCTCTTCTCCCCACCTTTGTGATTAGAGTACTTCCTCATGTTTTACAGAGCGTGTGTGCTTTCCACTGAAGGGTATTTATCATTCTTGCTCTCTATCTTTCTCACCCCCTTCAAGGCAGTGAAACCCATTTGAATATCAAGGCAACAGTTGACAATGGAGCGACACTTGAGACACAAAAAACCTCCAGCCGGCTTCAAGGGCCAAGGAGGAGAAGAGGGGTCTGACAGCGGTAAGGAGCTCTTACCATACACAAAGCTAAACAAAGCAACAGTCAGGGGAGGCAGACCACTCACTCACACACACACACACCCACACACACACGGGCGTCAGGGGAATACACACCTGGGGATGGTGGGAGGCAGAGAGGAAAATAGACTCTATCTTCCATTTCAGCAGAGAGAAAGGAAACCTGTGCTTCAGATGCTAGTTTACTTTCCTCTCCACCTGGGCTCTCGATAGAAATGTGACATGAAAAATCTACAGTGAACCAGTGTGTTTCTTGATTTACAGGGACAGTCAATATGTAGATTTGAAGATACTTTTGACAAAAGCCTCTTATGCACAGCAAGGCTGCACTTTTTTAAAAACAAAAATACAGAAAAAAAAAAACGGTCATGTTGTGATGTAATATTGCAATGTCAAATACACATTCTCATCCTAGGGCGTCATATAGTGCCTCTAAATCCAACGCACAAGGCACCCTTTAGCGTCAATATAACACTTCGGTTATGGGTAGGTTTAGGTCTGGGGTAGGGTTAGGGTTAGACCACTAGGAGCGCCTTTGCCCATATATATCTGCGTCCATTGACTGTAAAGGGTGTCATGTGCGTCGGATGTAGACGCAATGTCACAAAAGCATCAGTATATAACGCACTGGGGATGAGAACGGGCTGCGAATTGCTAGTACACAGTTTTTCAAGTGCATTTGATATTGTAAGTTCATTTGCGTGTAATACACACGTCACCCCACACTGACTGATATTATATCTGTAAACGGATAATACATACGCACCCCACACCACTGACTGAAACCTACCCTAACCAACCCATGCCGAATCATGATGTGCATGTTGAAATCTCTGCGCTTCCTAAGACTGACACGACAATACACATACGTGACTATAAAGACACAATTAGTGTGATCGGTTGTCCATTTATATTTAATCCACAGCACCCATGGTTTTGTTTTGAACACGGTTTTAGATGTTGTTTGAGTAATCGCTGATTCTCTCCATCTGTGGTTAAGTTCATGTGAGACGCTATTGCTTTCCGCAGTTGCCATTGTACCGGTGTCTAGCTGAGCGGATTTCAGCAAACCGAGAGGATATCCGTGAGAGACAGCTCGGTATCGAGAATTGCTCCCTCAGTGTTGAGAGGAAGGGATTGAACTCTAGAGCTTTATAACCTGCTGATCACTGGTTTTCCCAGCACCTGCTGTTTCCTTTGTGAGAGGTAGAGAATGAGTGAGAGATGGTTAATAGATTGCAATGCTGAAACATCTCTCTGGCTGTGATGTATGAGGATTACCAACATGTACAGTGAACACACAACATCTCTCTCTCTTGTTCAGAAACAAACCTGGGTGCTGAATTAAGTGAAACAGACCCGATCACAGCTAATTGTGTTATGTGCGCGTATGTGTATTGTCGTGTAATTTTATAAAGTGAGTTTTTACACATATGACGCATGGGTTGGTTAGGTCAGGTTTATAGTGAGTATAGGGGTGCGTTTGTATACGTTTGGTGAAAAAAATTAGTAGTGTGTAGGGTGGTGTGTATTACACGCAAATGAACTTATCAAATGCGCTTAAAATCTGTCTAAATTTGCAGTTTCTCATCCAGTGATTTACTGTGCTGATGCTTAATTACGTCTACATCCAGACACACATGACCTCGATATGAGACGCAGATATATATGGGCCAAAGGCGCCTCCTCATGGCCAAAAATTTAGGGAACCCATTTCTAAACCTACCATAAGTTATATTGACGCTAAAGGGCTGCCTTGCGTTAAGAGGCGGCTTATATGACGCCCTAGGGTAAGAATGTGTATTTGACATTCAATATTACATCACAACATGACCATTTTTTTCTGTATTTGTTTTTAAAAAAGTGCAGCTATCTGCATAAGAGCTTTTATCAAAAGTATTTCAAATCTACGTATCATCTACAAGAAACACACTAGTTCCACTGTAGATTTTTCATGTCACCTTTCTACGACCAGGTGGAGAGGAAAGTGAACTGGTTCATATAAACAGTTATTCTCTGTGAAATGGAAGATGAGTTCCTCTGCCTCCCACCATTGCCAGGTGTGTAGTCCCTGACACCCCGTATGTGTACTGGTATATATATAATAATTAATTCTGTCCTGACTGTTGCTTTGTTTAGGCTTTGTGTATGGTGAGCTCCTTTACCGGCGGACCCTCTTCTCCTCCCTTTGGCCTTTGAAGCCGGCTGAAGGTTTTTTGTGCTCTCAAGTGTCGCTCCATTGTCAACTGTTGCTAATCTTCAAATGGTTTATCCTTGAAGATAAGAAGATAGAGAGCAAGAATGATAAATAGCCTTCAGCACACACGCTGTAAAACATCAGAATACTCTAATCACAAAAGTGAGGAGAAGATTTACAAAATGAAAGCGAAAAAAGAGAGGTATGACAAGTTATAAGTGTGACAGCGTGGGCCAATGAAGATGCATTAGCACCACGGACACCCTTCATTAAATGAATAAACACAAAATTTGACAAAAAATCTCATATTTTTGTCTGGGGTTTTTTGTCGATAAGACGAAAATAAGATTTAAAAATGACTGAAAAAGATTTGTTCATTTTGATGAAATATCAAGTTGCACAAAAAGGAAACAAACGTCAGTAGCCAGAACAAGCGAGCATATGAGCTTATAAAACTTAAACTTTGTTATTTTATTTTTTTTAAACTAGCGATGCAGTTTCGCTCGATGGGGTCCCTTATTCAGTCGTCTGGAATCAGTTTTCAAGTCCTCTGAACAGTTTGCACTGAAAGCTGTCTTTTGGACCTTGAACCATTTGAGTCCCATTGAAGTCCATTATATGGAGAAAAATCAGTGGAATGTTTTCATCAAAAACCCTAATTTCTTTTCGACTGAAGAAAGACATGGGGGTGAGTGGATTATCAGCAAAGTTTTTTCTTTTTTTTTAAGTGAAACTGTCCCTTTAATAATAGTTGTCATAAACATTGCATAAACCCTACTTCATATCTGAGACATATGTCATGTGGTGATGGTTGTGAAGGTGTTATGTCAAACGTAAATGCACACCCCTTCAAGTAAAGTGTTACCGAAAGGTAAATACTTTAAATGTGAAACTGAAGCACAGTTGTGTGCCGTCGAGTCGCTATTTTAATCGATTGAATAATTGAGATCGTTCAAACAATTAATTGATTCATTTGGTCATTCGAATCATTCATTAAACTGATTATGTTCAAAATACAGCGTTAGTGTGTGTATAGTATTAGTATCATTTGTTGTTTGCTTTTCTTTCAGATTTTTGCATCTGACAGACATTCTGTCCCTCATTAGACAGCTACACAACTACCACTTTGATGCTTCAAAAACTTCATGAAGATGCTACTGTATTACGTGCAATTTATATGCGAAAATGAATTTTTACGTGCATATGAGACACAGTTTTCAAGGGCATTTGATGCACAGTCATCTGCGTAATAACACACGCAATCCCACACCACTAATTCTACCCTCAAACGTATCATAGCACATACACCCGACACCACCACTAAACCTAGCCTAACCAACCCATGCATTTCCTAGAATGTAAAACTCATTATCGGGTATAAACTCATAAAAACTCTGTGCCATAGAGGCACGTTTAGTGTGATCGGGTTGGATATTCAGTCTAGCAGATCTGAAGATCGGCTCCAACTTCAGAAGTAACTTTTTTTTGTGGCAAATACTGGACCTTCAACTCACCAACCCAATATTAAATAGCTTTCCATAAACATGCATTTGGGTCCATATGTTCACCCAGGATTTTATTGTTATTATAGCTGGCGAAAACAGGACCGTAGGAAGTGCAGCGTTCTCAGCTCTTATGGCACAGAGCACTCAAGTGGGTGCAGGAATATCTGTGCATATGTGTGTGTGTGTGTGTGTGTGTGTGTGTGTGTGTGTGTGTGTGTATGTGTGTGTGTGTGTGTGTGCATCTCTCCGTTGTAGCCCGTATAGTACATAACAGAGATGTGTGACATGCTTTTCTCAAAAGACACAGCAATACATCTCCAACATAATGAGTTTTAATTAAGTCCCATGCTTTATGGCATTTCAAGAAGAACTTCGGATGCCACCCCCAATGTTCTTTAATGAATTGTTTGAATAATTTTGCAGAGGCACGCTTATAAAGTTTTGCACATAATATGGTCCCCATCTCTGTATTGACTTTCCAGGGTCTTGCAAACACTTCCACTTCCCTGCATCCCTCTTTCCCTAAAGAAAGTACAAAAAATGCATTATTGATGTCACAGCATTTGTTATTGTATTAGCTCTGGTTTGTCACACCAGGAACAGAGCAGTCTTCTTGTGCGCACGAAGCAGACAGGATCCCTCCTAATGGAATACGAGTATATTGAGTACCTCTGCATTTCCTTGGGCAGTCAACCTTAATGCAAGCACTAAGGAAACATTGGGAAAGACAAGAAAGGTAGAATGAAACAATAAAAAGAGAAGGACAATATGAGAAGACGAACACATGGGTCTGAAAGAAGAGGCCACGTCCTCGGTTTTAAAATGGCAACTTTGTGCTTTTACACATAAAAAAATATTACAGCATGTAAGTATTTCAAATTGATTTCACTGCTTTTGCATCATGCTCACTCTGTAGACGGTTAAACCGAGTTTTGCTAACAGTTCTCTTCATACGGCAGGCGTCAAGGGTCAATATGAGTGGTGCTTTGGAGCGGTGGAGATAGTTTGCATTTTGTTAGCTAAAAAATTCATCTATCGTATTCTGTCATGCGGTTTGATCCACCTCTTGCCCTGTGAGAAGCCGGCCTCATGTCTAATACTTCCCTGAGAAGCTTCTGCCCCCACAGCCCGGGCTCCATCTCGGTGCGTGATCCGCAACCTCCTCCTGATATGGATCTCTTGCGTCCAGCGCCTGTTAGGTTCCTCCACAGCCGGTGTGTTTGAACTGCCCGTGCCTTTCTGAACAAGCTGTGAAGAGTTGCTTATTGATTGATTAAGACGAGATGCCTCAGGCAAAGTTTAGGTAAAGGCCACTCTCAGTTTTGTGGTGAGAGTCTTTATGCGGTTTCTCCAGCTCTTTCAAAGGGCTTCCCAATATGCTCTGCAGAAACCGTCTCTGAAAAGATATCTGACAACCCAGTCTTGGTAAACCCAGTGGTAATTATTTCAGCGAGTCAAAAACAAGAACTAGTCCAAAACCTCCCTTTAATTTTAGTTCACTATTTATTCTGTAGAATTAACAGCAGACCGAAAATGGGGTTCTGCTTGCAGGCCTCGCGCTTCGGAAAGTCGTAGGCTTTCATTTTTCGAGATCGGTGCTCTCCAAATGCCTCGTTAACGCCTCGCACGGGACCCCGGTAGTGCTGGTACAAAGCTCCAAAAGCACTTTATACGAGGTATAAGGGTGGGAATGCTGGCCCATCGATTCCGCTGTCTCTTCCTCTCCGTCAGACAGCTGAGATTCAGAAGATCCCCGCCTTTCCCTGTGTGACATCTTTGCTTAGACACATTAAAGGTCTGGGCTTCCTGAGAGGATCCTCTCTTGATCAGACATCTCTTTTTGCCAGAGGGATGGTGGGGAGTTGGCTCGTTTTTTTTTTTTTTTTTTTTTTTTCGTTTCTGTTTCTTTGGATGTGTTACTGACGGGGTCTTGAGAATCTTCCCTCTCTTTGTTTTCTCTTTTGCAGCCAACCTGATAGTGGGGTATGGGTCCACATGGAGGTGTCTTACGAGGGACACGGGGAGCGTGGGAGAACAGCAGGCTCGCTGGAGGGGTCACACCAAAGGCCGAAGACTACAGTAGGAGCGTGCTGAGAGAGAAACAACTGGTGGTGGAAGCAGGAAAACACAGAAGCTGGCCAGATGGACAGAGCAAATCCTCAGCGGCCTCCATGTGGAAAACAGGGACTTGTGAAGAGCAGGTGGAAGATGATAAATGCAGTAACCTTCTCTGATTTAATGAGTGCCATACAAGACAAGCAATTAGGTTTTCTTCAAACTGTAAATAAATTGTTTTGATATCTGTAAATGTTGTCACTCATTAGGTTTGGGTCCAAATCTCATTATCAACTAAATATTAGCCCATTTTCGCCTCAATAAACTTATAATTACTGCTTAATACTAGTTCATGTAAGGTAGTTGATAAGTTGGTAACGCTCTACAGTCCAGTTACCCATGTAAATACTATGTACTTATTTTAGTAACTACAATTACTGGGTAATAACTAGTACTAACCCTGAACCTACCCCTAAACCTACCCCTGTTCCATGTACTTACCTTATATTAGCCAGTACTTTCTAGGTAAGTACACTGTAAGTACCCTGTAAGTACTGTACTGTAACAGGAAGCATTACCGATTAAGTTTAGGTATTTAGAGATGCAGAAAAAGGGGTGACACTTTACTTGAAGGGGTGTGCATAGACACCTTCATAACCATGACATGACATATGTCTAGAATATGAAGTAGGGTTTATGCATGGTTATGACAACTATCATTAAGTGCCTTTCACTCATTAATGACATTTTGAATGTATTTGTTCTGACATCTTGACATAAACCATAACGTCATAACCTGTCAGTGTCTTTTTCATGACAACTTGACATAAATTAACCCTTTAAGTGACTTCTCAACCACGGTTGACCACGGCTTGTTAAAACGGTTGAGCATATTTTGAGTCACTATAATTTATTGAGAGGAGTACCTAACTTAACTCAAACTGACTGAGCCATCTCTATCATCTGGTTGAGGTATACTATGCAAAAAAAAAAAAAAAAATCCATTAGATTTCACAGTGTCAATCACCAGCACTTGTCTCAACACTTCTTCAACATGTCTCCCTTATTTAACACACCTGATTCAGATCCTCAGCTTGTTAGGGTTAAGTCTTATGCTGAACGAGCTCTGGATCTGAATCAGGTGTGTTAAATGAGGGAGACATACACAATATGCAGGGCAATGGGTCGCGAGGATTGGAGTTGAGAACCCCTGGTTTAATGTAATGTTAACCAATAAAGCTAGGGGCTTTCTTAAGTTTGATCATTAATCTGCTATGTCATGTTTATGACGGGTTGTGTTGTCTTAGTAATGTCAAGTTGTCATGATAAAGACAATGACAGGTTATGATGTATTGGTTTATGTCAAAGGTGTCATAACAAGACAACTCAAACAATGTCACATTTGCATTAAAAATGTAATAACTGTACGAATGATACTTAACGACAGTTGTTACAAACATGCATAAAACTTATGTCATGTCATGGTTATGAAGGTGTCATGTCATGGTTATGAAGGTGTCATGTTAGTCTTATGCACACCCCTTCAGTAAAGTGTTAACGAATAAAGTCAGGCAGAGTTAGGATTAATATGTTCTTTATAGGTACTAATAAACAGCCAATATCCTAGTTAATAATAGTGAATTGGACCGTAAATGTGATGTAAATCTTGATATGTGTTCTTTTGCAATGCATTTATCTCAAACCTAAGGTACATGAAAAGACATGGATTAATCTACCACACAATTTCTACTCCTCGTTTACTTTTTTGTTTTATAGGCATTGTTACTACAAAATAAAAATTCTGTAATTTGTCACAAGATTATGTCATTCCAAACCCTTAAAGTCAACAAGTTCTGAGTGTTTTTCTCTCACAATTGTGATGGATATCCAAGCGAAATGGCTTTCAAACAAGAACAAATAGGGCTGGACTGGATTTGTTTCTGTCTGCAATTGATTGAATGGTTGTGGTTTGCTGCTGTGCTGACTACGTAACAGGTTGTGAGAAATAGAGTCAAGTTTAAGGAATAGATTGACCCAACAAATGAAAATGCTGTCATAATTTACTGACCCTAATTTCATTCCAAACCTATCTGACTCAGTATTTCTGTGGAAGACAAAAGAAGATAATTTATTTACCAAGTAATAACCCTATCCCTACCATAAAACCTAACCATAGACATAAATAATCCTAAAAGTAGGGACATTACACTGTAGGTGAAATAACACTGATGTAGAAGCATGGTTGTAAGACTAAACATGACACAAACTGTAAACTTGTCTCTCAAATCTGATTAGTTGATTTGAATAATTTTCCAGATCAACAAAGATGTCATTTGGGGACATGTCGCACTTGATGAAATCAGATTCACTCCCCAAGGCTGGAGATTATGCGAACTGATCTGGGAGAACAGTCAATTAGGCTCTCACAGATTTCTTATCAATAAATAGCACTAGCTAGTGGCAAAACAGTTTGTTTCTGTTGTATTGACACACTCAATTTTTTTAGAGATGTTCAGCAGCAGCACAAAAATGCACAGCATCGTGCTACTCATCTCCTGCCTGCAATCGACATCCAGCGCAAGACCGGGCCTGAGGAGTCGCGAGAGAGCCAGAGTTAGGCCTTTTTCAAATCAAAGCCAGGTTTATGGGATGACTGTCAATGATTTCTTCCCTGCCAAGAGTTTCTGAGGCCTGATTTGTATTCAGTGTACAGCTGTCTGAGCAGCTGAGACCGACATGTCAGCCGAGTCGGCAGCGGTAATTGAACCATTGATTCAGACTTCTAGGTGTGAGCTGATGGATTACCTTGATTTTAAAGAAGCAGAAAGATGTATAATTATAATAAATAGCAAAGAGAAGACAAATGAGAGTAGGCAGCATAACTCAAAGGGATAGTTCACCAGAAAATGAAAATCAGCCATGATTTACTCACCATTAGGTCATCCTAGGTTTATATGAGATTTATCTTTCAGGTGAATATAATCAGAGTTACATGTAAAAATTAAATAAATAAATGTCCTGGCTCTTCCAAACTTAAAATGGCAGTGAATGGCTGTTTCTGTTTTGAAGTCTGATCTATAGATCCATCATAAATGTGCTCAAGCAATATGTAACGAAGACA